>VFFE01007054.1:2493324-2513755 GCA_008921705.1 Burhinus oedicnemus | reverse complement strand
GGTGGGGAAAAATATTTTTTTTTTTTTTTTTTTTTTTTTTTTTTTGCCATTGATTCCACTCAAGCCTCAAGAAACTCTGGAATTAAAGCCCTAAGTATAAGTGTTGAAAGTAGTGTCAGTGCTGCCTGTGGCAATCTTGGTTTCACTGGTGCAGATTTGCATCACTTTAGAAGTATCCTGAGAGGCCCTAGTTCTTATTTTTATCTTGCATCCCATCCTTGGGATGTCTTTGGAGGTTCATATTAGTTTAAATAATTTCCCCAAGATCTAAAGTGTCTTTTTTCCATTACAAAAGAATTTAGGTATTCTTTCAAAGGAATAACCTGTTTGTTTCAGATGGTTTTACTCATTCTCAAGTGCACCAGTTTTTCCCAATGTCAAGCTGAACAGTATTTTATGTGTAAAATTTTCCTTTCTATTTCATTTTTTGGCTGTACTGATACTCACAGATTTTAAGTATTTGTTTAGACTAAAGCATTTTAGAAAGTACATTTTCCATTCATCATCAAATTGCTGGTCTTCATCATTCACAATGCTTCCAAAAGTTGTAACAATTCAACACTGGCCCTGAAAACTTCTGAAGTGTCCAAACGTTCAGGAGTTTCAGAAAAAAGCCAAATTATCAATCATTCCCTGCTGAAAGGAGAGGCATCCTAAATAGTTTCTATAGCATTATTCTTAAAATCATACCTGCCAAGGACCTCTGAAAGTATCCCAGCCCACCATTTTCCCCAAGACAGGGTCAGCTATGCACTCCAGGTACGTTAACATCTTAGCCAGTTCCAGGAAGGATAATTACTTGCTGATGACCAAGTCAGAAAGCATTTCACCCTGAACAAAGCGGTGGATTACTTATTTCTTGTCCTGTTACTGATTATTTTTAGTACTTCTCATGTTTCATTTTCAGAGCAGATGGGAATTGGTTCGAGGTGGACTGAATTATTCCTGTGTACAAAGGGGTTTGGTTTCATGCCTGGCAGGAAGCGATATAAACTGGAAAAGAAAACCTACTTGTAAGCAGAGGGAAACGCAACCTTTGCTACTTCTTCCACTGTCATCTTCAGTATTGATCAACGTGGACACCTCCACCCAACTGTCAGCCTGCTAGGACTGATGCACGAATCCGCCCTGCGGTCTGTCCCCTTGCCTACCCAGCATGGCATTAACCCAGGGCACTCTTGTCCCCCTTTTGGTGTCTTCCCAGGCCAGGGCTAATACCAGTACAAACCTGGCTCTGAGGATCATCACCGTTATAAACACCACAAAATAAAAGCAAGGGAAGATGTACCAGACAGTGGACAAGATGGGGAGAAGTGCATGTCCTCATACTGTCACAGGGAAAGTCTTTGTAGTGTTCCTGCTCCTACTTGCCATCCTGCTGGTGATGGCATCCACCTTGACACAAATAATCTACAAACCGAAAATACAAACTCCTCTCTAGCAGTCTGTTGCTTTACAGGAAATAAATAATGGCACAATTACTCAGCAATACCGCATAGAAGTCGTGCTAATTACTTTCACCAAAGCTCTAGGTTTCCTTATCAAACCTGCCAGGCTGAAATAACTGAAAGCCTATAAACCAGTAAAGAACTGGCTTAAAAATCTCATTCTTGCATCTCCTGGCACCCCTTTTTCCTGCAGTGGGGAATGGCTAAAAATGCACAGTTGAGCAGGAACTCACAGGATTTCTGCCGAGAACTTGTTTGCTCTTTGTGCCTCCTTGATGCTCACTTTAAATCAATTTAGCACTTAAGAAAAAATTAAGCTTGTAAAAAACACTCAACAGAGAGCGGGGGCTGGAGGCAGTGGGGACACCCCCTAGCCGGACCAGGCTCCTGCCCCAGCAGGAACAGGGGCTGCCATGCCGAGGGGGCAGCAACCAGCCCCCCAACCCCCCCATTCCTCTAGGGAGTTGGTTTTTTAACACCTTTGCATTTTTATGCTTCTTTGCAGGAAGGTGCCAAGGGCTGGCACTTGGGCGAGATCTCCCGTCTGAAGGAGCCACCGCTCTCGATATGCTGCGGTTGGGTCCTGTGAGGATATGTTCTCCTTCCTGATAAACATCTGCCTTTCCCTGCTCCCCTCTGTGGTTTAATTAAAGCATTTTAGCAATTTCTGCTTTCTGCTCGGCAGCTTCGCACCATAGGAGCTCCATCAGCTCCAGCATCTTGCCTTGGGGGTGTAGCCATTTCAGGTGTTTGCCTGGGCATCAGGGCCCACCCCCCGTTTATTTTTACCAGCTTAAACATGCTTTAACCCACAAAACCTCCTTAATGATGCTGCGCATTCTTCGCAAACACAGCTCTTTCAAGACCGCTGGCACCTTATCTTTTCAATCTTGTTTTCTGATGGGGCCCCAGTGCCTGGCTGCAAGTGTGTTTATTTACACAAGAGATGCTGGTCCTCAGCAGACGACTTGGTCCTGCCTCAAAAGAGACGCTGCAAAGGTGCAGCTGAGGGAGGTAGATGGGGTTTTGCCCCTGGCTTACGTAGGCCGAGCAGCCATAGGTACGGCCATCTTTCCCATCCTGTTGGCCTGTGCGGGTCTGTAGTGACGGGTTTATCAATACAGAGTAAAAGCTGAAACGTGGCCACCCCATTGCCTGCCAGTAACACAGAAATATGCCTAATCAGTGGCTTTCGTCAGTCATCGACATGTGGCTTATAGCTTGTCCCCACCAGCAGATGGAGACAGGGCAGCAAGTCTCTACACGAGGCCCTGCTCCTTTCAGACAGATTTCCCATCCCTCCCAGAAGTTGACCTGTACCAGGCATCTCCTACAGCAACCCAGCACTGCAGGGTTTGGGTATCAATACAACTCCTGCAATGGTCGCTCTGCTTCCTCACATCTCCTCCTTTGCTACCACACTATACTGAAATAACTAGGACCTGGAAAGGTGTTTGGGGGTGGGAGATGGCTCCCATGTGGCAGCAGAGCATCCATGAACCCCAAGGAGATCTGAATCCCCTGGGGCAGGAGGAGAGCTGAGGCAGCTGCATGCCCTGTCCCCCCGAGGATTCACCCCCACTCCACAGCTCCATGTATACAAATTAAAATTAACTTATTAAACTTGTCTGAGACCACTCTCTGGCAGAGAACACCCCGCACCCTTACTGTTGAATTCTCAGCCTCCAAAGCAGCGTGGCTTCACCCACACTGCCCACTGGGAAGGACGGGAGCCTGGCACATGCTGATTCCCAAATCCTACCTGGGCATGTTTGAGAGACCATGTTTGCCTCAGGCCAAAACCAGTCCAGGACCCACTGTGCTGGTATAGGTGGCTTAGCTGCACTCCCCAGGAAAGCTCCATGATGCTGTTTAGTTTAGTGTTGACACAGGACAATTGTCCACCCAAATTTACCTCTCTACTGGACTGTGAAGCCTACAGAGATGAGGTTTGACCCTGAGTTCAGTGGGAGGTGACCCTGTTAGTTCACTGTCCTTAACATGGAGAAAACATTCCCATGGAGGTATGTTATTTGTGGATTTCTCAGATCAACCTGGGTCTTAAAAAATCCAACTTAATCAATCAGTGTGACCAACCTTGCCTTCAAGTAAAATAATTCTTTACTTACAGAACAGCCCACCTGGCTTTCTCCACGTTTGGGACAAAAGCAGTCTGCAGCTGACCTATAAAGTATGTTATTAACTTATACCTTGTTTTGTTTCTCTGGAAACCAGTCCCTGGGAACACAGACCTGCCACAGCAGATCAGAGTGGCCCATGGTGCCCTGTGTTCACTGGGCACCGCTCCATCCCTTGAGTAGCTTCCCACACATGTGACTTTGCTTTCAGAAGAGGGAGTATGAACCCTGCAGAAAGCAGTTACCCATTAGGAAAGTCCGGTTTTAATTGAAGTATGATTAATCCTTTGAAATAAGGCACAAGTGTTGGTTGATGGGTCTTCCAGCAAAATCCTCTATACAAGCTCTTTTTATTTTACTCCAAATAGTAGCACATACATTCAAAGCACTGAATGCTGAGAAACTGAAATACTTAAGCTTAACAATGGATTGAATTATTAAATTTATTGATAGTTATTTAATCAGTTATTACAAATTTTAAAAGAAGTGCTTTAAAAGACTGAAATTAAAAAAAATAGTCAAAGAATGTAAGAAGGGCTGAGTCTTCACTGCCTTGTATACAGTATACTTTTAATACTAAAAGATGCTGCCATATTAGTATTAAACATCCTTTCTGTATACTAGTGATTACACAGGTATAAAGATGAAGAGAATTAAGGTTACTGAAACAGCACAAGTTCTCCCTTGTCTCCATGCAGCTTTCCGTCCCATGTGCTAATGGTACTTTGCATAGGGCTGAGACATTTTTCTCAAAAACTTCTGAGGGAAGTTATTTTAATAAACAGGTTTAATTTTTAATAAGGATGCTAAGAAGTTTGTTAAATGCTGTGGGGAGGGAAACTGATGGCATAAAATCTGAGAAAACATATATAAACCAAATATCCCCTGGTATTACTGAGGGGGGAGAGCAGTGATTTTCAGTAGGATTTGGGCAAAAACCCCAATTTTAAAAAAAAGCACCAAATGACTATTGTTGATTCACTGTCTTGGCATGATGTAGGTAGGCTTCCTACTGTTATTTATAGTTGTGTTGTGGTCTGGTTATGACATGCCCGCAGTTGATGAGTAGTTTGAAATGTGTTAGCCTGGGGTGCCATTCAGTGTCCTACAAAATAGAGATTTTTTTTTTTTCATTTCCTCCTATAACTCAAAATTCAGCCACTCGTTTTCCTTCTGCAGCCCCATGTAATCCCCATAGTCCCTATAATTTGGTTTGCTAGCACCAGTGCAGTTTAATTTATAGGTTTCTTTCCCTGTTAGTTGTTGTGTCCTGTCTCTTCCTGGCTACTTGCCCCAAGGGGACCTCTTCCTTATTCTTGCCAGGAACTAGAACCCTTGTGGAGCACACAGCTTGTCCTGTTTTATCTTGCAAATCCACGACCAAGTTTCAGGACACTTTGTTTGGAAAGGAGATGCTTTGGCTTGCATTTATAAAAGTGGTCACGTACTTTAGGAGCTATTTTTATGCCTAAATCCCCCTGATTTTTTAAAGGAATTAGGTGCTTACATAGTTTTTTAGGATCTATGGCCCTCATCCAACATAAAAGAGCAGCTGTTTTGGCATTATAGGATATCCAGTGTGCATAAGGAGACTTAATAAAGAGCAATGGTACGTTCTGCTTCATCTTAAAGAGCATAGTAAGGTATTTATATGAGAATGAATTAGTTGATTAAAATGGAGACAAAAAAAGGAAATTATATGTTAAAGTACAATATACAGAGAATTTTATCTAAACAGAATACAGAGAATGGGCACCAGAGCTTTGCCTAGACTTAGGGGAAATACATGCTCTGACTTGCATGGTACCTCGCCAAAGCATCTCCCTTTTGGCTAACGTGCCTGGGCTTCGTTCCCTGGGGAGCCAGGGGAGAGGGAGGGGGACATTTAGCACACACGCATCTCATTTACTGCAGGGAGTAAAAAGCTAGAACTGGAAGCTGAAAAGTGCGTAGGAGTTGCAGCACATATCTTGGTATGTGTCATGGTTTAACCCCAAGCGGCAACCCGGACCACACAGCCATTCACTCACATGCCCCCACAGTGGGATAGGGGAGGAGAATCGGGGAAAAAAGGAAACCTTGTAGGTTGAGGTAAAGACAGTTAATAGAACAGTAATGGAAGAGAAGATAATAATAATGATAAAAGAGTATACAAAATGAGTGATGCAATACAATTGCTCACTACCGGATAATTGAGTGCGCAGCCTGTCCCGAGCAGCAATTGCGGATTCCTGCCCCCCAGCCAACCCCCATTTATATACTAAGCATGACGTCTATGGTATGGAATATTCCTTTGGCCAGCTAGTCCTGCCTATGCTGCCTCTCAGCTTCTATGGGAAGCTGAAAAAGTCCTTGACTTAATATAAGCATTACCTAGGAAGAACTAAAACAATATGTGTTATCAACATTATTCTCATACTAGATCCAAAACAGAGCAGCTACTAGGAAGACAATTAGCTCTATCCCAGCTGAAACCAGGATGGTATGACAGGAGAATAAGGGAAAAAACAGTGAAACTGAAGGCAAGGCAATTGCAAATGGCAGGTTTGGAAGAGCAGAGGAGGGTGACACCTTTAGCTAACCTACAAACTCCTTGACAACGGGTATTCTTGAGATTTAGGATCCAAAACATTACTAGATAGGTAAGTGGCTAATGGGGATGTCTGACATTTTTTAGACAGGATTGAAGAATTGCTAGAGATATAAACCACTATGCTTCAGAGCCCAGGCCCTCACTAAATGCTTGGAGGCAGAATTATTTCGTATTTATCCTCTAAGGAGCTTCTTAAACCTTCTTCTGAAACAGCTGGTACTGTCTGCTCTAAAAACAAGATACTGCAATTCCATGTATTGGGTTGGATTTTAATCTCCATTTGAGATTACAGGAACTCCTGTGAATTGAACAAATCCTGATCCAATATTCAAGGCAAACAATATTCTAGATAAAAAGGCAGGAAGAACAGCCTGTTTTCTGTCAAAAAGAGTGGTGGACTACAGCATCAGGGGACATCATCCTGGCAGATACAGATGCTAGACGCAGATGAGGAAACCTTGTGGTTTTTTCTGCACAAAATGCATTCAGCCTTAATCCATTTTTGAATGAAAAAAGGTCCATTTGCTCTGCCATAGCTGGGGCAAACAGGATGCATTGATTGATTGAATTAAGCATCATAGCTTCAAATAGATGCTTTTCTCTGTTTGGGAATCAGTTTCAAGGTCATTTACCAACAGGCAGTGTCACACACAGAAGACAGAGCTCAGTCCAACAGCAGGGAAGGCAGCATCTTTCTCTTGGCAGTACATGAACCAAGAAAGTGTTGATAAAAGGCGATGACACAGTGCCCTCCTGAACATGCAGATAAGTCTACATCATGTTTGGATATGGAAAGTGCAGTGCTGCTATCAGAACCACCTGACCCCACCATTTTAGAAATTTAGGTGAATTAAGGTCATGTGGCCATGGAGAGGAAAGGCCAGGGCAAAATGTATTGACAACAAAATACGTCTAGTATATTGTGGACAATTTCAGCTGAGTCACTTGGACAATAATGGAGTAAATCCCAGCATTGTGAAGAGCAATCCCACCTACGTATTTTGGAGCTATTCCAGTTTGCTTAGCACTTTCCACGAGGCATTTAGCAGGGATGCCCTTTCACCATTTTGCCACATGAATCTTCTGCTTGTGTGGTTTCTGTCAGTTCCCAGAGCACAAATTTTAAGTCTCAAATGTTGCATTTATGCTATAGTTTGTTTCCCTGGAGTTTTCATGCAAGATTTCATAATTATGATGGTATTTAACACTGTAAAAATCTTTAAGTCTTTGGGAGAAATTCAAGTCTTTATAACTTTCTGCACAGAGTTGTATTACTTCTGCGGTTTATAAACTTATTTCCTCTAACTCCTAGTTCCACTGCCCAGAGGGCAAAACACTAGGGTTAATATAAACCTGTAGCTTTACTGCATGCTCACTTGCACCCTTTGAGAATGTCTAGCTATATGTGTTGCTGGCTGATGAACCCTGACATAATTTAGCTCCTTATTGTGTGTCTGACCTTATTAAACGATGCGTCTTGTTTACATTCTGTTGGAGCACAGTTCTCATGTGAAACCTTTATAACTCAATTGTCTGTCAGATGAGGTTCATTTGCTCCTCATCTTGGAAACAGAACCCCCACATAAATTAGATCTACCTGGATCCTAATGAAATTATAACAAATGTTGGCACGCAGTTTCTCTCATTTTCTTTTTAATGATAAATCTCATAGAAAAATAAGCTTTTAGGTAATTGCTTTTACTCACAGTTGACTTGTTGGAGTAAGAGAAAAAGCCTAACTTGTTTTTTAGCACACTGTTAGAAATCCAGATTTGTGTTAGAAAACTTGAGGTAGTTTTATCTCAACTAGTCTTACAGTACCTGAAATGGTTTCTGTGTCCTCTCTTGTCCAGTATGACAAGAGAAATTTAGAGCTGTTTAGTAGATTGTATTTCCATCTTTGTCGAATTTAAACTCTCCTCAAAGTCCTGTTACTGAATGTAGCGTTGTGTTATTCCAATAGAAGAGGAGGCCCAAACCACGACAACAGGTGGAGCTCAGACACCAAATTATTACCGACATCTAAAATTCCCCTAAGCCTCCTCAGTTACTCTGAAGCAGAGAGACACTAAATTTTATATATTATATCTCCCAGGGATCCTAATACAAGCACCTTGGTCTTGATAGCACTGAATGCAGGTAAGGCCCAGCACGCTTCACAACTAGGCACTCCTCCCCCGGTCTTGCCCGTGGGCCCTGCAGATTTCCGTAATCACTCAGAGCAAACAATGTGACAGAGGTCACCTTCATTCAGTCTCACAGGTTGTGATTTGATGCAGCTGAAGCTGGAGCAGAGCCTTCCACCGCATACCTAGAGGCTCAGATTGAGGACCTTATTCAACACACCAGGCAAGCACACCGTTTACCACACCACTGGTGGGTGAGGTCAGTCACCTGCATGCAACCGCTTGTGGGGTCATGCTGTAAATCAGACCGGTGTTAGGCTTCTCTGGCTTTAAAGGACAACCCCACCCTGCCCCCCAAGTGTTCTGGTCTTCAGTGCCGTTTATAGGGAATTGCATTCATCCAGCCACAAGTATAGTGCCCCATGGCATGGAAACATGCAAGGAGGGACAGAAAAAAGGGAAGAAATCTGTGAGCTGGTATTGCCACCAAAGTCCCCACAGCATCACATTGCAGGATGACTTTTGCTCTGCCAGATAGTTCCCTGCAGTGCCCAAGGCATGAGACACACTGTGATCCGCCCTTCCACAAACAGCGTGGACATCTTGCTACTAGTACTTTCCCTATACCCAAAGCTCTGGGGCTGGAGCATCTAAAGCATTCTGGCGTGGGAATGCTTCTGGGGCAAGTTCAGCTTTCCTTTTGCACCATCTGATGATATTTTAGATTGAAAGGGTTTGGAAATTATTTTCCTTCTAACCATATGCAACAGTTCAGGGTGAGGGAAGGGTGGAGAAAATGTAAGAAACAAACAAAACTTGTTCTCATAGGATTTCTTACTTTCATCATACTTTATAGTCTCCCTAATAAATAATTCTTGCATCCAAATAGTGCCAGGATATTTCCAGAGGACAAGCTGAAATTTCTCCTTGTGCAATGGCGATTGAAAACCCCTTTTTGAATACACTTAATCAATGCATGCTGATATCTTACCGTATGCACAAATCAGATACTCCCCAAGGTATACATGTCAGAGCCGGGAAGGGAGAATGTGCCTTTGCAGTCACACAACTAGCAAATCACATTGGGTTTGTGCCTCACTCTGAAGGTACTGATGTGTTGAAAGTATTACTGTAAGAGAACCAGTCCTGGGAAGTAAAGCAGCATCCTAAGGATACATGGGATCAGACCTATTTTTCTATACCAACATAGGAGTTTGAACAAATCCAGGCAAAAAAGTTCACAGGTTTGCTAGATCGGAGTAGTTCATCAGGCAAATGTGGGCAAGAACTTCCATTTCTGCACTTAACCCCATCCTGGAGGGAAGATGTTAATATACCACCTGGCTTCCTTGGACTTAACTAATCCCCAAAGACCTCTTTCACCTGGGTTGGTAAGGGGCTAACAAATTAAGACATAAACTTAACATCTGGCTGCACAGTGGGATGCTTGAATTACTCTGCTTCTCCAACCTCTCCTATGCAGAACAGTGTTCACAATGCCAGCACAGGGACCCACAAACTCCACGTGTCACCATATTTGTTTTATCTTGTTGAGGAGATTGAAAAGCTGACAACAAATAAAGCAGATACTCCAGATGCTCAACAATTTCCTGTTCCACATGGAAAGCCAGCTTCCAGGTGCTGACTTCAGACTGCTTCTCCTACATAATGCTTGCCAGCTGGGCTCCTGCTAGCAGGTACCTCTTGGAATGGGGCTCTTTTTTTTTCAGTCTGCTGCCATATGCAATCGGAGGACTTCTAGGAACACTAGGCACTTCAAACCAGGCTTAAAACTGGTTTGTGCTGCCAGAATTGGGCAAAACTTGTTTACAGGAGTTAAGGCTTTGGCCCCAGTATCTACTTAACTGAGCCACTCCCTGCAATGATTGATTTCTCCAGCCAAATTACCCTTAAATAAAATAAAAAGCTAAGAGATAATGTCTATAGATAGTAAGTAGACCTTCATATCAGCGCTGTTGATAAGGTTGATGTCTTGGGGGGAAAAAAGCAGCTCATAAAACTATTCTGTCAGAAATATGCATGTCTTCTTTTCCCTGAAGGGTGACTTTCAGTACAAACCTGTACGGTTCAGGGGATTCAGATACTCAGGGTCTCACTCGTGATAGTAGCTCAAGTTCCAGCTAAGCTCATGGGAATTAACAGGCTGTGAGTTCTGCTATGCTCTGCTTCCTTTTTCTAATGATTCCCCCAATCTTAAAATTACAGGTCAGTTGACTGCTGCCAGACCCATCTTGGGCTATTTCTGAAATCTTTTATTTCTAGCAAATCACCAGTGAATAACAACTGTAGCCTCCTTTAATATGCCTCATGTGTTTAATTCCTGGTAACATAGGATGATTACAAACTTGTGCAACTCTCAGGACTGAGAACAACTAACCTTTATTTTCTTCATAGCTCTTGACAATTACTGGTGTAGTTACACTGGAAAATTCATCAGAGGTCTTAATTACGCTTGCTTACAGCTGTGCCTGCTCATCCCGTGAGTGCAATCTGCCTGCAGCTGTGCCACCCCAAGCTCTGTGAACCGATGCATTTTCATAAGCAAATTAATTTCTGAACGAGAAACCTCCAGGTGAAGGTGCTTCCAGGCAAGCAGCACTGGGGACATTCTTCTCCACTGCAGAGCTGAGTCATTTGTCCCAGCATGCCAGTGACAGAGCTGTCTAACTGGAGACTCCATCTCATTGAGGAGATATAAGGATAATTCTCCGCCTACCTGGGGTGTGAAATTTCTCTGTAGCTCTGCATGGTTCTCTGCATTTCTAAAAGCCCTCTACTGTAGCCAACACCTTTCTGTTCAAAGTTCCTACATCTACCATAATAAGGCACAGAGGGAAGTGCATTGTGTTAATCTGACCTTCACAGCAATTTCAGCTAACTGAGGTGTTTTCATGACCTGTCCTAGGGTAAGTTACTTCCACTCTTGCCCAGGATGATGATCTATAGTAGCAGCTCTTTCACTGGTGTAAGAAACTACTCTAGTATGGTGGAAGCTGCTGTGAAAAATGACCCAAGTCTGTTGTGAGTAAGTATAAAAATACAACCCACAGGCAAAGCAGTCAAGTAACACTAGAGGGGAGACTGACACAATAAAGACAAACTTGAACAATTTTCAGAACAGGTAAGAGGCCAGATTATCTGATTCATAACAGAGGCAAAAATCTCCCTTCAGCAGCCTCCCCCAAGGAGCATCTATATACCAGCAATACCTACACTAGTTTCCCCAAAGGCCAAATCCTGAAAATGCTGCATTCCAGTTCTCTTCGCATAAGGTAAGAAGGAGTATGCAAGAAGCATGTTTACATCCAAATGCTTATAAGCTTCAGAGCTGTCGCCCAAATCCTTGCAGAATACGTTTCTTTCCTAGGTCTTACTCCAGGTACTAAGCCACGATAACTTATCATGGATGGAGAAGGCTGGAAAAATGAAAGCAAAGATCATTTAATGGGCATGATCATCAAATCAGCTCTGTTTTACACATTCCTTGTGTTGTTATGGTAGACCACGTAACAGGTGTCCCGTACAGCTGAGAAGATGTGTATGAATGGACAGTATTCTACAACCAGTCATGCAACCATACCAAAACCCATGTCTCCTTCCACTGCTGTTTGTATAAACCCAAAGGTTGTCAGACCGTGGGAAGCACAAGACATCACACGCGTCTTTGATCAGTCACAGGCTGATGAAGCGCATGGCAGCAAGCCTGACAGCTACCCTTTATTCAGGCTAAATAGAAGAGCAATTAAGTTCCTTTACAGAGGAAGACAGCTGGGCACAGCAGAAGTCACTGTCCAAGTACACCAGGTGGGACATAGATTTGCAATGGTAGCAGGAGCTTGGAGAAACTGGTTGAGCTACATAAACCTTTATGAAAAAAAACAGCAGGCCAGCACACAGAGAGTAAGCAGCTCCAATTTCAACTAGGAAGGAAGCAGAGGCTCTTTGAAACATCAGCTTAGCTAGAAATGGAAGGTGGGTACGATCCCTGAGATTACTCATTTTCATGAGTTCCTGCAATGTTCAGAGATACGGTGCTGCACTAAAGATGTATGAATTCATCAATGGGTTCATTCTCCTAGAATAACTCAGCTAACTGTTCAGGCCAGGGGGAAGCACTGTGTCACAAGACATGTACACTGAAACAATGCAAATGCTAGTACAGAAAAAACATCCTTCCCTGATATAGTACTAGACCTCAAAATGATACCACAAACTCTTCCACAGACACTAAATGGCTTCTAAAATCAAGTCTAGGTATTTTCCTAAAACACGACAGTTGAAAGGAAAATTACTGACTTAAAGAAGTTGCTAGTGGAGACAGTTCTACAAATTGTATTATTCGGGAAGTGAGAATAACATCATACTTGCACCTTCTGATCTTAGTATTTATGATCTAAGTAGGCATCTTGTCAAAACAAGTTATTTTCTTTACTCCTTTAGTTTTTCTTAGAGAATATATGCATAAAAGCCAGTTGATCTACACCGTGCCTAACGGGCTGTTTTGCAAAGGACATGAATGGGAAGAGACTCAGCCTCTCCTAAGCATGGTGTGGGGGAATAGTGCTAAAAAGCAGAGGAGTTAATTAGCCTGATACAGTTATTGGGAGTATGTGCCTAATTTGGAAATTCAGTAAATAATAATTAAATCATTATAGATCACACTTCACACAAAGTTATTAACACAGGTTTTATTCCCCCCCCCCCCATTATCTCACTTGTATCTGCTTGTGAATGGTTTTCTGTTGGGCTAATTGCCTTGGAGTGTGATACTCTCATTACCTCACCAGTGTTGCATCCATATTGATTAGGACATAGCTTTGTAGTCATGACTTAAAACAGAAGTGATACTGAGAGGGGTGCCCACACCTATTCCATCCATCACCAGCCACACATACTTACTTGCTTCCTTCTGTCAGCTCTGCTATTTATAAGATCATGGATCTGGCTGTAAAATAGCACAACCTTGCAAATAAAAGACTCCTTTTCAATCAGAGCAGAGTAAGACCCACGTGAGCACTACAGTCAGTGCAATGAAAAAGGTCATGTATGTCTGTATGGTCCGTAAATGTAGAGACGTTAGATGCCGCAGACAGATTGTGCATATAAAAAGCAGTATCCAGGAGAGGAAACAGAGCATTGAGATCAGCTTTACAGAGACTGTGTGGCAGCCACACTAACTGTAGAATATACAAAAGACATTCTCTTGCACAGCTGGTTTATTTCTAAGATTTCATACAATCAATTAACATTCTCCATATTCCCTGCATCAGGAGAAACTGAGTAAGAAATTTTATTGTTTAATCTTTTAATTTTCTTTTCTCTAGGCACTAGAAAATAAAGGATCAGTTTGCAGTGTCAAAAGTCAGGTTTCTTTCTATCGTGAACGTACAAGAGATTAGTTACACGGTAGGGTGAGAGACTGTCTTACTCACTACAGCTCTGCTCCTACAACACTTGCAGTTAGTCTGGACTTCTACATGTGTATGGCTTGTATATATTGCCTGGTTGAGCTCTAGGAGCTCCGATTTGTTCATGAATCTTTAATGAATAGTCCAACCTGCTAGGGTACCTTCACAGTAGCAGGCCAAATTCCTTCTTGTTTTTTATTTCATTCTAGTGTAAAAATTTTTGGAGTCACCACTATAGACAGCTTTGTAAGTTTCATATAACTGCTGCTGTAAGAAAGTAGATTTTGGGAAAAGTGCCTGTTAATAGTCACGGGAGTCCTGATGGGGACCGTGGCATTCACAGGACAAGGGAGTGTTGCTGTTTGCCCTTTCCTTAGACTCAGCACAGTACCACAAATATTGTGCATTGCAGCAAATGCTACAAAGAAAAATTCCACTGAAAATAGTTTAACTTAATTATAAGTAGATCCAAATCAGAGAATTAGCAATTAATTAAAAATGTGTTTCATCTTCAGCCATCTCTTCCCTTCCCCACCTCCCAGTTCATATTTCTTCTTAGCTGTACTTAATGTGATGAATCTAGAGATTATGACAAACTAAAAGAAATCACAAATCTCACATGACACTGTATTCCATTCGACTTTAAAGATTTTATTTCCAGTGAACACTTCTTTTTTTCTTCTCAAATGTGGCTTTGCCTCACAATGTGTTTCATCAGCAAAGAAAACTAATTTACCTTCCTTTACCCAAAGGGATTTAAAAATAAGGAGTCAGTCTCCTATCGGTAGCATACAGCCTCCTAGCTCTCCTTGCCAGCAGGGAGTCTATTCAGCTAATTCCCACACCTCTTCATGAGGTGTTGCTGGCAGACCTGCAGCTATATCAAGAATAAAGCAGTTCCTTTCCAAACACGTTTTCAAGGACTTGTATATTTTTTTTACAGTATCAGACTTTGCATTATGACATCCTTTCCACTGATTATTGATAGATTCATTTGAACTTTATTCACGCTTATCTGGAATGATAATCTTGCACGCAAGAGCAGAATGTGGCAACAGTCAGAGCTCGGACTTGGCCCTAGACACATCTAGGAAAGTATTTTATACAGATTTAAACAATACATTTTTTTTAAAGCCAGGAGTTAACCGCTGCAATGCCGAATAAGGATGGATGCACAAGCTAGTAACCACAAGCCAGCAGCTCTGCAAGGAGTATCTATGTACACACTCTTACCTGCCCCCCCATTCTTCCTGTAAATGCAAGATACATTACTTTTTAAGTATGTCCTGCTTACTATTGTGTATTTTAGGGAAAAGCACACACATATATTTACTGTGAAACAACGGATGAATGGGATGCAGAGCATCAATTTGGATTCAGCCTTTTGCAAAGTATGTGTTGCCCTTGTACCTCAGCAATGTCAGCTCTTATACACGGTCGGTGCACATATTTCAATCCACAGTCCTAGCAGGCCTATGCTAACATGTGCATTTCCTTGTTTTATCAAAACATTACAGTATAACAACCAGTCTTCTGGAAACTGTTACTGCATTATTTATCGAGCAGTAATTCAGATGCTTAGTAAAACAAAAAAGATCTTTTACTCCCAAGCTGCTATAGATTTGTCTGAGGATTTTTCCCCCCCGCTTTTCGTATTTTGCTTTCTTTCATTGGATAATTTAGAAGTAAATCTGCAAATGATCTTTTACCAGCAGCTCCATCAGACCTGGCACTGTCAAGTTTTCAAACACTGAGGTTAAGCTGTGCAGCCACAAGGAGCCATGTGTTGATATTCTAAAGTAGGTAGGTTTAATGAAAGAATGACGACCACACACTTTGCTCAAATTATTAATGACAACATTCTGTGCTTGGGAATGGCTGATTCTGCTAAGGAGATTTGTCTCTGAATTCATTTACATTAGCTATCTCAGCTACGTAAACCACACAAGTAAAGCGCTGCCTTTTGAAGAGCTTAACCCAGTACTTTGCCAAAGACCCAACTACTCAGGAAAAACTGTTTCTGTCTGCATCTCTGCCTGGAGCCTTTCCCCATCCTTTTCATGCAAAGGAAAGGCACTTCTCACCCCCGCATCTAGCACTTTGCAGATTCCTAAATGCCTATCTGGATTATTTTTCACATAGCATCAGGTACGGTCATGAGATGGTCCCTCATACTGAATGAAGTAGCTAACTACTCATGACAGATGGTCCCCAGAGCAGACTGAAAACTTCCAAGGGTTGGACCTGCTCTGCCGGAAACAACCCTTACATCCGATCCCCCGAAACTGCTCCCGCTCAAGTGTGGGAATTTTTCAGCTCAGACCCTGAAAAATTCTACCTGTGTGCTAAAGGAATTTCTAGTCTTTACTGGGTCAAATTCAAGTATGCTGTCTCGTACAGGCAAATAACTCTTAGTAACTGCAAAATGTGTACAAAACCCCGATTTGATCCACTTTGTTGTACCCACTCTGTTACTGTGATGAGTGGTAAGTCTTATTAAACTTACACAGCAATATTAATTCTGTGCACTTCCACAGCATTTTCCTTTTGTTTGAAAATACTTCACAGACATTACTTGCCCTCTACAGACACACCATGCTACGATGTTTTTGTGACATTCTACAGAGAACATACAGAAGTACTACAAAACATAGTCAAAGTCATACCATTATCAGCAGAGCCATAACTCTGCACAAAAGCTTCACTGATGAGTAAGCAGTAGAAACTATAATAAGGAATAGAGTTATTAAACAGATAAACATGATACACTGTGGAAGAGCCCAGATGTTTTTTTTTGTAAATGGAAATCTGCATCAAGAACCTACCAGACTTTATGGAAGGGCTCAGGAGCCACAAGGATGAGGATAGCTTGGTTGGTAAGCATATTCGAGTTTCCAGAAAGCTTTCAATCATGTTCCTCAACAAGGCTTTTAAGGAAAGCAAGCAGCCACAGCTTAAGAGGGAAGGTCCTTCCAGGGTCAATAATTGTTAAAAGATGGGACACAGGAGACAAGATGGTGAGTGCTCACAGTGGACCAAGTTCATCAGTGCAGTTCCCTAGAGATTTGACATGGAGCTGTCTGGTTCAGTGTACCTGGAAAAGGGGGTAAACAAGAATATGACAGAGTTTACTGATGATATAAATTACTGAGGATGGCGAGAATGAAGGGCAACAGATCGCACAAAAAAAACAGTCAGCGGACAATAAAATGGCAGATAGAATTCCACGTAGATAAATGTAAAATTATGCACAGTCAGAAAAGCAATTCTAAATTCACATATACTGCTCATATATGTGATCAGAGCTGACCATTAGGACTCAGAAGTGAGATACTGGGGTTATGACAGAAGTCCCACATGGTTTCAGCTCAGTGGTCAACAGAGATCACAAGGGTGCTGTGAATGCTAAAGTTTAATATTAGCTCAGTGGAAGACTGGACAATCTTGAAATGTAATCTGTCAAGGTCTGCTAAATGCGCAAACCCCATATTCAGCTCAGGATGTGAACATGGTTGCAGGCCGGGAGCGCAATAAAGGAAGAAGCATTTATACCTGCTCTGTTCTTCAGCTTTTATCAAGGCATCTACTTACAGTGTCTGCTGGAGACAGGATCGGTATCAGCTAGATGGATCTCGGCCAGGGCAAGCACAACCATTCTTCTTTTATATTCTAGTTACTGCTCTATGAAACTATCGTAATCCTCAGGAGCTTTCAGGCTGAGAGGTACATTGATAGGAACTGCTATTTTGCTAGAAATGTCATCACTGAATGGCAGGTAGCCCAGCCTGAAACTGCTCTGGGTCAATAAGCCTGAAATAAGCAACACCTTTAACCCCTGAAGAGCCAGAAAGACAGAAAAATGCCGGCAAGGGGAAGAGCTCACTGTGGACGTTATGCTCAGTTGCATTTGCATCTTGGAGGTATCAGTAAGTTTGGGACTTTGCATCAGGATAGAAAAGAGTATGGTATTTGTATCCTTCGAACAACTTTTGAGTTCCAAATACAAAAACAGGTGAAATTTACTTCTTTAGGCAGCAAGCCACCAAAGGCCCATGTTTTCAAAGGTGTCACAGCTATTTAGTTAACTTTGTAAATCAATTTACCTCTTTTACTCTGGAGTTTGTGCTTTTACTTAATAGTCTGGTATCTGGAGAACTGAGTATTTTCAAGGATTTGTAGTGAGCAATCTGAAAAACTATTAACTAGACTTAATAAAACTAAACCTAGCATTTGACTTGCAGGGAGACGCAGCACTTTTCCTGGTATTATGCAGTGCAAGGAGGTGAATGATTAGAAACACACAGCATAGTCTAAACCAAAAAAATCTAAACTTGCATCATATTATTAACAGCAAGTGAATTTTGAAATTCAACTTAAAATCCAGCCCATCAGAGAAATTTAATACTTAGCGAACACTGCTTCTTTTGAGTGAATCTAAAAATCTTATTTTTGTCTTTTGGAAGACGTAAGTCACTTTTTTCTGTTCAAAGCTTCATTTTGAATGGTCACATTGTATAGCTGGGGTGCAGTTAGTGGACCTGTCAACAAGTAACTCCTACACATCAGAACCGGACTGAATCATGACGTAGGTGCCCAAGCACACACCAGTCTCCCTGCAAACTAAAACCGAGGCTGAGTCCACTCACCCTCTGCTCCTGGTAAGCTGCTCGCCTTGTGATACTCCCGGAGAAACAGCACAAGAGGGCGCCTGATACCTCGAATATCTGAAGTCTGACTTTCACATACTGTCTTTTCTGCAATAATATGTTGTATTTCCAATGTCAAATTCACATCAAGAACTGACTGCATCTAGGGGAGGTGGGAGAGGGCACAATGAAGCCCTGAGCAACACCTTAGCTGCATACGGTTCAGCCCCAGCTTTGTTAGCCTACTGAGAGCATTTGAGACTATTTACATCTATTAAATAGACTGGATTCTCTGTTAACAACTCTTGTGTTTTCTAAGTAAAAGCCTGTATTAATTTTCGTGGGGGGAAAAGAAACCCCTGCCATATGTGAGATTTAAATGGTAGCAAGCAGGAGAAACATCTCCAGAAAACAGTAAGACAAAAGCCAAAAAGGTTAAATATTTTATGTCAAATTTAGCCTGGCAACCACCCAAACTGTGGACTTTGGCAGACTGCTTGTTGGTTATAACAGAAGCCACTTCCTCTGCAGCAACAGGCATATCAACACTATTGTCTGCTTCCTGGGGACAGCCTTGGGGTGTTTCAGTCCTCTGGGTGGGAGTCTGAAGCTGGACAATGTTGCTTATGTGGAGCTGAGTGACTGAAAAACACAAAGCCGCGAACCCCCACCGGTGGCCCCGTGGGGAATTCTCCCATGCATATCTTGTTAGGAAATGAATCGGGGTATTTTTCTCCCTGCCCTGGCTCCGGGCACTCTGACAGCTACATTCAGCGAAGGGGAGGAAGGCTCTGCCCAGGGCTCCTCTACAGCTGCGGGTGACTCATGCTGGAAGAGCCCCTTTCAGCCAGATTTAAGGGGACAAAGTCTTCCAGTTGTTTTTCCAAGTTCATTTTAACATGCTGATTTCTGTCACTTTAAAGCTTTCTGCGTAATTGCTGCTTGCACAGCAGAGCCTGGCCTGGTGCACACCAAGCGCCCTGATGAGGCAGGAAGAGAAGCAGGCCCAGGCGGCTCCCCAGAGGTGCCAGGGCTGCGGGCTCCCTCCTGGCAGCCACCCTCCTCCCTCTCCTGCAGCAACATCCTCAAGGAGAAATGGCTCCGTCCTCGCTGCCTTCTTGGGACACGTAGCAGAATCAGAGGAACGAACCTTGCTGCTCCATGAATAGAGCACTGGGCAGACGGGACTTTCTCAGTGCTTTCCTCCCGTGACCAGCACTGCCTGGCCAGAGGAGCAGGAATGTGTTTGAAGCTCCCGTTCCCACTTTTCCTTGCTTTGTTTGCTTTAGGGATAAGCAGCTTCCCTACCCTTTCCTTCCTTTCTACAGCTCCGTATGAGACTCTGGAGGCACAGATGGAGTTATGTGGGCTCCAGTTGCTCACCCACAGTAGGTGAAGACGGACAGTCCTGCAAGTAGCCTCCTACAGAAGATGGCATGAGGAAGGTACTTCTCCTGCTGCCTCTTCCTCCCACTCTCCTCCTTCCATATAGGGAGGCTCAAAAAAGGGACCCTCCATTTGAATTTTGGCCGTCAGAGCAGAAGCGAAGTGTTCTTGTAGGAGAGTGAGAAAGTTTTTCTTGCAGAGGTTCAGGCAGAGCACACCACCACGCTCCCCCACAGCGCTGTGCAAGAATGACATCATTATGCTAATATATGAGACAGGAAGTGCAACCAAGCATAAAAACCACTGAAAGTGAGTATCTATGAAGTGCTGCCAAGAATGCTAACAACGGCACTAAACAGAAAACGAGAAAATAAGTTTGGTTCATCTAACTTCTTCCAGTTTTAGTAATCTCTAGTGTCACTTGTAACAGCAGGTAGTTAAAACAGGTCCTCAGATAGACACTGCTCAGGGTCTTTAAACTTTACAAGCACAAATGAACATTTTTTTATTTTTTTTTCTCCCCAATATGATGGTGACCTTCTAATGTCTTACCCCAGGCCACAAACTGAATTCAGTACTTTGCCACCAGTCTGATGATCCAGATAAACTAGCTGGGACTTGTAAACGTCCCTACCTGCCCCCCCCCCCCTTTTTTTTTTTTTTTT
>VFFE01007054.1:2442512-2493304 GCA_008921705.1 Burhinus oedicnemus | reverse complement strand
ACCCCCCCCCCCCCCCCCCCCTTTTTTTTTTTGAGTTACACTAATTCATTACCAATTATCTTAGTTAGCCATTCTTACATCTGCCTTTTTACTATGTGGATTCCTTTATTTTCCAGAAAATTGCACTGAGCTCTTCAGTCTCCTTCAGCATGGCTCATCTGCCTAATTGCAGCTGCCCAAGTCTGAGCCTAGACTTTTCTGTAGTCACCCAAGAGTCACCTGTTTCATCTCATACTAATGTAAGCATACAAATAGGGTCACCTGAACCCCACTTTATTCGTAAGACTTCTCTCCATCAATCCTAGAAACTTCTATAAAGACCTTAGAAGCTTACAGTCAGCCAAGTTTGTTCCCCCTACCTGCCTTTGCATCAAGCAGTTGACAGAGGAGCAGCACGCCTGGGAGAGGGGTGGCACTTGGCTGCGAGGAAGTGATGCCTTCAATAACCACAGCTTTCCAGAAAGTTATAGATGTGCGTATAACTTACAGATATGATTTCATGAAACCATACAGCCAATCTGATCGCTGACTGTTGCCAAAATGGGAGGTTCCCCCTCCTGCTTCCCTTGCACTAGCACCCAGTTGACCCCACAACAAGCCATTCGAGCTACACTGGCATCAATCTTTTTTTTCTGCTGATCCAGCCCACTCTAAGTTCATCTGCCTGCCAGTGCTGGCACGCAGGTGGACTGGGGTATGCGACCTGCTCAGATGAATCACTGAATGATGCATTACTGAATAGGTTGAAGTGAACCGGTAAAGACCCCTGTATGGACATCTGTTTGGAGTTTACAACTCTATAAGTGAGCAATTATATTGATCCCACTTAGCGTGCCCCAGTTTGCAAGTTTCAATTTTAATACCGCAGGACTGATGACCTGGCTAAGGCAGGTGGGGAAGCTCACAGCAGCCAGAGCTGGTGCTTCAGCGCTGTGCAGTGTCTGAGAGGTCCTTCAATAAGCACAGCTCCAATTTTCCAAGATTTCTAAAAGCCGCTTCCCATACAAATCAAGTTAATGTAAATCATTACTAATTGCAGGATTTTTGGAGCTGAGGTCATGGATATATGGCTCTGCTTCTTTGATTTACAATACAGAATCTGTACAGCATAATACAAAATACTGCAGGCTTAGCAATGTATCATTCCCCTCAAAAGCTTGTTCATAAACCACCATTTTCTACAACATAAAGGACCCCACACTGAAATTATTAAATGAAATACAAGCAGGTGTTGCTGTTATTCACAAGACACTTTCAGTTCCCTGCTATTGTATCTATATAATCTACTTGATGTTTGGAATATACAGTAATTAAATGTGTTGTTACTGCCCCTTGTAATTCAGCATCAGATCCTATAAAGCTGAAGGTATTAAAAATATAATTAATCTCCTTAAACTTTGGAAAATTAAGATTGAATAATCCTATTTTTTAACTCTCATACAGTTGAAATATGATGAAAATACAATGTTTTATGTAGCATATATGACAGATTCATTCATCTCTAGCTTTTAAATGGGCTTCTGTACAAAATATGCCCAGAAATCAGAGAACTTCTAAAAAAATCGCAACATTAAATAGGATTAAGCAATCTTAGAATAACCGCTAGTCTTATCAGCAGACTGCCATCAAATTACGGTGGCCTGCTTTCTCTCATTTATACCCTCCTATAGACCAGGGCAGAGAATCGGACCCTCTATACCCGAAAGCTGCGTAGAGCTGTGACAATGACATTACTCCTAAATGCAGTCACTTGTGGTTTGAGCTATGGGCCCTGAATTTAGCTCCCTTAATTTTGTAAATGTGCTCCCCATTGTAAATGCTTTGAAAAGAAACCAATCAACAAGAGAAAGAGAATAGTGACTGCTGATTTAGAACCCACAGCAAACAATTCTTTGCTTCAGCTACGATAGGGGGTACACGAATGAATGAATGTACCGCTTTTGAGGGTGGCAGGAACTGGGTTGGCATCCCTGTTCCCAGAGCTGTTCTCTCAACTTCTTTGTACCAGGTGCAGAAACAAAAAAGGAGAGTTTCTGGCCTATATTTCTTTAGATAACTGAAAATTCTCAGTGCTGCAATTTGTTCAAAGCTTCACACCAAGACCAATTATGAGAACTTAACAATTTCTGTTCAGTCACCTCTAAAGAAAGGTAATGGCAGTAAGTCTAAGGCTGTGCTCTCTCCAAGGCACTGGGCAGTCTTCCATCCCTTAGAAATCTCTATCACACTCCTCACTAACACCCAGTAGCACATCAACGATGTGAACAACACAGGCCAGTCTGGAACGCAGTCATATGAATTTATGAACTCCTGTTATTTTAACCAGAATATTTACAGTTGTAGCTTTCCCTGTGGACGAAAGCCTCCATGCTGCAGTACACAGCTGCACAGCTAGGAAGCCAAGACAAGGCCATCAGCATCTGAAGCCTTGCTACAGGCATAAGGGGACCACTACTGACTGAACCATTCCCCTGGTGACTAGCATCCACTGGAAAAGTAGAAGGACAAAAGCTACCCGAGACGAGTTTTCTAAAAATATGAAAGAGAAAAAGAGACACAGTGGAAGGAACCCGAGTCTGAAGGCTTTATGCTTCAATATCCCATGCAGCATAATCCTGCGGAGCAGCAGTGACAGCCTGAATTACCAAGGACTGGACGCAGGGAGCAGGTCTGGAAATGCTCCTCACCAAGACTGATAATATAATTTATTCTCAAAGAACAACCTGAAAGTACTCAAACTGCAGACTGAGCCCGTCTCAAGTTGTGTACTATCAACAGAACAGGCTGGATGGGACCATGCAATCATAGAAATACACTATTATCCACCAATATAACTGTGTGCTCGTAGAAGCACGAAGATTTTTAGCTTTAAGCAGCTACTCACCCTTGAACGCAATTCACAAAAGCACTGGGCCACTTCAGCAATACTGTACAGTTAACGACAAATACAGCTGTACATTCACTGCAGATTCTTGGCAGCTATAGCCACATCAAGGGACTGGTCAGTTATTGCTACATAGAGACACTGAAGAGACACAGAAAGGATTATTTTCCTTTAATTGCGTATGTCCTTCCAAAAACACTGCAAAGGGGACTCTGTTATGCCAGCCAACCCAGGAGGAGACTATGACCAAAACCTGGGGATGGCCTAGGTGCTCTGTCTTGAGGTCACCAAGAGGAGAAGTCGTCCCTGGCTAAGGAATGTGGCTGCAGTGCCAGGCTAAAGCACACAGCAGCTCTGCATGAAAAAGCAAATCTCATCCTGAGGGAACTTCTGTTTACTTCAATGCCTTCCCTATAATCCCATTTTATGGGCCACATGTTTTGGGAATGCTGCACAGTCAGGAGACTGGCAGTGACTAAAGGGAGGTGATTCCTTTCAGAGGACTGCAGAAAAGCGGGACACAGCCACAAACACTCTCATGGCAGCTTAGCTACATCTGTATTATCATAACAAATGTTTTGGTCTTAAATACATACTGAACTCTAGTAAGAAATATAAGTTGTTGCTTTTTTAAAGTAAGACAACTACAATACAAGGGTTTTAAAATTCACATTGAAACACATTTTTCCTGTTTAAAAATGGAACATGAAAAATAGCACCCCAGCTTTTTAAAAAATAAGCTACAAGATGATAATGTAGGTGAAATAGGTTAAAAAAAAAAAAGAAAGGAAGCATTTTTTGCTTGATAGCTCCCTTCTTTATGCATAGGTCCGTTAACTTGCAGATGGAATAGCACCCAACTCAGCAATAAGCATGGGCAGAGATTCAGAAACACCCTATCTCTTTGGTGCTGTATTAGATCCAGATACCCCATTCTCTCTTTTTGCAGTAACGCCTGAGCAACGGTGATGCAATGTCAAGGAAAATTCACCATGCTTGAAGCAAACCATATACCCTGTAACTTCCCCCCCTCCCGCCCCCCAAGACAGTAAATACTGGCACGGCTGCAGTATTGCTCCAGAAACAACTTTCAGGCTTAAAGTACATCAATTATCAATTGATTCACATAACTAATAAAACACTCGCAGCTATTTTTACCAACACAATACCTTTGTTTTCTAGCCAGGGAGCCTAATGTTTTAATCCCCTCTACCCCCCCGCCCCCATTTCAGTAAAAGCAGTGCACTCAGTACCTGGCAGAACCAAGCATTTGTTAAGCTGCTGTGGTTCCTTTGCATTAGTATTTTCCATATAGTACTTTGAAAAAGAAGGCAGGCAGAAAATACAGTGACTTATAATCCTGAAGAACAATGGGCATTTCTGTGAGCTGGTTTTCTACACAGGATGTGGGGTGGGCCTTCTTGAGCTTGTGTAATCTGTCTGGAAGTCCAAAAACCACACTCTGAAAACATACTTTTCCTTTAACAAGTAAGTCACACACACAGTGGGTCTAACATTAGTTTACATGGCTGTCGTTCACCATTAAGGAAAATTTGCATTAGAAAATGCTTGAAAAAATCTTATTATCTCAAATAAAGTACATGGACCTTATCTAATTAAAATATATAGCCTTTTTTACCCCAGCAAGAACTATATTTAGGGATGGAAGCTTCACTTACTTAAAATGGAGTGAGGAGTTTCATCTCTGGTAGTGCTTTAGGTGCTAGTTCATGTCCTAGGATCACTAGAGCACTCAAAGGCACTAGAAACATTTTCATGGAATGCGCTGGACTTACGAAGTGAAACAAATACAGATTATCATATGAAGCAGGCTTTTCTAGATACTCTGATTGTAAGACAGTAGATTTAACATATTCAGGCAGCCCTTTGAAGTCCCTTATTCCAGACACTCCAGTAAGATCAACTCTTCCCCTGTCCTCCAAGCTGCATCAGAAGATAGTCCACCACAAGAAACTGTTTGCTGTACAAGGACTGGACCAAGCACAGCAGAGCTTAAAACACAGGAGACAAATGGCTTCCTCCAGAGCTCTCCTCTGGCACCACAGGGTAAAAAGCAGACCTAAAGTAGAATATGAAGAAAGTGCATACAGGAATAATGCACTGTTTCACACTCTTCCACATTCAGAAAGCTTAAGCAAGGGGTTTTTTTATTTATTTCAAAAGCATTCCCATTTATCTAACAGACTGTCTGAAAAAAGGAAAAACTTCTATCGCAGAAATATCTCCATCACAAACGCCTGTGCCGTATTGTGCCGTATCGTAGAGACGGCACAATAAAACCACTGGAGTCTTTAGATTGATCCTTGAACTTAGGTCTCAGAGGAATATGCTTCCCAGTAAACAGCAGGCTAACATTTCTAAGCATTGGAAGTCATGTCACTGCATTACAGAAGCGCAAGACTTAACTGAAGTGATCACCAAGAATAGGAACAAGCAGTGGTTATGTTCTTCCTTTTAAAGATTTACTTTATTTGGTTTATTGGAGTTATGTGTCTGAAAACTTGACTACCCTCCCTTTCCTGTTTGCTTCTTGAAACTGTAAGACCTGGTTTATCAAGAACAACTACTAAAGAAGTAGAGTTCATATGAATTCTCTTAAAGTTTGTGTTCATTGTAAAAACACAAATCTTATATTTGAAACTAAAATTCAGTACCATAACAAACTGTTAGGAATACTTCTCTTTAGGAAGCAAACAGCTATACGAACCAGGTTTGTGTTTCAACATACTCTATCAATTTACTAGTGTAACTTCCAGGGTTACATTTTTTTAATTTCTAGTGAAACTAAATAGTAACTTGAAGCTTTATCATATTTCCAGTGCTCACACTTTTCCGAGTTTATCTTTTTGAGGCTACAGCTTTTTGTTCAGCAAGTAGCTCTTCTTTCTTTGTGTGGGAAATCAGAAAGAACGGAAGTTAAGATCGAGCAACTGGGGGAAAAAACACTCCAACACTCCAGCATTTATTTTTGCACACTATGCAGTTTCAAATGGCTAGAAAGTATCAAGAAATCTTTCCCCCACTTTCATATGTTGAGATTAGCAGATGATAGTTGTTTAAGCAAATTATGAAGGGATAAATCCTCAGCAACATGAGACACAGCAGTTCTTACCACACCCTACGATATTTTGACAATTACCACACAATTTGACTCAGAAACTATTACATTCTGCGCAGAACTGTTTGGCTTCTGTCTTCATCTCCCGCAAGTTCCTGCCTGAGCACATGCACTACGCAAAACCAGCTCCTGCAGCTATGGAGGGGGGAGCTGCAAGGAAATCCCAAACCCCAGCAGGAAGCAATGTTTCTGTGATTCAACATGTTGAGTCTTTTTCTTCTGAGATGGCACCAACCAGCATAAAAAGCACAGCACTAACAAATGCTTATCCTGTCTGTATTACAGATCCTAGGACCGCTTAAGTTTTGGGTGACTGAGCCTATGTCCCTCCACCGAGTATTGCTTTAGTGCTCCGTGTACTTTCAGCTAGCATAGTTTAAGGGAGAAAAGAGAAAGATTTGTTACATGTTGCAAAACAATTGCATTTCACCTCCATCAGCTGTGCCAGAAGAGCAGAGAAAAAAAAACTTTCTCTGGCTGGATTTATTAGCTTTTAATCCTTTTACTTGAAAAAAAAAATAAATTAAGAAAATCAATGTAATACGCTTATACCATAGCCTATCCCTGTAGTGGAAGTAAAGCAACGTATCTCAGTGAAAGCTTACAGCAGTTAACACCAGCACACCGGAAGACAACTGCACATTACAATGACTGGACAGGAAGAAGGTACAAGCCATTTTCTAGGCAAAATAACAATGAAAATACCCAAAGAGTTTTGTTAACATGACAAGCCACAAAATAGAATTAAATTCCATTCTGCTCCCTGCAGTTCCCATCTGGTTTTAATTTGCTAGAGAAGACTGAAGCCTGTATTCAAAAAAACAGACTGAGTTGTAAACATTAGTCTCTGCCAGCATTATTACTAACTCATGAGGTACCGGAGTTACCATGGAAAGACAAGGGGGACGGTGGGAGGAGCCTATGAAAGTAAGACTTGCTCTGTCATTAAGCTCACCGTTTTAATTGCATTGTTTTAATCCATGAAATGAAAGTGAAAAATGTTTGATGCTCAGAAGTAATACACTTGCAGAAAATCCAGTTCTACTATCTCTTATATTTTGTAACATTATGAAATCTAACAGGGATGAGTTGAGAAATGTCAGAACAGACTGCTTGGGCCACTGGACCCCCTTGTTTTATAAAGCTTGTAATTACAGGCCACATACTGTTGCCCAATTTATTTCTTGTCACGTTATCAATAAAAGAACCCTGCTTAACTTCCTGCAGAAATAGTTTTGTTGTGACAAACTAATGAGACTACAGCCAAGAGCATCACATGTTAGTATTTAACAATATGCCTTTGATGAGACTTTGCCCCCATCACTGCCTTAGACTTACTATGTAACAAAATTCCTCAAGCCAAATTTTCCATTCATCACCAGCTATGAGAGTCTAGTCACCTATGCCCATGACATGAGGCACTAACGTGCTTTGAAAATCCACTTATGCAGTTTAAAGAGAAGTGAAAAAAGGAGGAAGAGGTGTTTCTGCAGTAATATGGGTCTGGAGGGATTCTGTTTCACAACATACAATAGCTCCCCCTTCATTCTGATGAATCTTAGATCCACACTGAGCCCCAGCTCAAAAAACTAAATTCAGGGGTGGGAGAAAGTGATCTCCTTATTAAACAGATCAATCCCTTGTTCACAGCATACTCTCACAAATGCTAACACAACTGAGGTGATGGAGCACCACCCTTTGTTGTCAGAACAGTAACCCACAGGAATGGTGGAAAGCAAGCAGAGGTAACACCTTAAGCCATTGCTGCCCCTCACACCCACAACAGGCCCTGATTATCACAGAATCACAGGGGTTGGAAGGGACCTCTGGAGATCATCTAGTCCAACCCCCCTGCCACAGCAGGGTCACCTAGAGCAGGTTGCACAGGTTGGCGTCCAGGCGGGTTTTGAATGTCTCCAGAGTCAGAGACTCCACCACCTCTCTGGGCAGCCTGTTCCAGTGCTCTGCCACCCTCAAAGGAAAGAAGATCCTCCTCATGTTTAGATGGAACTTCCTACGTTCAAGTTTGTGCCTGTTACCTCTTGTCCTATCACCAGGCACCACTGAAAGAAGACTGGTGCCATCCTCCCGCCACCCTCCCTTTAAGTATTTGTAAGCATTGATGAGATCCCCCCTCAGCCTTCTCTTCTCCAGACTCAAAAGACCCAAGTCCCTCAGCCTTTCCTCATAAGAAAGATATTCCAGCCCCCTAATCATCTTTGTAGCCCTCTGCTGTACCCTCTCCAGCAGTTCCCTGTCCTTCTTGAACTGGGGAGCCCAAAACTGGACACAGTACTCCAGATGAGGCCTCACCAGGGCAGGTATCTTGATGATATACTACCTCCTACTTAGGGCTCATTAAGAAGCTGGCAGCGTTCCAGTCCATTCAGTCACCATCAACATGGTCCTACTGCTATCATTTTTTTACTTTGTTGGATTACTACCCAACTAGTTACTCCTTCTTCCAACTAGCCACAACACCTCCATGACTCCTCCAGGCCCTAGACAAAGCTAACAGCCCCACCAGCTGCCTCAGTGCTGCTTTTGTCAATCCCATGCTTCCAGATCCAGCAGACTTCTGCATTGACTTCTTGACGGCAGGTGTCATTAGCTAACAACCACTAAGTTCCGGCAGGTCCTCACATAAGGCTTCCTTCTCTTTCACTGTTGCTAAAGCTGGTTCCTTCATCATAGCACCTTCTCTTACTCTTGGATTTGCTCACCACACTTTTCTACCCAATATCCTCTCATCTCACCGATTTCCAGCCCACCTTCCTTCCTCTAGCTCTCAGTGCTGCCTTCGTTCTTTGCAGTTCTTAACTTCATCTTAATGCAGTCCCTTTAGCTTTGTTATGTATATATGTCAATCTACCACTTACTTCCCATTGTTATTGATCTTTCAACAACAACAAAAAAAAAAGCTTTAACCAAGTGGTTTCTTCTTCCTTTCTGCTCAGATGTTACTGTGATTAGAAGCAATTAACAGTAATATCTACTTATACACTTGGCTTAGAACAGCCCAGAGTGACCACTGCATGAAAAATTTACCCAACTTTTCCAGATCTAGTTAATGTTACTCTCGGCCTCTAAGAGATACTTGTGAACAGGCTGCATTATACATGGCTAAGGTATGTATAATCTCAGCAGCACTGGGAATTGTGAAAGGCTCATTTTGAAACATAAGCTTCTTAAACCATACCCACCTAAAACCCCCACCCACTACTTAGATACACTCTTTTCCCATTAAAGGATCACAGCTTGGACAAGATTTTGGTGAGTTCTCATACAAGCAGCAAGAGGCTTTACTCTAAAGCATAAAACCAAGAACTGGAGCATGATTTCTCCCGCATCCTCAGTTCCACTACCTTGGGACTTAGGGAAACTAAAAACATACCAAGAACAATAGGTGGTGCTACCAGCCCTGCTTACATTTGGACCTTTCAATACCCACAAAGGACTTGCGTGCAGTTACCAGACCCTACTGTTTGAAGAGAACATACATTGACTTAAGCTCCTGTCCTTCATGTGATTCACTGCTTTAGCTTATGTTTACACATTAACAACAAATGGTTCCTTTTTCTCTTTGGATAGGGGGCAGCTCTACCAACATCCAGCTATCTAAGTGTTCACACAGTTGTTAGCTTATTACTAATTTCATATTAAATTACTGTAAGAAAATGAGAATTCCTTGGTTGGAGCTGCAAAGCAAACTCTACAACAAGCCCACAGAACTAGTGATTAAAAAGTTTAACTAGCAGCAAATTTTTTTTATTTTCATCTGCAAATTAAAAATATATTTGAGGGCAAATGGAATTGCTCAACTTTCTCACTAGTCCAGCAACCATACTGCTGTCTTTTTAACCAAATTAGCATGATTCAGACATCAGGGGATTAAGGCTTTACTGTCTGTGCCTAAGTAGTGATGCAAGAGGTTGCAAGTCTTTCTGTAAGCACTCAGTTTTTTCCAGAGTTTAAAATTTTGAAAACTGTATCCTCAATCATTATCCCTTCACACATAGCTAGTTTTCCAAGGCGGCTAATACCAGCATGAAAGTTTTGCTTCAGCAGGAAGAATCACAGTAAGCAGCTAAGATCTGTTCAAGTTTTCTAAAATACTAACTTTAAATGAAACAAAAACCCAGACCAAACTGCAAACCAACATCCCCAAATGGAGCACGACCACCACTCCTAAATGACTGGAAGATACAGAGAAAACTGGAGGGAAAGCACAGTTCTACACAGTAGTGACATTTCTGTGTAGCTGCTGGAGGAGCATGCTAGGACAAGCCTGCTGTTTCTATCTTTGCACCACACATGGGGACACTTCTGCATGCCAAAGCTAGTATTTATCTGCTTCTTGCCTGAGTGATTCCAGGCCTGTTCCGCACACACTTTGCACTGCCAAGAGGCTTCATACTTCTGGGTAGATTGCTGCAGACTGATTTGTCAGGAAGAGAGATTATTTATACTAAGGGTACATGCACAGTGATTGCAACTATAATGAGGTCCACACAATAGCCCCAGACACTTTTCCTCACAGATTTAACACCTGTGCACTGCTGCCAATAAACTCCTGCCATAAGAAAACTGGGGTCTTCATACAATTTTTACAGTACCAGTAACCAGGACCATGTGCATTTTTTCATTTCTCCCTTAGGAGAAAATCCAAGAGAATGCTATGGATTCCTTTATGCCTCTACAAATCAATGTACCAACTTAGGTCATTTGGTGGTGGGGTTTTGTTGGGTGGTTGTGTTTGGTTGTTTTTTTGTGGTTTTTTTTTTTTTTTGGGGGGGGGGGAAGAGGGTGAGTGTGTGTATTAGTTTTTTTATTTATTTTATTAAGTGGAAGCAGTCTGGCATAGCTCAAACTAGACCAGTACTGTTACTAAGTTATGATATTCCTTTGCTTTACAGCACAGATACGTACCAAAACCTACAAGTAGGAGTAATTTGTAGCTATGGATAAGAGAAGTAGCAGCTAATGTGAAGACATTAATGGTTATTACCTAAATATATTCATGTTATAATGACTAAGAGGCACTAGAGTATTCAGTTTCACTGTATTCTCATGTTAGTCATGCCTGTGCATAACATCAAAGTTCCCATGACAGCAACTACAGGAGTAATTCTAGTTATGAACTTTAATAGCCATGTTTCAGTGACTATCCATACACAAGTAACAAGTAAGATGCATTCTCATATCAGTCAAGAAGTTTGATACCTTTGTGTTGTCTGAAAAGAAAGAATACTGTCAAAGTGCTGCAATGTAACTGCAGTGGCTGTACTACCCCCTCCACAAAGGGGGTCACAAAATGTACTAACATCATTCAATTGGAGCTCATAAGCCAGCTCAGGGTTACTACTTTTCTTCCCATTGTCTAAGGTACCCAAGGTTTTTGGGGGAGGGGAAGACAGGAAACAAGTACTCTTCCTGCTCCCCAAACCTAAAAATAACTGAGACAGTATTACTGCAACATTTAAGTCTCAGAAGTACTCAATAAAGCCTGAAATATTTATACTCTGGGCAAACAGTCACAGAACTCTTGGGTTTTGCCCAATATCTTTTTTATCATTATCCAAACAGATCAGGAGATTGTGGCAGGGAAGTTCACTTTTCTGAGGGCAGCTTGTTGCCAGCTGTGTTTTTGAACCATAGCTTTTTTCCAGCCAGTATCTTAGAAGGCAGTTAAGCAAAAGCTACAAGCTGCAGGACTATTCTGGCTTGTGAACTCAAGCACTAGCTTCCCCCTTTTGAGCACCTCTTGCTCTGTCATGAATAATGAGCATGTTTAGCAGAGCTGCTCTTTCACATTAGAAAACAAATGAAACAAACACCTTTACATTTAAGTGGGTACAACATTCTGGAGGAAACCTGAAGTTAATACAAACAGCATGAGTAAATAGCTAGAAAAAACCACATACATTACACAGAAATTAGAAAAAAATACATACAGCCAACTGCCACTAGACAGATTTTTCCATGACAGTACAAAAAAATCAGACTGCAATAAATCATGTTCCTTTTACTTCCACCTATAAACATGGAAGTTAAATTCCTAGTAATTGAGAGTTGTAAAAAACCCAAGAGATTACTTGTCTGCATGGCATAATCAAAGTCATACAGATAATTTGCAGGACTTCGGACGCATGCTTACAGGCTTCATCATTCCAGTTGTCCTGCATTTAACACTGCTACTGATTTGGTGGTTAGAGCTTCTTCTCTTTCAGAAAGCTACAAAAGGAGACTGGGCATGAACATCTAGTTCCAAAACAGGATCAAACGTAAAAGGCAGACCTAATTAAAGATAAGCACCTTCATTTTCTGTGCTGCTCATTCTTGAGCAATCTTCCTCATTTTTCAGCCCGTTTCCATGGCTTCTTTATGTACTTTTCACACTATCCATTTGTTGCATAGGAAACCTACAAGCTGATTTTGGAGAAGTCTGGTAGGCAGGTGCAAATGTAGGCATAAAATTGCCATTCTTTGAGCTAGTCCCCGGCCCAGTCATTTTATTTTAATGTTTAGAAATAACACAGGGTGTTATTCAGATACAGCAAAGGTATCTTAAGTTTTTAAGGTAAGTGTCCTTAAGTTTGAGAATAAAAAAGCTTAAACAGGTCTTACATGCTATATTGTTAGCATATACATACTACCAGTTGACCATGATATACCATAGTACACTTAGTTGTACCCACCTAGAAAGCTAGGGAAGGAGACAATCATGTAATGACTTCCTAATCCCACAGAAAGATGTCTCCCAGTCACCCTCTCCACCCTGAGACTCCAAAGTTTACTCAAAGTTCACATATGGGCAGGAAACCAAAGTACTCCACATGGCAGACTAAGTGCCAGAAATCCGTAATAGTTCAGACATGAGTTCCCAACAGGAAGGAAGTTATAGTTAAATAGAAGTCCAATCTGTGTTTCCCTCCACAAGCTCCCTAAGACGAATGGAAAAAACCCCATGCTTTCCTGTTACACAACAGCTAGCAATCATTTGATGTAGGATGCAGCACAACTGCTTGAAATAGGGATGTTATTCACATCCAGAAGATCCCTCTCTAAACTGGGATTTCAGATTTCTGCAGTTGCATACAATGCCTCCATTTTCATTATTTCCATGATCTACTCTAGATGTAGCCTTGAGCTACTTAGAAGTGCGCTGTTCAAGAACTACAGGTTAGACCTGCTTATTTTCCAACCAAGACAGCTGGATTTCAGTCAGGTTTCCTTCTTATAGTCCATGCTTTTGCTGCAGTTAGGGGCAGGACCTCTAATGATGTACTCGATTCAGACCTTTTTTTTTTTTTTTAAAAGTGAAGAACAGCTTAGAAAACCTACAAATGCTTTTCCAGTAACTATTCTCCAGTTGACATCAGGAATACGCCCTTTGCTTCAACCCATCTATTCTTTCATCCCTCCCTCTAAACAGCTGCAGTCACCTCTAGAGGCCCCCATCATCCTCCCTTTGTGAGCATAGTCATTCCATGTCAGTATTTTGTCTTTTGACTGTTTTATCTGACATGTACTGGAGAAGAGTTACTTTAAATAGACTAAATGGATCTCTGTGAAGGTCGCTTACAGAAGAATGTATTTCATTCTTATTTTTTCCTGCAACAGTCCTTTGACCATTTCCAGTTGAGTATTAAGTATTTGATGTTAAGTGAGTTTCAAAAAGGTATCAGAAGTCTGACATGCTCTTGCTCAATGGGACTCAAAAAGCATATATTAAAAAAATAGCCAATGCTCACGTTACACTTCTGTAAGGCAAAAGCAAGTAAGTTTAATGGAGCAGCTCATCTTTATTTATCATATGACAAGTACAGCAAGATTTCAGCTTACAAGCTACAGCAAAAGTGTTTCTAAGTAGTAAAGAAATCTCCCCTTCACTACAGTGCCAAATGGGCATATCCAAAATTCAGATTCAACCAAGAATCTCAGAAAGGCACATACAGAAAACACAATGTCTACTGGACTTACCTTGTTGGATGGCCGGTTCAGTTCTTTTTCACTTTTTGACGGTCTGTTACTATAGTGAGGCGTGTCACTGAAAGGACTGATGATGCAGAAGGGTAAGGAGTATCAACTCCAAAACAATATTCACTCTTGCATCATGTAATAAAAACCCACTACTTATTTTAAACTGTTATTTCAGACATCCCTTAAAGGCTTTGAATTTTAAATATGGAATGGCTTCTGAACAGCTGTGAAGCTGAAATATCCAAGACTGCAACATGCTATTTCTAGGAGGATGCAACAGATGTTTTACACTTGTTAATATATACATCCTATTCTAAACAGGATATAGACTTTACTTGTAGTGAGTGCAATCAGTACATAATTGTTGCTCAACATCACTCAAGCAAAAAGAAGAGGCACCCAGGGCAAGACACTTCCTGTTAAATACATAGGCCATCTACAGGAAAAAAATCCAAGCTTTATCCAGCATCTACAGACATGTGCAAGTACCTTCCAGCAAGCCACTCCTATATAGAAGCAACATTTGTAGACAGCTCAATCCCTGCTTACTTATGATATGCTATTTACAAAATACATTGAAATGATGTGAAGATTAGTCATATGAGAAATTTGAGACCTAAGCCTATAGTTCTGACGAGACTATATAAGCAGAGCCTACAGTTCTGACCAGCCTACATAAGCAGAGCTACTAAACTGAACAGAAGAGGACCCAGGTATATGAATATTCTTGCCAGGTTACAAAAGTGTGTGGCATTGAGATTTTTTTTTTGTTTTGTCTTGTTTTTAAATGAGGAAACAGTTCAAAAACATATGTTGCAGTTATTACATTACTGAAATTAAAGCGCATGTTTAAACAACAGAATTAAACAGGAGATCAAATGCAGAAGGTATCATACCCCTCAAACAGATTAACTTGCTTTGCTAACTTTAGTAGGATGAGGTTACAACAGGTCCAACGATAAGTTTTCCTCCTTCACATAAGCACTAACAGTTGGCCTACAAGGCAAAAATTTAGATAGCTGCTCTTCCCCTTGGTGTCTGTTAACTACTCCAATTTACTTAAATGGGAACAGGATTATTAAGCAGTCATACCACTGGAACAGAAGACAAGACAAACCAATTTAGCCAACAGCTGCACTTTCAAGGCCAAGAATATCTGTAGCACACAATCTGCAGTAAAGTGTGTAGGAACAGCTTGCCTGTTCTAGGAAAAAAAAAAACCCAAACCACAACACAAAAAAACAGCAGACCCTGCACTGCCAACTCAGTAGTGCAGGCTTAGCTACAGCCTTCACGGTAGTCCTAATAATGCTTTGAAACAATTATTCCCTCCCATCAATTAGGTCTACACTAGCCACCGCAGTGTCTGAGGAGTCTCTTGAAAGAGGTCCAAGACATGTAGAACTCAGTACATTGATTTTGCACTGTGTAATTCATCTTACAGCAGTATATTTTTTTCTTCCTGTTCATGGTACTTAGGCCAATCTGAAATATTCCTGCCTGCCAGTTTTAAAAGACAAACAAAACTAAGTCTAAATGCTTCATCAATATTCTTTATTTTTGCCCCAAACTACCCAATATATATTCTCTGAAGTGGTCCTTCAATTTTGGAATTCCCTCCCTAGTATAGCAAGAGTATGTTAACACCCATATTCTGTGTTTGTATTTCAGGCCTAGTCTGAAGTAGATGATCTTGGACACAGGGAGGAAAACACCTTAAAATACTAGCCCTACTTGCATAAAGAACCCAGTTGCATTTTCATGCAATTTACCAATGTTAGTTGAAATTTAAAGGTGGTGTTCAGTAGTATCACACAATTGTAGTAAATGTGTTACTGCAAATCAGTAGCAGATTATTAAGCAAAGCCACTATGTTTAAGATTCACAAGGAGAGGTACCATTTAAAGTGTTCTAGCTCTCAACTCTTCTTGTACTCCATTAAATATAGCAAAGCAGGTGCTTTGACACTAGCCATCAAGATTCCTAGTAAAGTTTGGTTAGTTTGTCAAGCACCATAGACCTCTATCTTTTAATATAGGTAGTTATAGCCAAGGACTCAATAGCCCACCACCACTATTTCCAAGTTATCATTTCCCCTCCCCAACAGAAGTCAGTGCAGGTTCAACTTTACTATCTCTGAAGAGGAGACACTCAAGTTCAAAAATCGCTGTTAGCTGAGCCCAGACACCGTGGCTCCTACATGAAGTATACCCTTTCCTATGCTTGTGCAGAGATAGCAGACAGAAGTGTTTCTCAGAAACAGTTTAAAAATAGGATCTGACAACCACCCAGCATGCCTTTATAAGCTTATGAGCTTGCTCCAGCATATGAATGCTGGGGTAATGGCACACAGCTCTGGAGATGAATTCAAAAACATAGCCCCACCCTGACAAAAGCCATAGTTTCATTTTATGAAGAGTAGTCTTCTAAATCAGGATAGCTGTGACAATGACATTTTAAGTAACATGCTCTTATACAGTTTTTTTGAACTAGAAGGCTCATAGTTCTGGATGCAACTTGAGAAAGTTTACCCTGTCTCAGCAGGTAAGACTACATCAAGCAATTTATCATCATCCCAACAACACTGGGCCACAAACATCATGGCCCAAAATGAAGCAGCACAACCACTGCACAGTTTAATACTTACTGCGGAATAAAGCTGGTAAAAGACCTCTTAGGCTAGAGATGAAATTACTTTCTCAATCTCATGACCAGCTATAGTCTCACTTACAGTCTCTTCAAGGGATTGCTTTGCCTGCACTACTAAAGCAGCACAGCTTTGCACTTCCAGTTCATTCCCCTCACCCCCCCGCCACTTCACTTAAATTTGGGGAAATCATGAGTCACCTAACCTGATAAGGCAAGGCAGGAACATGGGAGGCAAGAAAAAGAGGGAGCTTAGCACAAGAATTAGATGCTTGTTTTTCAGCTAGCTCTTTGGCTTAAGCTCTCCTTGTGCCGTCCCCACTAGTTTTGACACACCTCAGATCTGCCACACAACGTAGTTTTGGACTTCTACTTCATTAGTCTATAGCAGTTATACTAACACTGGATCAAGCAGCTATCAAAGATCTGCACACATGACAACCAACTGGACAGAAAGACATACTAATTCCTGTATATCAGGAACTCCACCAATGCAAGATTTCATTAGTTGCCAATCTACTGAAGTTTGCAGGAAACAAGCTACCCACTCTGAGTATGCCATTCTGCCATCAGACTTTCATACTTCTGAAACTGTTTGACTCCTAATAGGCCACATTAAATAGGACTACAGCAGTCCTCAAAAGCTAAACCTTTGAAGGCACATGAGGTACTGCTGCACTCAAGCTGCATTTCTATACTTTTGAGTAAGAATAACTGCATGACTGTGCATCATTAACATGCTAGCAGACAGTGTTTCCATACTCAATCCCAGGAGTGCAGGAAATTTATTTGTTGAGCCTGTGATTGTTCTGTACCCCTATTAAAAAGCTCCCTCCAGAAAAGTCACAATAAGAAGTTTCAGCAGAGATAAGGAAACTGTTTTGTCCAACACTTAGTAACGACACAAATACAGCAGATAAGTTTTGTCTGGTTTCCAACCTTACAAGCAGCAAACACATTTGCTTTCTCTGTGATAGGACCACCTTCGGCTGCAGTTCTGGGGTGCTGGAGCCCACAGTTCAGTAACTTCCTGACTCTGGCACAGCTCAGAAAGTGGCAGTATTTTCCCCTATTTTCTTCCCAGAGATCCTCAAGAACCCCTGTTGTGCTTATACTGCCTGCATCCTGACTGAGGATAGAGCTTAATATTGCTCTCCAGAGCAACCAGAAGTTCATGAGAAAGGCTCTACTTCAAATAACAAGGTCATGCGAGAAGCAGAAAAACCACTGCCTCACATAACTACCCAAAGGTCGTAACAGTGAGCTGGACTTGGTGCAAATTCCCACTAATCCTGGGATTAGCAGGCTGCACAAGAGTTTTAAACCTGCTCCTTTAAGTGAGGAACTCAATTGTTAAGAATTGTAGAACCAGCCAATAACTTGTTTTCCTTCTACAGAAAAACCTTACTAGTCAACTTTTTCAGAAAAGCTCATCATAGCACAAAGCCTGAAGTGGTGTGTGAAGGAAGTTCCTGCCCTGCTGCTGTTCAAGCCTGGAACACAGTCCTTCCGCATCCAAGTGGATAAACTGATCAGTTGGCAGTGACTAGACATGCTCTACTACATGCAAATAATGCATGTTCATTTGACTAGTGACTACTGTGACCCACTGGCATCACTTTTTATTTCATTTAAGATTAGCGCAGAACTCGCCCAGTAAGAGTAATTCTTCACTGAATACCCCAGCTATTAGATTATCAGTCATCTCTGGAAGAAGCAAGCCTATTCCAAGTTTTACCCTGTTCCAACAAAACAAGCTCCTTACATCCAAAATCCTGTGAACACTTAACTAGGCTACAGTTCAGAAGAAATAGCATTTCACCTATTTTTGTAGGCTAGAATTTCAGTGACTGCAAAGTGATCTTGCCACCTACAACTGCAGGTCAATCTAGCAGTACCTTATACACTCAAGTTTTCAATATTTTTGGTTTGGCTTTTTTTTTTTTTGAGCATGCTTGACTCCTTAAGCAGTGATTCTAGCTGCACTAGCCAAGTGCCTTTAACAGTTGCCCCCCAAAATTCCCCAAGAAACACATCTTTCTTAAGAAAAGACACATCTAATTTCACTAACAGCCAAAACCTGCACATATCCATTCTCCCTGCAGCTGCTTCTTCCTACTCCTGTTCAAGCAGGAGTGTTTGTGAAGCCATGCAATGAACATTCACATTAGAAAACCACCCATTTACAATTAGGTTTATGCTAGATCCACTCTTCCATTTCCCACATGATCACTTGCACCATCAAAAAAGTGGTGCAGAAACAAGAATGAACAGCTGGGAAAAGGTGCAGGATCATCTTTCAGCATGAGCACTTCAACTGTTTCAACTATGGCATTAATGCATACTCAGATCTATTACACTGTTAGTATCTCTCGCCTTTCTCCCCTACATACCCTTGAACTCTTGTCAGTCCCTTTGTAAAGCTAAAGGTAAACAACAGCATTTAAATAACAGGTCTTAGCAAAAGCACAGACCACATATACAAGCACAGACTGGCTATCACGGCAAGTCAGAACCACAAGTCTAACTGCTGGAGAACACCCAGCCAATTAAAATATCGTTATTAAAAGGAAAGAACTGTAGCTCAGTAGAAATTGTTTCTCTCTCTGATAGGCTACATAAATGCATGCAACATGCCTGTTTTTACCCAGTCTCCCTCTCCTACAGCCTCCTTCCTTCCCCTCACCTTCCAGATGAGACACAGCTTGCATCAGACTGGCCTTTGGGCAAATCCCCTCCTCCCCTAAGGCTTCAGTTGCAAAGTAGTATGCGCATTCATTTTTGTGGTTGGTTTTGTTGTTGGTTTTTTTTTTTTTTTAAACTCACCTCCTGCTGCACAAGTAATTCAGAATGCATCAGACATTGTTTTGAGACTGCACTGCAACACTGGTGGAGCTACTGCTTCTTTGAAGATAACTAATACTGCTTCCCTTAGAACAGCTAATAGAATAACCTTGAAACAAACAGTATTATGAGCTCATTAAAACTTCCTTTCATTTCTATAGCTTCATAAAAAGCAGAGAGACACCTCAATTCAAGTGCTGCTGCAATAAGCTACCGCTTACATAGAGAACTTTTAAAGTAGTTCACTTCTAGGTTTTCAAAGCAAGATGTGAGCTACCTAACAGGGTGCTTTAAGAATCAAAGCTCTAGCCACCATAGTTAAGCTTTCGATTTCCAGGTATTCTATATAAACTACTCTGTAACATAAGCATTCAAACTGCTCCCTTACAGCAAGGTAGGCAACTACTCCCCATTTCATGATTATGGAATACATGCCTAAATGGAAGTACTAATCAAGTAACAGTGTGTATTTTCCTCATCTTCAGTTCAAATTAATGTTCTTTGCTTAACACATCTGCAACAAATCAGTGTCAGGTCCCAAATAAATCTGTTCTGTATCAAAAGAATCATTGTACACTGCAAGCCTCTCTGGAAGCTTCCATTACAAAGGGAGTATTTACCTTGTGTCATAATATGTCTACACAAGAAGAATCAGTAATCCAGTCACTTAAAATGTTTAGTCAACAAACCAGCTGCCTCCTCATAACACTGTTTCCAGTAAGGCTTTTTTTTTTTAAAAAAAAAAAAAAAGCAAGCCTCACAACCTCTAGGACTCAAGAATCCTGCTCTTTATAGTAGTGTGCACAGAACAAAATTGGTTGGTGCAATGCTCACCTGACAGCGACCACCTGATATACAAAAAAAAAAAGGGGGGCGGGGGGGCATTCTTTTAGGAAGCAGAGCTTATATCCTAAAAGTTAGGCTTAAATGAGACTCAACTTTCAAGAGCTTCACACTACGTCATCCTTAATTACTGTCTCCTCCATTTCTTTCCTGGTATCCTTTATATAACCTACAAAGGAAAAATGTAGCCCTATTAGTTGCTTCCAATCCTGTTCTTCTGCCCCTCCCCCCACAACACACAGATGCCCTGCAGGCTATATCGGCAACTCATATGGACTACTTACAGGAGCTCCCAAGTCCCCAGTCGGTTCTTATGCAACTAGACTCCACCTCATCATATTACTTATGTAACACGTATTAAGTAGCATCTATTAGCCAGGAGTCTTCTATATTAGTCATATACCCAGTAACTTTCATTCCAGTAGTTCTCACACAACACATTCACCAAATATTCAAGCTTCATCCCCCACTACGTTACTACTGTGGAGGAAAAAAGAAAAAAAAAATTCATATCTATCTGGCAACAGACTAAGAACAGAAAGAGTGCTATGAAACACTTCTAAGTGAAACAAACCACCACCCTTAAAGCATCAGCAATTTTAACTGTCAATTTGTTGGCTGGGTTAGATGCAGATGCTAAATTTACACCTTGCCACAGAACAAGACATGGGAACTTGCATTCAATTGCTTTGAAAAGACGAGAACCCCACCCAAACAGTTAACAAGAATTGCATTCCTTAAAGAAAAAAAGAGAAGCGTTAGGACTGGAAAGCATACATTTTTCACTTCCCCCCCCCCCCATCAGAATATTGAAATAAAGAAAGACCCAGAAAATAAATTTGCCAAGCTTCCAAGCCTACCCAGACCTGCGTGACAAGTTCATTTTCCTATGAATCTCAGAAAGTAAGACATGGGGCATCTTCACAATACTTGCATACCATAGTTTTCACTTTCACTAAATATATACTTAAATCGCTGTGTTAAAGATGAAGACCATCCACGGCCTAACTTCGTAATACACAGCACATTCATTACCCCGCGCAAAAGCTGCTCAACTCCTACAACAGGATCCAACAACATACAAATAAACTTATATCGATCTGTTTTTCCATAACGAAGTTCTGCTCAAATAGAATAAAGTCATTAATAGCCCGCAGATTCTTCCTTAGGCCTCCGTACCCCCAGCAAAGCAACACTGGAAATGCGACGACGTCCTCCTCGTAAGAGCAACCCCGCATAGCCTATACATGTTCCTCAGCTGTTTTAATGAGGTCATTTAAACACCACTTAAACTGACTCTTTCAGTAAGTTATTCCGGGTAACCTAACTTACAGAAAAAAAACTGCTCTCGTACAGGAGGAGGGGAAGCCGAGCGAGAACGGGTGGCATTTACGTTAGTACACCCGGCCGCTGGAGTCGCGCATCGCCCGCTCCCGCACTCGGGCGGAGCGAGTAGGCGCCGAGGGGGAACTTTCCCTTGCGGTGGGTGAAGCCTTACGCAGAGAGGGGGCGGAATGGAAAGCTTCCCCCGAGAGCAGCTACACCCTGGAGATGGGTGGAGAATAAGGAGAGAAGCGAGAACCTTCCTCGGCGGCAGCTACACCCTCCTGCGTAAGGTTAATGGGGGAAGGGAAGTGGGAACCCACGCGGCACCGACGGCATTGTGCGGGGCGGGGGAGGGAAAGCACGGACTCTCCCGGGCAGCCGCCGCCGCCTCAGCCAGCTTGGTCCGCAGCCAAACCCCACAAGAATGCAACGCGGTCACATGACCTCCGGCGGACGTGCAACTCCCTTCCCTCTCCAGGGAGACCCTGCGCCATCTTGTACTGACGCAGTTACAAAAGCAGGCACGAGTTGCTCCTCTCTCGCTCTTCCCCCGCTCCTCTCCTCACAGCCCCAGCACTGCTTGGGAAGGAGAAGCCAAGTCCTGCTTTCCTTTTCACCAGCTCTTCGGGGATCCCCCGCCCGTGAAGTCCTCCCTCGCGCTGGGATCATGGCGCCCGTTTTCTCCCTTTGCACCAGCCTCCCCCGGCAGCTCCCCAACCCTGCCCAGCTGCGGCTGCCCCTGCTGCAGGATGATGTCAGCGCTAGCCAATCAGGGCGCGCCGGGCGAGCCCGGCCGACCCGCCTATTGGCTGCCGCGCAGCTCCCGCCCCCCTCCTGACTCGGTCTCCGCCGCGGTTCGCTGCGGAGCCGCAGCCAAGGCACAAGTGGGGGAGGGGAATAGGAGGGGGAAGGAGGAAAAAAAAAACCCTACAAAAAAACCGACAACCAAACCCACCAAGACGCCAGCCGCCATTTCGCGCAACAACAGGCAGAACCCGAGCGAGCAGCCCCAGCCGAGCGCCCTAAGGAGAGAGAGAAAGAGAGAAACAAGAGACACACGCACAGAAGAGTTAGACAGGAAAAAATACCCATAGACTCCGCCATGATCACAAGACGTTTAATCGCCCCCCTCCTCCCTCAGACTCAGTGCCCCATTACAGCCGCCTCCTCTGCGTCCAACCAGCTAGCAGATCCCTTCACCTCGGCTCCCTCTTGCCGCAGCGGCAGCTGTTTAGAGCCCCAAACTCTCTCTGCCCAAGGTGTGGGGGGGACGCTAGTCTATGGCGCTGCTGCTAACTGCTTCTCCAGTCACCCGCTTGTGGCGGCTCCATCGAGGCAGGGTAAGAGCTGCCAGCCCAGCTTTTATCTGGTGCCCCGAGTTTGCGCACTGAAGGAGCCTCGCTCAGCCCCTGGTGGGCGTCGAATGAAACCCCAGCCGCCGCCTCCCCTCCCTCAATCAGCCGTATCGCTGGAGGGGCTGAAGCCGGGCAGGGGAGGCAGGGCGGTGTGCGGGCAGAACAGGAGCTGGGAGGGGATATGGCGAAAGGAAGAGGAGCTCGGTACAAACGGCAAGAGGCTGCGTCTGCCCCGGAAGGCTGAGCAAGCCTCTCGCTTTGCCAGCTCCCGCTGGTCCGGATGAAAGCAGACCATACCTGCTCCCCAAATGCCGTTCCCTACGGGGGAAACGGGGTTCGTTCACTGTTCGTCTCGTTCCCTGCAGAAAAGAAACGCCTCCAGCTAGTGTTGTCCCACTCGCTTTAAGAAAAGAAGCTCTCTCCCACTTGCCTTATATATGAGCCTTACACGCGTCGGGGAAGATTCTCGGCCTCAAGTGCCTTATGGACAGGAGAGATTCAGACAAAGCCTCCACATCGCCCTGAACGGGTCTCAGTCAAGGCTCCCGCTCCCTCCCCTTTCTCGCCCCCCTCTTCCCCGCCCCTCAAGTAAGTTCCTCTGCGTGTGTGAGATACGACGCGTCTGGCCGGCTTTTCGCGTACTTTGTGGCGAAAATTTACCCCTCAGGTCGAGGTTCGTAAAGAATAGGTATGCTGAGAGTAACGACGGCCGTAAGCAGGAAGCCGGAGGTGGGGGGGAGGGGGGGGGAGCAGCTGAAGAGGGAGTTTTGGCGTTTCTGCCTCAGAGGATGCAGTTCTGAGTCAGACATCCTCCCGCCCGCCTCCGGTCCCACAACAGCCTGGGACGGAGCCCCTGCCCCTCCCCCGCGGTCTGCGCCTCCGAGGCTGCGGATCGCCCCCGGCACCAGCCCCAGCTGCGGCCGCCCCTCCTCCGCTGCCCTACTTCCCTCCACACCTCCTCACAGCCCCCCTGCCCAGCCCCTGCCGCAGTCTGGTGTCTCGGCCGCGCCCAGACCCCAGCCCTTCGGCGTAACGTGCAGAGCGCTGTTGCAAAATGGACACTGAGGGCTCGGCGGGCGCAGGCTGCGCTCTCAGCCCATAAGCAAAATGGCGGCTGTTTGGCTTCGCCTTGGTAACCCTGCCCCTGCCAGGCGGGGCGGGTGAGCCCCGTGCAGGGGGAGGGAGGGGAGAGCGGACGCCATTTTCCCAGAGAGAGGCAGTGACATAGAAGGGAGCGTAGGAGGCTGAAAGGAGGGAGACACGGGAGCAGCGGCGGCAGTGGGGTTTGTACACAGGTCCCAAGGCAAAGGCGCTTCTGAGCTGGTCCCTGTAGGGTTCTGCGCACTGAGCTAGGTTTGGGGGGAGGGGGGGGTCTCCTCTTTCCTTTCTTTCCCCTTTTCTTTCTTTTACCAGAGCCTGCTGAGGGTTGAGTCCTTCCTAGGGTAGGGATATCCGCAGTGGGGCTGTTGCATTGTTTTGGTTGGGATAGAGAAGGGGCTCAGCTGAGGGGTCCTGCTGCCTGGCCTGTGACCATTACAGGTGAGTCTTCGGTTATTACCCGCGTATTCTGCTGTGGGTGCTTGGGGAGGGGGGTGGCAAAAAGGGAGTGAAATGCGACGGGAACGTCTCGTTACCCCCGGTGCGAGTATAACTCTCTCCCACCCTGGAATGTGTTTAAATTCTGTTTAAGTTGCCTTGGATTTGTTTTTCCTTTTGTGGGGTTTGGTTAAAAAATGGCAGGCTGTCGCTATATCTTGTGAATATGGCGGGTTACTGTAACTGGAGGAGCTGAGGAGAATTTTTTGGCAGTTATGCCAGATTTATGCATTATGCTTAGAAAAAGAGCCAAAAGGGTTTATTATGTGACAACGTACGCTTCCTTAGACTGGTGGTTTTAAGAACGGGTTTGTGTGTTATTGGGACTGCGTATTGAGTTTTATGAAGCTTAGGGAAACCTATTCTCTTCCTCCATCCTGTATATTTTTGCTTTGTGGTACTAAAATGGCTCGTTATAGGCCTAATCTCTTTGCCTTCCACACCCCCGCCTCCTTTCCTCTCTCCCTGCTAATATCTTCGGTTCGTGGTGTAACCTGGACAAACGGAAAGCAGTCCTCAAGAGTTTCTGTGCCAATTTAAAAGGGGATCATTCTCTCCACCCCCTTTCTCGAGGGTGTAAGTAGTTATATTGGTGCATCCCTTTCTTGCTTTAGTTTCTGCAGCCAGTGTTCGTGTTCCCTGGGTGGCATATTTCAGTCTTCTTCTTAAATAAATATTGGTGGGGTAGACCCTATTGCTGCAGACATAGGGGAGGAGGAACAAACGATTCACTGTGTAGTACTAAATGGGGTAGAGAAACGTAATATAGCCTGATTAAAAAGGTCCTGTATTCCCCCATACTCAGCCATTAGGGAATATGCGGTGGCTAAAAGCCCCGAGGTCCCTAAAATGGTACATAATACGTGTCGTTAAAAGCAGAAGTTTAGTGCTGCATCTACATTTAGGAATGTTTTAGTCTGTTTATTTACAGTACCTTAAAGGAATAATAACGAAACGTTTTTGTTACTCGGGGCTCAGATCAGAGAAAAGGAAGATATCCATGGCTGTACTTATAATGCATGATTAATTGATTATAATCGCTATACTTTTAAAGTTACTTTTCAAAAAATGTGGAGCAAATTTTTTAATTTCCCTCTTTTGTCCTTTAGAGATTCTAAAAATGGCGGCCTCAGGCTGATGTTGTGGTAATCTAATCAGCTCGGGTCCTCCACACCCCATGCAGTGCGTTTGTCTGCAGCATATTAGAGTCTTATTATGTTTAAATGAAAAGACTGTTCCCTTCAAATAGCGTACAAAGCATCTCTTGACTTTACTGCGATTTAAAAATGCTGTGTTCCAGCTGATTAATTTTATTGGTTATGTGTGTGAAAGGCAAGTGAACGAGACCACTCTTGTCGGGGAAAAGGGGGGTGGAAAGAGGCACCAGACTCAAGCAGCTTCTTTGAGGGGTGTGTATAGGTTGCTGTAAGGTAACATGTATGTCAGTTTAATAATTTGGAAAAGCTCCTGCGTTTATGATGGAAACTGTACATCTATCCATCTTATCAGCGACATAAAAGCAGTAATATTTATCAAAATAAGTAGTGGATTAGGATCGCTAAAACTGTCAGCTAAATTCTTTGTGGGATCACATTTGTGAACGTCGTGTTCACCTTCCAGGAAATACCTTTGCTGGACATCGGGGTAGTAATTCCATGTGTTCATAGTTTGAGAATACTAAAAGAACTTAATGCTTACAGAAATAATGCATGTGAGATTATAACCTGTTATTTTATTAAGATGCAGAATTTCTTCTGCCACCATGTAATCTTGGTATTACATTTTTTCTTCAATTTATTTTGTATATTGCTGTATAAATTGTATATGTAGTAATACACATACAGAAACTGAGGGAAAGTGCAGTTCCTAACCTCTTAATTTTTTTCCTAAATGAAATATGAACCTTTTAGTATCACCACTATAAATATGTTTGAGTGGGGGAAGGGAGGTCACAAGGATTTATTCTTTGGTAGTTGGTGTAGTGTACTCTGATACAAACTGTGGAGGCTGCAAACTGTACATTTTAAGCAACAACAAAAAAAACCTAATTTTTCACTTTTTTTTTTTTGTATACTTGTGTTTAATCTTGTCCTTGGTTTAATGAAGTATGAATTCCTGTTCTAGTATAGCTTTGGAACCTTCTGGATTTAAACAATCAAAAGCGAGGTATTGAAATGGCAAAACTGTCGTTAATCTCTGAAGAATTTTAATTTAGATACCATTTAGAAGCACTGATGTGTGGTTTAAGGTATACCTGAAGTTGAACAAAATGATAGTAAGACTTTGAGTGTTGTTAATGCCTGCCTTTCTTGTGCTTTGAGGCCAAAGGCTGAGTGATTTCAGCCACCAAGTGATGTGTTAATAGTCCAATAATGCATGCTCCCATCATACCTTCCTTATTTATATAGATTTGATTCTTTTAATAAGCGATGTCTTACTCTGTTTATTAAAAAGTATACAAATAAGATTCTAAGGAGTGTAAGTATGGGCCTTTTTGGAAACCTTTTGACTTTTTTTTTTTTTTTTCCTCTCCATAGGTTTAAAAGCTCCTGATCTCGTGAATAATTTTTTTAACATTATGACTTAGAGGGCTACACAGCTCTGCAGTCTAACTTCATGTCCTCAGTCATGTTCTCAGTCAGACATCTGGTTCAAGATTAAAATTAAAAGAAAATAATTTTGTAAACTTTACAAGATGTAGGGTTTTTGGGGAAAAAATAAATAAACCCAAAGATTGAAATACACTCAAATTTTACAGCTTATCTTCTAGATTGCAGATTTTATGCATTAAGAACCTCTTGGGAATTTTGAAATCTTCCAGAGCTTTCCTGTATGAGTTTTAGTGAGTCAGTTTGCTTATGTGACTCAGTTTCTCCATTTGTAAAGACAGATCTGTGATCTGTTTTAAGGAGACAATATTATAAAGGAAATTCTACCTTTTTTTTTTAAACTCCGTTAATGTTGATATGTTAAAATATATTCATAAAAAATTGAATACCACCCCCCCAACTAAGAAAAACTTCTTGAAAGAGGGAAGATCTGAAATCTAAATTTCTTTTTTTTTCCAAGAGACATTTCTGATTTACAAATATTGTGTTACAAATGCAATGATACGAACTGTAGTTCTGAAGCTGTTTATGTATCTTCAGGCTTTTCGTATCTGAAGGAAAAATCTGCTTGACTGTCACTTAGCCTTTTGGGTGAGCTTTTTTGCCATCTGGGAAATTTCAGAGGGGCAATAATACTGGCTTTTTAGACTGTATCTAGGGAAAGTTTCTCATGGCACCAAAATTCAGGTTACTTTTGGGAGTTGCATTACCTTGTATCTTTGGTACAGTTTCAGCACACAAAAGTGTTAATATTCCATTGGAAAGTCAGTGTCACGCTGAAGGCTGTAGCGTCTCTCTAGTCTTGATCTATTTGATTTAAGCACAGTCTTAATTTTGCATGCATGCTAATACTAATTTTAGCAAGGACTATTTGTGGGACTTAGTTAAGGAGTAGTGTATGTATTTGCAGAACTGTGGCATTGTTCTAAATAGGTTAATGTAAACGAAGGTTTAATAAAAGTATTTTGCTGTTCTCATGTAACGTTCTAATGAAATTCAAAGGGGGGTATGTGGTAGAATGGTGAAGATGTAAAATAAAACCCAATTCAGATTTCTAGAGAGATCCTAAGGAAGTCTGTCTATGTTACTGGCCTTGTGACTTCCATACAAACAAGCATTTGTGAATCTCTCAAAAACAAATTTTATTGGACAGTGGTTTTGGAACAGGTACAGCATTTAAATGTTTCCACTGTGCAAACAGTAGTTTTGATTTATTGCTGAGAATGAAACTTAAGGCACCTCGGGGCGGGGCGGGGGGGGGGGTTCAGCATATGTAGAATCTGGATTAAGAAGAAAACGTTTTTTATTCTTCCAAATTCTGGATTATTTAAAATACTAATTGTAGTGGGCTTTTGAATGGTGCAAGATGAGTATTTCTAACTATATCAGTGTTCACATTTTCTTACAAACCAACGAATTGTACCCAGAAAAGTTAACTTAATCTCTTTGAGGATCCAAAATTCTGCTCGTGACCTTCATGCTACAAAAAACCTGCTGTAGTTGTGTTCAAAGACAAAACTGTTGTTACCTTTAAGGCATAACAAGTTATTTAAAAGAAACCTTGTCAAGGTTTCATATACTTGCTAGGAGATACTGAGATTATTTTCATTTCCTCTTACAAATCTTTATATGTTAATATGGTGTTAATGAAACAGGCAAGATTTTAAGATCTGCTGGTTGTTAGAAAATTTTAATAATTAAAGTTATCTGTAAGCATTTGAAGATAGTTTTGTTGTACAAAGTATATATTTTTTAACAGGCTTGACTTAAATGCTTTCTTATCTTTATTTTTTTAATTAAAATATTTGCTAAAATATGTGTCCACTCAAGTTACGTGTTTCAAAAGTACAAATGAAGAATATATTGAAGTAGCACACAGATTGTGTCCTGTGCAAGTAAAATGTGTTTGTTAGTTTTGCATATTTTTATTGAAAGAGCGCTATCTCTCCTTTCATGTGATAGTTCATACACTGCTTAGATGGAGATGCAGTGTTGTAAAACTTAGGCGGGACTTGCAAGGGCCCAGCAGTTTTGCAAATCAGGCTAAGTATGGGAATGTCAAAATAGTATTAATCCTAGTTTTAGAATTTAGTTTTGAGTTAACATTTTCATTAGGTGTAGATAGTAAAACGTCATAATGCAGGCTCAGGTTTAGAGAAGCTTTTTTTTAGTTCTCATTTGTAGTTGTGTTTTGTGTATTGTTTTCTGTCATTATAGTCTAGGTAATCATTCACTTTTATATCTGTCTCAAAAATAAATTACCATGAAGTTCAAAGACATGATGATAAGACTAGATTTTAATGACATTATTGTACTTTATATTACAACTTAAGAAGGAGGACCTATAATCTATTGTCCACTGTTGGTTATTTCACCAGTCACAGAAAGTGATGAAATTAATATCCTGTCTTTACAAAGTGAGAATTTAAAAGGTATACAGGATGGTGGGTTTGGATCTTTTAACCTGAGGAACTCTAAATATTTAAATTGGTTTGGAGTCCATTACTTTTTAACTCTTAACTTGACTAGGTCTAAAGATACTTTTTTCTCTTAACAGTGGGTGATGTTCTTAACTTGCTTTGAGGAGACAAAAGGAGCTAACTCCTATTTAGTATGGATATAATGGGGCTGTGTTGAAAACCGTATCACAAGACAGATGATATTCCAAGTCTAGACAGTTAATCCTGTCTTAACTGGTGGTTTAAAGAAACTTTTCCAATGAGGAATGTTTTTGGTAGGTTCTACTTAAACTGAAGGTGAAGACTTGAGAATTACAGCAACTTATTTACAGCTTTTGGGGAAGGTATAGATTACATCTCTCATTTGGTTTCTAAACCTATCATTCTACAACTGTGAAAGAAATGACTAATTTTATATAAAACTGGTAAAAAAACCCTGATAGTTATTTTACTGGCTGTAAGGATAAGATTCCTCCCTCAGATGTTTTACCGAGTAATATAGCAATTGCTCTTTTTTCGCTTAGAGTAGAAACACTTGATGGGAATCTTATTCTTTAATAACATTATGTAGGATTTTTATGAATGACTGTAGTGGTTTTTTTGTAATGTTAATTCTCTCTCTTACTTTCCAATCACATCTCCTATACTGAATGGAATTAAAGACAAACTCTGCATCTTTTTTTTCCCTTCTGTGTAGCAGTGGTATTGAAAGTTAAAAGCTGTATTTTGTGCGTCCATTGCTGGGCACAATTTCTTTGTTGTGTTTATTCTAAGATGATGTACTTGTGTCTTTGTTACTACAATTAAAAATACATACTGAGATCTCCTTTGAAAACACAAAGGTATAAAGTTACAAATGCATGGAATCTAAATTTCTCAACACAAATCATCCAAGGTAATTTTGCAAGATAATCGCAGTTGCAAATGAAATGGTTTTTGGTTTTTGTTTTTGTTTTTTTTGACAGTAGGAAAGATCTTTTGATCTTACATGTTTGTATTTTTTTGGCTGTCCTTGAAGGTGACATAGTCACCTCCATTTGTTCCCTCACTCTCTCTTGCCCGCTTCCTCACAAAATTTTAGTAAAGAGCATTGAAATATTGCCAAGTTGTTACCAAGAAATACAGTCCAGGTTGAACTGTGGTTAAAATCACATAAGAGTTCTTTTAACTGCTAGAAAGAATTAAAGTTTCTGTTTGAAAGAGCGCAACTTTCTGACTTGCTTGTGTTTTAGATTCCTAGGCATAAGTGTAACAACAAGGTGAATGTCTACAAACTGCTTCTGACAGTAGAAGCAGAAGCACTGTTTTACTAGTCATATAATTCAAATGCTACTGGCAAGATAGGGGAACTAGGTTTTGGCATCTCCTTAAGTGAAAACATGTTAAGATAGAATTTTGCTTAGCTGAAATAGCAGACTTCAAATAAGTGAAAAGAATGTACCGCTTGTGTAGTAGGTATCTAATGATTACAGTGGGTTTTTGAATGGTGCAAGAATGAGTATGGAGGAAAAAAAGGAAGTATTTTATTTGGTATCATGAAGTCAGCAAAATATTTAGATTGTTGAAAGCAATACCAATATGTATTTGTAGCCGTGTTTCCCACCCACCCCCTCCCACCCCCCCCAAAAAAAAGTTTACTTCTTGGGAGGAGTATTAGGCCTTAGAATTTGGATCTTCCAGTGAGTAAATCACCATGAGGTATATTGTTACATTTAATAAAAAATAAATATACTTAGCCCTTACAGTTGCAGACATGACTTGCAGAGTATTCTTACAGAATGTGGACTGCGTGTACTTGCAGAAACACTTTATATTTTGAAATGTTTGTCAAGAATAACAACATAAGTTAATAGAAGTAAATAATGTTTTCTTGGAGACTAACTGGTAAGTCACATACAGACATTTTGTGTAAGTTTAATCAACGGTTATTTACCACTTTGTGGTAGATGGAGAAAAACGTTTGCAGTAAAACAGCTGATACAAAGAATGACTTTAAGCCAAGATCTTTTTACTGGGAAACTACTTTGTTTTCTTAAGCTTTGAATTCCTATTTAAAGAAGTTTTACATCTCACAGTGATACAGTGTAAGACACTAATGTTAGTTAGCTAATACATACTTCTCCAAGCAATAAGCAATATTGCTATGCAAAAGTACGATTTTTTTCTTACTCTTCTTCATATGCTGTACTTGTCTTGTATTTTACAATACCTTGACTCTCCAGCTAAGTTATGAATGGATAGGCCTTTTTGTGTGTGGTATATTTTTAAGAAGTATGGCAGGTGTTTAGTAACCTTAGAGACATCAAGTGATTGGCAGTCAGTTTTCAATTTTGGGGGTTGGTTTCTGTAAATGTAAAACCTAAAATCTGTAAGCATGGTACTTTTCTGTATACCTCTGCTTACTGCTTCTGATAGATTTCTGTTCAATAAACTAATTCTTTCTGTAACTGCATTTACCTTTATTTCCCTTCTACCACTCATTCTTTTTCTCTTCCTAGTCCCATATTTTGTCTAACTTCCACTGAGAGAAGAAAAGAAGGAGTGAAGAGAGAGAAGAGGTAAGGGGAAGTTTTCCATGTTTTAATGGACTGGCATAAATATTTGAGGAAGAGGGATCGCTTTCCATCACTTCTTCAGGAATACACGAGAGCAGCACTCTTGGACCAGATAGTAAAGGGAAGATGGCCAGTGGAAGCTAGCTCTTCTGTATGGCAGAAACTTTGCTAACTGGCAGACTGATTCTGTGTTTGTACTCAAAAGGGCAGCTTTCTTTCCACTGATTGGAGTTGGTGTAATGCATGTAATGACCTGGATGCTGAAGAATTGATACTTACATGATGGAAACTCGAGTTTTTTATGCATGAATCTTGAATACTATGGAGGAGGCAGGTGGTTGTTTTTTTCCTTCTTTGTTCTAGATCCCAAACTCAAGACTAATTAATGAAGTTACTGTATCGGGATGTTCATAAGTATGCTAATGAGCTCTTTCCTTCACCATGCTTGTTCTTACTCTGTATTGGCACTGAATTAAAAGCAAAGTAGTAGGAGGAGCCTTACTCTGTAGTAGTTTGGCTGTAATAGCTGTGTTTCTTAAATAAGTTTTTCTGAAGATCACTAGGTCTCTGTCAGTACAACCAATAACTTAAAAAACCCAAAATTTGATAGAGTTAGGAACTTCCTACCTTTGACGTCTCTGAAGGTTAATGAAAATCCAAAAGAGGATGGAAAGGGGCAGCTATGAGCAGTGTCCTGGAAGAAACAGCAAGAGGAAGCATAATGATTTTAGCTATTATCTGTCATGTGTGTAGCTCCAAATCAGCCATAGCAAGTACTTTTTTTTTTTCTTTTTTGGCTGACTGCCTGGACATGTGAGGAGCAGGTGAGGTGGACCAGGTCAGTGCGAATGGCATAGGAGGTTTTTTAAGGGGCCTTTGAGTGAGGCCAGGACCAGTTAATATTGTGGGGAGGAAGATACTGCTATGAGAGGGATATAGAGAACATTAGGTCAGTGGGAATGTTTGCGCACAAACCACAAATACATAGGAAACCAGATGTATTTTAGAACAAATTGTTTCTTCTGTGTGATTTGCAGGAGTTGGTCATTAATAGGTCTTAATCTGCATATTGTATCGGAGTATGCCTACTGTGTCTTATTTTTACCTACTACGGTTTTTGTCTTGGCTCAGATTTGAAGTAGACTGCTAACTTACCTGCTAGGTTACCATAGAGAGCAGCAAACAGTAGCAAAGGTCTGAATTTGGACTCATAGTTGTTTCTAAGCCTGCATACATCATACTGCAACTACAGCGGTGTAACATTTGGAAGTTGGATATCCCTCCTAATCTCTTAGCAAAATCTTTACTGTGGTGGAGCATCTCGGGGGAGACACGGAAAGAACTTCTTTGTGGGTTAGATTAGTCATTTATTCATGTATTCTGCTTCTAGGTCTGATTAAAGATGTGTTATCTCCTTAGAAACAGCAATAAATAAATATTCAGATTACTTTGATATAGGTATTTATGCTATGTATATATATGGTGCATATATTTTTTCCAGATTGCTTTGTGTATAGATACATACATACATGTATATATACATGCATGCCCACAAAGTAGTTCACTATTTGAAGGATATCTAGGGTATACCATTAAAATGTCAATTTCTGTCACTGGTTTTCCAAATAACTATTGTCTAGAGAAAACACAGGTGCTTAGAGCAGTAATAGAAAGCAGAAGTTTAGCAAAATGTACAATTTTTTTTAGTAAAATTTTCTCAATGTTTTCTTCTCTCTTCTCCCTGTAAACCCCCTCCCCTAATTAAAAAAAAAAATTTAAAAAGTTTAAAAAAAAAGAAAAAGAAAAACTAGATTGTAGGCAGGGAAGCCAAGTAGGAAAGCTTAGTTTGTTGACTCTGACAGTTCAGGACAGTAGTTTTTACACTGGATTTGTGGACTATGACACACTGTATCGATAGGTGTGTTTTTACTTAAAAATTTCTTCCGTACAGATTGTGCTAGGGCATAGGTATATCAACTTTTCTTAGGTCCAGTTCTTGTGGATTTCTTTGTGGGAAGGGTGATTCCCATGAGCACAGGTTAAAATTGTTGGCCTGTAAATCTGAAGGAAGGCATGACAAGAATTGCTTTTGCTAATGATTGCAAAATGTGTATACACATATGAGGTAATTGGGGGGAGTGAAGAGGAAAATGTTTAGATTGCATGCTCAATAAAAGGCAAATTGTGCATAGAAGATGTTTTTAAGTGTTTGTCCTCTAAATTCTGTTTTTTCTCTTTTTCCAGTGTATGTAATAGGCTTGATTTGGTGTCTCTTAATTATAAGGTACTTAACTATGTTCCTGTGCGCTATACTGAGTACCATCAATTCAAGTATGTTCTTATCCACCTCCCTTATAATGAAAGAATTTTTAAGGGGAAGGAAGGCACCAGCACACCTTGTAGACTATTTTTCCCGATGTGGTAAGAAAACCAAACAGAAGACTACGTTTTGGTCATCTGTCTCTATTACCTGAGATGACTTGTATAATCAACTAACACCAAGATCAACAGGAGTCAGCAGAGGTTTGAAAGCAGTAGTATGATCTTGGAAATCTTGCCTGAAAGACCCTGTAGAGATGGGAAACTGTAGTTAGTTTCAGAGTGGTCCTGTGTGACACTCTGGAGCCAGTCTGGAGCCACAGTAGCATGAATTTTCTACTGGGAGCAGATAGAAGTTAGAGTTTTGGTTTGGGCTTAGTGCTGTATGAGTACAGGTAGATTGCTTTTACATTCAAATTGACTTAAAGTTACAGCCAGATTAGCATCTTGCACAGGTTGAACTGAAAGGTCTTGCTTGACTCAAGACTGTCATGCAACTAGTGTGTGTCTCAATCATTTTTATCTGTGAATCTGATAACTCTTTTCTACTCTTCCTTTTCTTCCTTGATCCATGCACAAGTGGAAAATTGAGTGTACAGATCAGTTTGTTTCAGCAGTTTCATCTGTTTGTTCCAGTAAACTTCAAGTCAATTCCCTTAGATTTGTACACATCCCTTAAAAATGAATCTTTATGTATACTGTGTGTATTCTGATACTTTAATACTGCTCCAGGAAATTGTTACTAATTTTTTGCCTGTAGTTAAAGGGTGTGAGGCAATGGGTTTACCACCAGTACTCTTAATTTAGCAAAAGAGAGCCTGTTCCATACTTGTGCTGAGGGGCAATAAGCTCTACTTAAACATGGGGTGAACTGCCCATTTCTCCGTAAGTTGGAAAACACAGGCTGTAACTTCTCAGGTGTGATAATATGTGGTAACTTTTCAGGAGTGATAATTAGTCTCAGACGTTTTGGTTAATCAGTTTACTAAATATGGGTAAATTACTAACTTTTACATATTTTGTAATATATATTTGAAGTTATATCATTTTGCTTTTAAGGAAAGACAGTTGGCATATGTAGATAGGCTAGAAGGTTTTGATTATTTTTTTTTTTCCCTTTAGTTATGTATATTTTGTATATAGACCTTGTGAAGATGCAGAGCAGACACAGTATAGAGATGGTGATTTCATTAGTGTATTAGTCTTTCGGCAGTGACACTAGTTAAGAAGTATGAGGTAAAGTTACATGCATCAGTATAAAATCTAAATGATGATTTATCTTAAACCAGCAGTGTTTCTTCTCATGAAATACTCAGGCTAATTATAGGCTAATCTAATTATAATTGGGTTCTTCTCCCTTAAACTTCTACTCTGCGTTTAGGGAGGCCCTGGTAATTCTCTCTGCAGAGACATTCTGTGGTGAAATCTCCAACTCTTGAAACGTCAAAACTATGTAACTTTTTGGGTTTGGTTTTGTGTGGTGTTTATGCGTTTTTGTTTTTTTTTTTCCTTTTTCATTTTGTAATTGTCAATGGGTGGTGACTGATAGAGGCAACTACTAGAAAAAAATTATTGGAGAACTTCAGGTGTATATTGAAGTAATAAAAACAGGAACAAAAAGACTCTATTTTTGTAATGCCTAGTAACGCGAGAAACTTGAACTGATTTAGTGATCAACTTATAAAATTAGTGGTGTTTTGTGTATGTAGAAAATTCTTAGATTTGAGCTAATAAATAATCTAGTTGTGAGCTTAATTCATGATTTCACTGATACCCCTTCATAATTAGAAAACGTATTATTGCACTTTGCTTTGAATTCTATTCCTGACTTTTATAGCGGATTTTTTTCCTTAACTTCTAAATGCTTTTTGTCTTTAGTATCTCTGGTATGACAACAGAATCTGGAAATTGATTTATGGGGAAGGAGAGACAAGGAACAATGACATTGTCTGTGTAAAAAGCTGTCAGATGTCAGAATAGTAAAAACAGATTTCAGTGATTTTTTTTTTTTTTTTTAAATTTCCCCCCCACTCCCCACCTCTTCGGTTTTTGTAGTGTTAGGGGTAAATGTGGATTAAAAAAAACCCCTAAACCAAACAAAACTGCCGCACGTTGTTGTACTAAGTAGATGATATCTTGATATATTAATTTTTTTGCCTTAATGGTAAAAAAAAATCCTAAAGTTGTTATTGGTGCTGCCACCACTTCTTATCTTTGATTTTTATGAAAAGTTTTGCATTGATGCACCCAGATGAGAGCTTTAGTATTCTTACACATACAGCATAGGTTCTGGCAGGCTTCTTAGGCCTCTTTCCTCTTCCCTCTCCCTTCTTAAAAAAGGTTAAACGTTTTGCAGAGGTGAGTTACCAACGTAGCATATAACTGTATCAGTTGTACCTTTCCCAGTACAGCAAGTACTGTTTGGTTTCTTCTAGCTTGAAAAATACGCTTCACTATTAATTAAAAAAAAAAAAAAAAAGCTAAGTTGGAGTTCTCTGATCAGATTTATAATGTTACTTTCTGTTTGAATGTAAGTACTGGGAACTCAGTTTCTGAATCTGTACATGAAAATGCAAGTAAAAGTAGTTAAATGTGTTTTTAAAACAAAACAAAACTTTTCCTACCTTCTTAGGAAAAAAAAAAATCAAAAGAAACAAAAACCTTGCATGGAAAATGCCATACAAGAATTTGTTGGGGCTCTTGACACTTAGAGAGGATGATTGATAGCTGGGGTTATGAAACCTTGTTGGAGTCATCTGGACAGTTTGGCTAGACTTCAAGTTCTTATTTTTCAAGTGTACTTTCTGTCTAGGTAATCTATCATCTGCTTGTTTCCTGAAACTGTTCTGTATAGCTTTTGATGGTCCTACAAGAAGCAAGTGGAAGGAGCAGAAAAAATACGTGCTGATAAAGTAGGCTTGGAGTTCCTTTCTGCTGACATCTGATCATGGATTTCATTCTGAATGTTTGGACCCTGTAGGATTAGGTTCAAAAATACTGATGTAATTTCAGGAGATTATCCATTTACCTTGTGACTCAAGAGTCGAGCCCTCTATATTTGGTTTCGGGTTTTTTTTCCTCTTCTGTACCAGTGAAAAAAATTTTTCTTCTGCTGTCACACAATTGATCTTAGAAGGACATGGCAGAAAGGAAACATGTGGTCTTCGTTAGACCACAGAATAATGTTGTGTAAGTGGAATACCTTAGGGATAATATGTAACTTATTTTCTGTTGTTTAATGCATAAATGGTGTTCTTTGTATAAAGCCACACAGATGAATAGTCTTGAATGTATTGTACTCTTATAATTCTGTTGTTAGAGCACAATTAATTTAAAAAAAAAAATTGATTCTGGTATCATAAGCAAAGTGGATTATGAGAAGTATGGTGAGGCTTCAAATATTTTAGACTTGCTACAGCTATTAAGTCGAAAAGTGCCTGTGTATTCTCTAGAGAGAAAAAGAGCTGCCATAGAAAATGTAAACCAGTGTGATTGAATGGTAAAGTGTGATAGATTTCTTGCAGGATTTTGATCTTGCACAAAATAAATGCTTTAACTAGATTGAACAGAAAGTTTTCTGGTTTTTTAAGATGAAAATTTTATTATTAGGGCCAGATAAACTTTTTAACTGCAATTAAAGAAAAGCAAAATTTCTTCAAATAAGGAGTGTGTTTCCATATAATAAAGCTGTACTGGTGGGTTGTTAATGAAGAAAATCTGATGAATCTAAGAAATTGCTAAAATTCTTTCAAAGCTTATAGTATATTGTCACTGAAAGAATAGAGTGGGACCTAACAAAATTGAAGGTCCTCTACTGTTGAGATTAAGGTACAGTAGATGAGCTACTTTGCCAAATGAAGAGCTGATCATTCAGCTTTGGACCAGCAGTTTTTATATAGTGCCTTTAACTATACGAGCCTGGACAAGCCAAGTGTGTTCTTTCTAACTTTCAAATTCCTGTAGTATTTGAAGGAAGACTTTCTTAAACGTTGCGTATAATCTGCTTGGATTGTAGGAAGGCTTCTTCTCTAGCACCCTTCTGTCCACTTCTGGCTGATTATTTAAATGAAATGCACCTATGAAAAGAGTTTCTTAGAAGGCCATGGGTGACAGGTTGTCAGAGTTCTGAAAGAATAATGACTTGAAATAGATGAGTACTTGCAAAAATTGGAAAGTACTGTATTATGATAGCAGATAGTATTTTATGACTCATCTAAAATAGCTAGCTTCAAAGGGTAAGCAATCACTTTTAAGATGGGTAAGGAAGAAGGTTTCCCAGTGGTTACATTATTTTCTGTTCCGAACTTTCCAATTTTTGTAGTATAATCCAATAAAAATACTGGGAAGATTTTAGCGTGTCATGAAAATGCTTCTGGTTCTGACATGACAGAGAATAATAGTTTTCCTTCATCCCAAATCTGACATTACCGTGGTGTTTATCATTGAATGGCATATAAGGTCACAGTTGTGTTAATAAGTGAGCATAGTGTAATAAATTTATCCTGGGTTGTTTCTGTTGTCATTGTCCGTCCCCATCCCCCCGCCTCCATTACAGGAATTCGTTGAGAATGACTACTTGTAAATAATGAGCTACGTTTGTTTGAATTAACTTGTCTGCGTAGGTATTGCGAGCCAGTGGCTGCCTCCATTCTTCCATACTTAACTATAGGCAGAGGAAAAGCATCGGATAGTTTTGTGCACGTGTGTGGTGAAGACCTGAAATCTTAAGGTGGTAAAAAATGAGGTAGTACTACAACCATGTTCTGCTTCCTTTTAGATGAAACAACTTCTGCTTAATGCTGTTTGGCAAAATAACTTCGAGTTCCTCAAGTCTCTGATTTTATTCAGTGTAGGTTAGTCTCTCGGAATTTTTGAGTGTATTCTGACTAAGACTTAAAGATACATTCCAACAGTTTGCAGTAGGGTAAGAAGTTTATCTTGGCTCTGGTGTCACTGTCGTCGCACACACACCCCCACCCCCTTTTTTTTTTCTTCCAAGAGTGGTGATGTATTTGCTTGGTCAGTGATGATGGTATTAATTGGGCCATGGATTACTGGTTAGTTTTCTATCTATACATAGCTCTATGAACAATTATATAGCCCCCTTTTCTTTTTCTGCATTACTTTTAAAAAAAAAAAAAAAAAAAAAAGCCCCAAATCTCACTTGATTCTCAGATTTGGTAACTGCATCTCTTCTTTCTGTGTTGACAGTAAAGGCCACTTCAATAGATGATGATTGGGTAACCTCAGTTGTTTTATATAAGTTTACAGGTGTCATAGCCCATGTGGTAGCTGTCTAAGGCAGGTTCTTCACTTCCATCAGTCTCTTGGGCACTTTTGCCTACGTTAATTTCCAGTTGTTACTCTACCTTGTCAGAAGTGTTTAAACAAAGTTCAATTAAGAAAAACCATACCACCACCCAAAGTAATTTTAAGTGCGAGAAATGTGTGTCTAAGTCAGGATCTTGATCCAGGCAGTGGTGTCCAGTATGTCTTTTACACCTACTTTGAAACACAGAACTTTTTTTAGAATTACATAATTACAAGCATAAAATCAAATCTCTGTTACGCTAATGATTTGTTAGCAGAGATGAAACTGTGGTTGGTAATGGAACAACCCTTAACCTGTGATAGCTGATTTACCTGGACTAAAAAAGTTGATGGTTTCCTTTCAATTATTATATAGGAATTAATATAAATTTTTTACTTTTTCGGAAGAAGAGAACTAAATGGTAAGCTGAGTTTCTTGTAAGTTGTAGATGAGGACGGTAAAGGTTCTACCCTATGAATAGAGTAAACTATGGTGGCAGAATGAGTGCTCACTTAAACTGTAAGAAGGGCTTGGGCTTTCTTTTATGCCTGCTGCTAAAAATTCTCTGTACCTGGTTTTGATTTAACAGGTTTTTCTTGCTCCTTATTCTTGAAAATAGTATGTTGTTTCCTCAGTTTTATGTTTTGATATTTGTGATATTTGATAAGAAAATGATCAGTGTTTAAATTAGGAAAGCAAGATACTCCAACAGCTAGTTGGACTGATTGCTTTCCAGTTCATTGTATTTGGTGACTCATGCAATGGGACCAAAACACTTCTGCTCTCTAGAGGGGGAGTGAACTGTAGAAGGTTTCAGCATTTAAGAGCATGCCAAGATGTTTGATGTTAATTGCCAGACTTCAGCAGTAAGATAAAATTTAAGAAGTTAGATGAAGACTTGGTGCCAGTTCATACCTTAGAGATGCCCTGTAAATGCCAGTTATCATCCTGAAGATAGCGACTTTATCAATAAAAGGAGAAAATTCAGATTTTAAGTACAAAGTGCTTTTCTGCGTGTGTTAAAATATGTTCATCTCAAAACTGTTGGGCTTTTGTAGACTTCAACTAAGATACTACACTTTGTCAGATGGGAGGAATGTACTTATCAGGCACTGCATGTGCTTCGTTGCAAAGTGATCTGTGTTCTTGCAATTTCAACATTTTGGAAGGAGTTTGTGATTATTCATTACGCAGGTATTGAAGATAGGGGTATTTTGCTTCGGTTACTTTGCTTTAGTTCAGTTGTGGAAAACCTTGTCTGTGTTAGGCTATAAAAATGCATTAGTTTACTAATCTCTGAATGGAGACAGCTGAGGTGCTATTTACATTTTCTCTCCTATACTTGATTGGGTGTTCTTCCCTACTGGGCAAGAGAAGTGGGAGACTAGTAATAACTGGCATACAGGTGGGATTGTTGTATTGACTTGTGTGTGTCAAGCAGATTGTAGCTTTGCTGTACAATTACAAGCTATTACTGATTCTTTTTAGGTTGCCACTTAAAAACAACAACAACAAAAAAAACAAACAAAAAAACCCCAAAACAAAAAAAAACCCAAACAAACAAAACCCAAAAAACTCCCAAAAAAACCCAACAGAATCTTCTAAAAGTGGCACCAATGGGTATGATATTTTCTGATGGTGAACTTGTTAAAACGGGATGGAAATTTTTTCATACAATTACTGTGAATCCTTAGAATGATCATGGTTTAAAAAATACAGAGTGGAAGTCATGGTATTGTTTCTTTTGACAGTTTGTATTGTGGATGTTGAAACTTTTTTTAAAGTGCAAAACAAAAGTGAACAATGCTTTCTAGGAAATACTTGAAAAATTCTGTAACCACTTTTTTATTAAAAGTTACACCAACCGGGCTTTGACGGTAAGCAAACATACTTGACATTCAGTGAGTCTGCCATAAATCTTTGTCACCTCACTGAACGTGATGAATGATTGTTTTGGTTTTTTTAATCAGCAATTTAAATGATAATATTTTTGTCAGTTTGTAATATTTTTAAGTTCAGGCTGTAAGGTCATCATACTCTTAAAACAAGTGTATTTGAAGTTAACAACTTTTAAAGAAGATTGAACGTTTTCCTTTTGCTTGTGTAAAATAGAATCAGTGAAGTCATTGTGACAGATAAGTGTGTTGGCTTCTTGTGTTTTCCTTTCTTAATACATGATGTAAAATTGCCTGGCTTTAAAATGAATTGACTCAGTCTTCTGTGCTTTTTTGGTTTTTTAACAGGGTTTGTGGATGCACTTAGATGTTTGCAATGAGCACTGTGGCTGGCATGCCCCAGTGTTTTGGATACCAATGCATAGGACTCCGTAGTAATCGAATTTATCAGAAACGAACGTCATGAGCATAGTGATCCCATTGGGGGTTGACACAGCAGATACTTCTTATTTGGAAATGGCTGCAGGCTCAGAGTAAGTATGTGAACATAATTTGTAAGTTTTCTTATCTTTTAATTATTTTTATTTTTTCCCTAGTGAGTGTTTTTGAATACAGTTGGAGAGGACTTGGGAGACTCCTTAGTTTTGCTGAATCTTTAATTACTTAAATTAATAACCATCACTTTATTCTTAAGTCAGTTTCTTCCTCCTCAGGGAGGGCAAAGGAGAGACGCTAAACTGTTCTACAGATGTGTGTTTTACTTGCTTATCAGACTGAGAGTTACAGATGCTGCCTCGTTTGCCTTTCATACTTAAAACCATTTCAGTTCCTTTTAACTATATATAAAAAAATATTTTTGATTTCCAAGGTAAATTCATTTGGTGTGGTAAATTGCAAGAAAGTGGTAGTAATTAGGCAAGAGTGCTTTTATTTTTGAAAGCTGAAGGCCTGGTTTAATTGTGTCATACTGTGTTTTCATAAAGTTATTTTATATTGAAAAGTTAGTAGAAATTCACTTGTTAGTCATACATTTTAGTTAGTAGCTGAGGGTAATTGTAGAAAGTACTACAAAGAGCCAGTGAAATCCTGAATTCAAGAAACTGTTCCTTTGCATGAAATAAGCATAGCGAATTCCTGGGTTTTGTGTGGTTTGTGGTTGTTTGGGGTTTTGTTTTTGGTTTTGGTGTTTGGTTTTTTTTTTTTGTGGGGGTAGGGTGCTTTGGGGAGGGGATTGGCTTGGAGATTTTGGGGTTGTTTTTGGTTTGTTTGTGGGTTGTTTATTTTTTTTTCTTCTTTAGTGGCATCTGAATCTGTAGAGTTTCCATAGGCTAGAATTTAGGTATAGTTGATCTCTGACTGGATATTTTTCCTGACAAACAAAAGTCTTTCCATGTGTGTAGTATCGACCTGGCTTTCTCATGTTATGAGAAGCGAAATAGCATTTTGGACAACTTGGTTCTTTGAGAGGTAAAAGACCAAGGTGGTGTTACAACTGTTACCAGTGTACATAGGTACATCATCCCGTTGAATTCTGTATATTTCAGAATAGTTTCTGGATTTTTTTTCCCTGTTTTCTCTGTTGCTTTTACATTAGTAGAATATATGGCAGGTGAGTTTTTTGGAAAGAGATGGGTGTCAAAAGATACTAAAGGGGGTGTTAAAGATCAAGAGAGTTTGTATAAGCCACAGTGAATTTTATATACTACTTTGCATATACATAGGGGAAAAAAACCCAGTTCATTTATTGGATCTAACAAAAAATGTTAAATTCATCATTTATATTAAATTGGTTTTTGGTTTGTTTTTTGTTTAACCACTTGAGATGCTGTTACTCTTTGCCTTCCTCTGAGCCTTTCTGTAAGAACATTGAAGACTTCCCCTGTCTTTGGTTACCACAAAAATACATTTGTTTGTTTTAGATACTGAAACAATGGATTAGACTTACTTCACATACATGCTTGAGATCTCTCATACGTCAAAAATAAACTTTATAAAGTGGTCCTTCATTTAACAGGTGCATTTAATAACTAACATGAATTTAAATAGTTTACACACAACCTTTGCTTGAGAGTGTGAAGTAATATCACTCTATTTAAGAAGCACATGGCTTTCCTTCCAGACTTCAAAAGAAACGTACACTGAGCAGAACTTTTGAACAGCTTTTTAAGGGGATGTTTCTACCTGTGCTTTCAGTTACATATGAGGCTATTCTAACCTTGCAGCATTTATCTGAAGAAAACTAAGAATTTGCAATTTAAAGCTTTTTGTCACATTAAATTTTTAAAGTTGTTTTGTTGATCTCGCATATCATGAGTGCTAGTTTCCTTGGTGCAGAAAATTTTTTGAGTGACCTGTTCACAGCTCTTTTCATTGTCTTTTCCTGTGGTTTTCTGTTATGTTTAGAGAAGGTCATGGTTCCTGAGGTTGCTGACGTTCCCTGCAGACACGGCATGCCATGCTGAAATTAAAATAAATATAGTTGTCAGTATAAACAAGATAGAGTTCACAGTGTGTTATTTGCTTGATAACTGTGGCATGGCAACCCAGTTAGAAACTGCTTTTCCTCAGATGTTAAGTGACTATTGCCAATTAGATTGACTCGTGTCATCTCTGCCATACAAAAATGTGTAGTTGCATAATTTGACCTACACTGATTTAAAAGCCGTGTCACTGTCTAAACAAGTGGGACACAAAGGTGTGTCCCTAACCTACCAGCTTACACAGTTGTAAAACTTTTCTATCACCATCTATGTGATTTATGTGGGTTTTGTATGTTTTCTTCCGGAGAGGAGCATGTTGGATATAGATTGCATTGGCAGTGATTGTAGATTGTCTTTGAGCAAGTTTGGGGGTTTTCCCAAGAGGGAGGAGTTGGAATTTCTTCACTGTGACTGACAGGTCTGGTATTGCTTCATCAGTTGCTGAAGCACGAGCAAACACAAGAATGGGGGAATGGCAAACCTGATTATGTAGGAGAAGGAGCCCTGGAAAAAACTCTTAGCTTAGTGCCATCTCTTACTGCTGAGAGATTTTTTTTCCTTGTGCTTCGGACTAAGGGATGAGCCTGTTAAAAAGGTGGATAGTTCATGTGATTACAGTTTCACATATCATTTTAGTAACTGTAGCAAATAGCTATGTGGATAACTTGAACGTCTTAAAAATTTGGTTAAATAATTTATCTCTTATGTTACTTGCCCCTAAGTCAGCTCTCCAGTGGTGGATCGATCTTCGTAATGCCATAGTAGTCAGAACGCATAAATATTTTGCCTTTATTTGTAAAAGGCTTGCTAAAGATGAATATGCGTGACTGCTTACTGTTAAAGACCTTGTAATAGTAAGCAGAGCCGGTCATTTTGGAAGGTTCAAAGTGAGCTCCTCACTTAAGAGAGTGCTAGTCTGGCTGAGAGAATGAGTATAGGCTACACATTGGGAAATATCATTGATGCTCTAGTGGTTTTAATATCTGTATATGTTTTTTAGAGAGAAGGCCTGTATAACGAACCTATCAACCACAGTATACAGATCATTGTATTGAGCTCAGTATCCAGGAGAAAAGATTATGAACACTTGTAGCCTTAAATAAATGAAAACGTACCCTTCCATTACTGTTGTTGAAACAGGGAATTTTTAATTTTTTTTAAGTATATTAGGGTGATGGGAAGCTTGCCAGTTCCTACAGACAGTGTTGGGCCAGCCTATACATGTAGGGCCTGCTATGAGTTGCTTAGCTAGCAGAACCCACTCTGGTAGAGAAGTAGTGCTCAGTTCTTTGTTGTCTAGGCAGTGAAGCTGGTCAGATGCGTTTGGTTAGATGAAGTATTTTGAAATAAAAAAATACTGGTTTTCATACAAAATACATTACATTCCTTTAGCTGAGCAAACCTTCAGCTAGATACTGCTCAGATTTGCTGGTGCAAAGGGAAAACAAACTTGAACTTGATGCTACTGAAGCGTGCTTGGAAGGAAGAGGTTTTCTTTGGAGTTTTGACACATGTTTTCAGGAAGTACTATTACAGAATCATAGAATGGTAGGGGTTGGAAGGGACCTTCGGAGATCATCTAGTCCAACTCCCCTGCCAAAGCAGGTTCACCTAGAGCAGATTGGGCAGGAACACATCCAGATGGGTTTTGAATACCTCCAGAGAAGGAGACTCCACAACCTCTCTGGGTAGCTGTTCCAGTGCTCTGTCACCCTCAAAGTAAAAAAAGGTTTTCCTCATGTTCAGACAGAATTTCCTGTGTTCCAGTTTGTGCCCGTTGCCACTTGTCCTGTCACTGGGTACCACTGAAGAGAGTCTGGCCCCATCCTCTTGACACCCGCCCTTTAGATATTTATAAGCATTGATGAGATTCCCTTCTCACTGTTCTCTTTTCCAGGCTAAACAGACCCAGGTCTCTCAGCCTTTCCTCAGAGGTGATCCATTTCCTTGATCGTCTTTGTAGCTCTCCGCTGGACTCTCTCCAGTAGTTCCCTGTCTTTCTTGAACCGGAAAGCCCAGAACTGGACACAGTACTCCAGATACGGCCTCACCAGGGCAGAGTAGAGGGGGAGGATGACCTCCCTCGACCTGCTGTCCGCACTCTTTTTAGTGCACCCCAGGATACCATTGGCCCTCTTGGCCACAAGGGCACATTGCTAGCTCATGGTCAACTTGTTGTCCACTGGGACTCCCAGGTCCCTCTCTGCAGAGCAGGTCAGCCCCTAACCTGTACTGGTGCATGGGGTTATTGCTCCCTGGGTGCAGGACCCTACTACACTTGTCCTTGTTGAACTTCATTAGGTTCCTTTCCTCCCAACACTCTAGCTCTCCAGGCCTGGCTGTATGGCAGCACAGCCTTCTGCTGTGTCAGCCGCTCTTCCCAGTTTTGTGTCATCAGCAAATTTCCTGAGGGTACACTCTGTCCTCTTAACCAGGTCATTGATGAATATGTTGAACAAGACCGGATCCAGTACTGACCCCTGGGGAACCGTGCTAGTTACAGGCCTCCAACTGGACTCTCTGCCACTGATCACTACCCTCTGAGCTCTGCCATTCAGCCCGTTCTGAATCCACATCACTGTCCGTTTATCTAACCCATACTTCCTGAGCTTATCTATGAGGATGTTGTGGGAGACAGTGTCAGAAGCCTTGCTGAAGTTGAGGTAGACATGTCCACTGCTCTCCCCTCATCCACCCAGGCAGTAGTGCCATCATAGAAGGATATCAGATTGGTCAAGCATGATTTCCCCTTGGTGAATCCATGTTGACCACTCCCAATAACCTTCTTTTTCTCTACATGCTTAGAGATGACATCCAGGATGAGCTGTTCCATCACCTTTCCAGGGATGGAGGTGAGGCTGACTGGCCTATAGTTTCCCAGGTCTTCCTTCTTGCCCTTTTTGGAGACTAGTGCGACATTAGCTTTCCTCCAGTTCTCAGGCACCTTTCCTGTTCTCTGTGGCCTTTCAAAGATGATGGTGAGTGGCTTTGCAGTAACATCTGCCAGCTCCCTCAGCACTCATGGGTGCATCCCATCAGGGCCTGTGGGTTTGTGTGTGTCAAGTTTGCAAGTACTAGCAGAGTTTTCATAGCCTACAGCTTGGATGCACGCCAGCCTTTGAAAATCCTAGTTTTAGTGAGATTTTCTTTTCCATTTGAATGCCTGCGTTTTTGTGGAAGTGCTTGATGGCCCTGGGTTCTGAGGACTGATTGTGTTTTGGGTGTTAGTTGAAAACTGCTCCCTCTTTTTTTTTTTTTTTTTTTTTTTCTCCCCCTCTCCCCATTATCACATGGTCGGAAACAAAACAGTATTTAAAAGGAATGAGGCAGGGGAGACGAGGCTTTTTAAAGAAAAACTGACTACTGCTTAGAATGGTTAATAGTTGATTTCCTTAACATAGGTTAACTATAAGCTTGTAGGGACTGAGTTTTTGTAAACTATCTGATCTCATGTGTTGTTTAATTTCTCACCAATGCCATCTGCTGGCATTGCAGAGTATTTTCATTTTGCATTGTACTTTTAAATATGAAGTCAGAAATGACCCAGAACATGAGTTGTTTCACTTGCAGAATGAAAATTATTTGAGGCGTTTTTAAAAATACACTTATCTTTGCTTTTTTTATTAATTTGAGAAAATACTATGTTCCTATTTTCAAGTTTACATGACTGTCTTAAATTGTTGCAGCCCAGGGGGATGGGGGAAGCTGTTTTTTGTGGTGCCTTTTATTTTGTTCCTTGTGAATATTTTGCACAGTTTTGAATTGCTAACCACAACACTTAACAGATACGTATGACATTAGCAAAATGTCGTGGTCAGTTTATCCTGGTAATATTTGTCTATTTTAGGACATAATAGTAGTATTTTGGTCTAACTTCAAATGAACTATATCGTAATACAAACATTTCAGTTTTGATGAAAATTATAAATACGATAAATATCTCCCTTAGTTAGACACTAAGGATGCAGTTGTTTGAGGTGAAGCTGAAAAATGTGGTATGCTCAGAAGACTGACAAGCTTAGTACCTCAGTCTGTTACAGAACTGGTTTATGTTCAAAAATACAAGCAAGGAAAACCTCATAGTGTTCTTCCAGATCTGAATGCTTACACTTTTTCTTCCTGAAAACTTGCTTTTTGGGATGCCCATAAGAGTGCCAGTGGTGCGATTGGGGGTGTGCATGTCTATAATACAATAGTTAGTGCCTTGCTACTTGAGCCCTGCTACTTGAGTAAAAAAATTTTTAAATTAATTTTTAAATTAAGTGGTATCTCATGCTTTGATTAGCTGTACAATTAAATATTTTACCAAGAGGTATTCCTTCACAAAACTCCAATTTTGCGATGCCTATTTGAGAAGAAGGCCTTGACCTTTGGACAAATAATAGTATAGAGGATGTGTTTTCTGTTTAAGGTCGGGGTTATGCACATAGTGGGCAGAGGAGGAGTAACAAGGAATTTGGTGACGGGCATATTAAAGTGTTGGCAGACCCGTCTCCCAAAGTTAAAGTTGTCTGCAGTTCTGTGGATATATGGTACTCATTTTGTACTGCTTGTGGGATGAATGTCACTTTCCTGTTCACTGTAAACCAAACCTGTGATGATTACCTTCTAGCTTCAGTGAACACTCCACCACCTCCTCCCTGTATTTCTCAGTCTTCTCCACACTGTTCCCCACTCCAAGCTAGCATTTGAGTGGATAAATAGAACACTAACAGTTACATTCAAAGCTCTGGTGAAAATCTGTTAGAATTTAATTATTTAAATTAAATACCAGTATCTGCGGCTCCTGTGGATAAGCATTTGAAAAGAGCTTTGCTGAAAGCTGATTCTGCTCTAATTTTTTATTTACTTAAAACAAAACCCAAAGATGTAATTGCCTTTGTGTCTCACCTAATTTTCTTCCACCCCTTTTCTGGCTTTTCTTGCTCAAGTGAAGTTGAGGTTTTTCCTTTTTAACTGTGTACTCTGATTCTGTTGTATGAGTATTAAAATAATTGGGAATAAATATATGTGCTGTATTTTTGTTTTTGAAAGTTTAATGCTACTGCTTCCCACAGCTGTCACTCTTCTAAATATTAAACTTGGTTCTCTTTATAACTGCTTGAGTGGGTAGAAATGGATTTAGGGAGTAAGATGTGTTATCGTGCCTTGTGTTTTGCAAGAGATTTAGAATACCTTTTTAATTTTTGTAGTCAGTTGATGAAATAGGCATTACCTGTCTTTTTAGGACATTTCCATTCTGGTATCTTTCATTAAATGCTCCCATGTTGAAGTAGCTGGTATTTAGGTCATGGTAATATTTATTTTAAATGAAGGAAACTCTCCTAAATTAATTGTGGCATTGCTGAAAGATGGATTGTACCTGAATTCCCCTCCCTGTCCTGTATCAGTAAGCCTTCCTGCTCTGAAAACTGGCTATTTTCCATATACTGAAGCAAACAAGACCTGGGTCGAGCATTGAACACATAGTGGATAAGAGTAACGATGCTACTGCTTTTCCCATTGAATAAATGTTGTTGAAGAATAGCAGTAGAAGCAATACAGTTGTCAGGACCGTCTTGAATTGGAGAAAGATAATTTAGTTTCTGTCCTAGCCATGATGGATGGATAATCAATGCCTCATTTATTGCCATTTTGATTGGCTGTATCGTCAGAAGGATTAGCTGGATGACATGAACGGTGTATGATTACCGCACAAATACGTTATGTCAGTAAAGAGGTAAAGGCAGATGTGTTGGAAAGACACAGTTTTTCCAACTTTGGCCTCTTTATTTTTTTTAATCACGGGTTTCAACCTGGGAAATTCTGAGCTGCTTCTAGAGGATAATTTCAACAAACTCTGAATGAAATTATTTTCAAGTTGAGAAGTGGTGTAAGAGAGTAAATGAGGATTTTTCTGGATTTATGAGGGACAAGTCTTGTCAGAGTTGTTTTGTCTCATGGTAGTCAGAAGTTGTATTTCTGATGTTAGGAAGTCACATGATTTGTGCACTCCATGTGTTTGCGTGCTCTCTAAAAAAATGCAACTGGTGACTGTTAGAGACATTAATGTTTTTAAAAAGATGGTTTTTCTTTGAACTCTAGAAACTAAAGTCTTCACCCAGTAGTGTTTTTAACTTTTTAAACAATTTTATTATGTAGCAACCTCACACGGGGAAAAGCTAAGGAAAAAATGGGCCACCAAAAATGTTAGTAGAACACTTTCAAGTAGACGTGAAAATATCGTATGTTGTTTTCAGAAAGCTAATGATTAATTACATTCTTAGAAAAAAATGTTACCAACAAATGGAAGTTGCTGGTGTTCTCTTAAATCAAACTAGTATCACTTCACGGCATAACAAAAAAGCCTTCATTTAATATTTTAATGCCTAAGAAAAAACACCCATATCTATTTTAACTTCAAGGTTCAGAAATACCAATTTTATTTAAAAAAATCATTCAAGGAATTAAGATACTTGTAATGGGAAATAGACTTCATGCATAATAAAACTAAAATTAGAAAAGGTAGCCAGGCTTGATTTGTGATGCAAGTCAAAAGCCACTTCAGT
>VFFE01007054.1:2422602-2442492 GCA_008921705.1 Burhinus oedicnemus | reverse complement strand
CCCAAAACCAAAAAAAAAAACCCCAAAAAAACCACCAACACCCAAAACCAAACCAAAACAAAAAAAACCAACCACACACAATCAAACAAAAAAATGCAAAAAACAACTAGGTAACTCTGGGTTCGTTTGAAGTTTGTCCTAGTGTGATTAAATCATATAGTGCAATGAAAAAGCAACAAGTTACTGAATAAAAGCGTCTCAGTCATGAGAGCATATATATGATTGCATGCACACATTAATGTAATGGCTCAGGAAAGGTAATGAAGGTATAATTTCGTGTGCTTAAAAAGATCTTCATATTTCAGTATTCCATTACCTTTCTTGTCTTTCAGGTTGTGGTTCAGTGCATATAAACCATAGTTTGTGTATTAAAGAAGGGAGTGCCTTTCAATACAAAACCTTCTCTTGCAAATTTTTATCATTTTTTTTTTCTTTATATTTAAAGACAAATCGATAAATTGCCTTTTCTAGATAGATTTGCCCTACTTACAGTTTCTGTTTGTAGAAACAGTACTCTGCTGCCTTGAGTACTGGTTGGTATGGGTGACTGCAGGTGGTGCGCTAATGCTGCCGCTAGATGTCATCGCAGAATCGAATAGCATTGGTGGTTGTGCAGGGCTCTGTCTGTTTGCAGCTCTTTGAATTACTGCTTCTATCATGATTACGCTGAAGTCCTTTCTGCAGCTTCTGTTACAACTCTATAGACTTGGGCATACAGACTGATGACTCCCTGACAGTGTGTAACCTGCTTTTCTGTCCCAGATTTGCAGGTTATGTCACATGATTCAGCATGCAGGGTTTTTTTGAGAAAAATTTTGTAACTACGGAGGCATAAGTTCTCTGCCACTCTGGAAGCTTCATTTTAAATTAAAGAGGAGGGTTGGACTCCCCCCACACCACCACCCCCACCCCCCTTGGTATGCTCCTTTAAACAGGATCAGCAGGCAATTAGAAGTTGTGCAACAAGTACCTGTAATAATATAAATTACATATTAATTGTGTTTATTATTCTTCTGTCTTTTGCCTTGCAGACCAGAATCTGTAGAAGCTAGCCCTGTGGTAGTTGAAAAATCGAACAGTTATCCGCACCAGTTGTATACCAGCAGCTCGCATTCACACAGTTACATTGGTTTGCCCTATGCAGTAAGTTTCATGCTAAGTATTCTGTATAAAATAGATTATGTAAAATCTGGTGTTCTTAACCGGAAAAACTCCGATTCATGCTTACATTTTTATGTCTTACTGGGAGTTGGGTAAGTTGATGGTTGATTACAAGCAGAATACAGAACATAGTGCACTTAAATGTAAAACATAGTTGAGAAGGTAAAAAACCAAGAATGAGCAATGACAAACAAAACTTTAAACTATTACTAAAAAATAAGGAGTTTCTGAAGTTCTTTACAAAGTGAATTCTTATACTTTGGCTTAAATAACCATCAGTGTATGAACATTTAAGAGCTGTAACTTATCTTTCCACAAAAATCTAGGACCATAACTATGGTGCTCGGCCTCCTCCAACGCCTCCAGCTTCTCCTCCTCCATCAGTGCTTATAAGCAAGAATGAAGTAGGCATATTTACCACTCCCAACTTTGATGAAACTTCCAGTGCTACTACCATCAGTACGTCAGAGGATGGAAGCTATGGAACTGATATTACCAGATGCATTTGTGGCTTTACACATGATGATGGATATATGATCTGTTGTGACAAATGCAGGTAATGAATATTCAATTAATTTGAAAAGTAAAAATTACTTAAAACTTCAAACTGCACTGGAAATAGGTGTAACTGAATGGTGTTTTAATTGTGTTGGGTCATAGGAAATTTCCTTCCACCAAAACAGTGTTTGAAAGTTGTATGGCTTTCTGACAGGCAAGGTAGTTGGTTAAGACCAGTATTTTATGCTTTATGCCAGTCTGTCTTGACTAGTGGTATTAACTTGTTCATGCCATTAGTTGTGCGTTGTTGCTTAATAAGGGTATATCTTTTTCCCCTCTAAAAAGGATCTCTCCGGTATTTTGTCCAAGTTACTTGTTAGTATGGTGGAATAAAGAGCTAGGGTTTGACTCTGTCTTGCGCATACTGAGTAATAAAGCATCTTGGTAAATTATTTATATGTAAATCAAATAACTTGCAGGATGCAAAATAGTATGAAAGGCATTTCTCAAATAGTAGTTTCTCTGTGCATGATCTTTCTGATAAGAACTCTTAATTTTCAAAGGACAGTTTTAAGAATTTTAAGTTATGAAAAGACTAACCTAGATTCTCATTGGAGAAGCTGAACTTAAATGTTTGAATTTCTGTTTTCATGCTTAAGCCCCTCTTGATCACAGTAAAATAAGCAGGTGCTATTAAATACATGGACTTGGAAAAATGAGCCTATGCATTTTTAGAGCTGATAGTCTTAACAGGAGAAAACAAATCTCATGTTTGTGGACTACTCTGTATTAGCCTGTATTTTTACATTTACTACACTTAACGAATACTGCTAAATTTATTAGATCGTTGTGTATTTCTAAAATGATTGTTATGGCTAATTAAAACTTTGAGCTTCATTCTTCTGTCTGCTTATGTAGCAAGCTTGTTATTAATTTTTGATGGTCCTTGATTCTGATAACCTTTTCCCTTATTTGAAATTTATTTAGATGTTCTTTCAGCAGTGGAGATGTAGGCAGCCACCAGTTAGGTAGGATCTGCTTCTTTTGAAGAACAGATTCTCTTTGAGGAGTTGTGATAAATTCACAAGTGGGAGGATAACAATGATTTCTGTGTCCCAGTTCCTTCTAGCGATGTGGGGATGAGCATAAACTACTGTCCTAGGTTAGTCTTCAGTCTAGCAAGCAGCCTCTGATCCCTGACTCTGGGAGGCAGTTGAAGCTCTTCTGTGGTGCACAACAGTGCTACCGGTCATGTGGGCTGTGTGTATAAAAACGTGTATTTATATTCTATTAAAATACATAAGTAAATAAACCATATACTTATATATATTTGTATATATATAGAGATATAGAAAAATAAAAATAATATTTATATATATTTATAAAAGGAAGTGGAGTACTTTTGTTTAAAAACAAAACTACAGTTACTACGTAAAGTATAAGAGGGTATTTGTCTTTATCTTATTCTTTATTGTGATAATTTACCATTTTTTATTTCCAGTGTTAGAGAGAGATTTCCAAGAGGGAAAATGAGTCTAAAGAAGCAGAGAGACACCAGGAGACAGCCACAAGATTGGAATTACAGTGATCAGTGGAATAGAAAATCAGCTAGCAGAGTGGTGGCGAAGACAGTGATTGAGATGTAGTTTTAGGCAATATTCAATCTGAGTAAAGATCATGATAAAAAAAAAAAATGGCTCGCGCTCTCTGTCTCTGTGTGTGTGTGTGTTGTGTATATTATGCACACAATTTAAAAAAATTGTACTTAATGTGTTTTTTTTGTTGTGTTGGTTTTTTTTTTTAAAGTGTCTGGCAGCACATTGACTGCATGGGGATTGACAGGCAGCATATTCCTGACATATATCTGTGTGAACGTTGTCAACCAAGGTGAGTAGTTTGGTTGAACTCTAAGTAACTAGAATGAGTAGAAAATAAAAAAGAGAAGGTACTGGAACAACCAACAGATAAAACACAGATCATGTAGCATAATCCTGACAATTCTAGTTAAAGGAGCTACATATCTGATGCAGATGGTTTTACCAGTCTCTGTTCCCTTTTTCACAGTAATCATTATTTTACCTCACTAGGCGGGAGGGATAAACCCTTGAAATGCTTATTGAAATAGCAGTGATTCCTGGATCCTTTCTGAGGGTGACCAATACATAGACAATCTGTTCCATATTTTGTTTCATGGCTGTCATACATTGAGAACCCTTAACAGCAGTGTTTTCAGGGCAGCTGCCCCACCAGAATTTCTCAGTGTCCTTTGGTTTTATGGCCCCATTCCAATATGCTGCAGCACTCACTCGGAGGCTTTCTTGCTCTGGAATGAGTATTTGCATACACACACACACATCTTCCCCCCCCCCCCCCCCCCAACTTGAAGTCATATGACATGACAAGGCGTGCATTTTGTTCTGATTGTGTGGTAGGTAGATTCTATCTGTCTGTCGTCATAGGACAGAGTATAAAATGCTACCTGTTACTTACGTTGCAGATTGTTAATTAAACAGTGAATAAAAGACATGCGTGTTCAGGATACTTTAATTACCAATAAATGATTCTTTTATTTCTGAAAAATAGTTTGGACCTTTTTGTCGTAGAATTTGTTCTGTAATGTATTGTGACAATTGTTTTGAAGAATCTGCAGGAAAATGGTTTAAAGCCTGTTTATCTGTAATCTGTGGACCAACTCTTCTGAGCTGTCAAGTTTCATTGTTTTCAAGTGATTTTGAGACTTCTATGTGCTTTGTGTTAAAATGGAATGGAACAGTGCACAACCGATGTTGTTCTTAGACATTCAGCTGGTCTACTGTTTATTCTGTAATAGCCAATGGAAAATGGTAGCTATGAAAAGGTCTGTTTTAATACTTAGATGTATTGATGCGTAAGTGTGAAGAATGAAATAAAATTTATTTTTTAATTTCAGGAATTTAGATAAAGAAAGGGCAGTGCTGTTGCAACGGAGGAAAAGGGAAAATATGTCAGGTGAGTAAAGTTTAAAGATCTTTTCTTAGTAAAGGTTATAACATGAGTATGTATCAACTGTGTAGACTTAAGAATGTATACACAGTTCCTGCAATTTTGATAGCTTTCAGCATATAAGGTTTGGTAAATTAATGCCTTTTACCTGACTTTATCGTTACTAAGATAACATTGTATCAGAATTGTTGCAGTTCCGTAAGTTGCATTAAAGGTTGTCACCACTGCCCGTTTTTCTTATCATTGTGGAGTAATTCAATCTGTTTGAACATTGTTAAAGTTTCATAATAATGAATGTAGCTTTTATAATAATGACTACTTTGAGTAAGTTACTGAAGATAAGACGGAAAAGGTTCAGATTTCATCTTCTGTGATGACAGGGTTACAAAGTCCCTTTTTGGAAAAATTTACTTCACAGCTCTGTCATTTTTTCCTTCGTAGTATAGGCTACTCATATTCTCATACTAATCTTTTAAAACTATTCCATTGCAAGTGATATTCCTGTCTCTAAGAATTACACCATTGAGATTTAAAATAATCTGTTGTAGTTTTGAGAGGGAATCCTAATTCTGATTTGTTGGCTGTAGATTTGGCGTGTGTATTGGTATGTTTTTGGGTTTGTTTTGACAAGAAAAATTGCTAAGCTTAGCTAATACAATTATACGGTATTTTGGTGGTTTTTTGGCCTTTGATAACTGAATGAGGCTTGTAGTGCCAGTATCTATTTCAATCTCTTTATTTTATGAAATTAGCTCTTGTACCATTTATAGAATTTCATAACTCATCCAGCCTAACTTGTCAGGAATTATGTCCAGCCATTACCAGAATGTGTCGTGGGTTTCTTGATTGACAAGTGATACTTTCAGGTGTTACTAAAGTCATAATTTGAGAGGTAGTCATCCTCCTAAACTTAACATGTTTTACTTTCAAATCGTGTCTCTGAAGTACCGGGGCGTGTGTGTGTGTGTGTATTAGGGTTTCTTTTAAAAATACCATGTAGGTAAGGTCCTTCTGCCTACTTCATATGCCCTCAGAAAATTCTGAAGTGTGATGTGGCCTTAGAAGTGTGTGTGGTTTAATAGTGGTTCTTGGTGCAGTTACACTTTCAGCTGTCCAGTGCTAAGATGTCTTAAGTCCTTTAAAGGCATTTAATGACTTACTTAGAGCACTGCAATCATTTCTTGTTTTGTGTGTTTTCATTTTCACAAAACCAAACTTTGTAAAGTTTTGATTGACCTGCTAGATAGTACAAATTTTTTTTAGAATTTAAAATTCATTTTTGCTGATTCCATTAAAATAATAGAACAAGTACATTTATAATTCATTTGGAGTTAATGAGCTCACTAAGTGATGCGATCATGTTGTGAGGATGAACTTGAATTTACATACGGGACAGAGGAAGTTGATGGTCAGCTATTAAAGTCATCTCTTACGATTTGTAGCCACAGTATCTGATCAGTTACTGTAAACTTCAGGGAAGACAGTGTCAAAATCTTAGCAGGAGCTGAAGAGATTTTACCTTTGAAGTTAGTGTTCAGCCCTCCTTAATCCTGATGATCAGTCTTTTAAATCTGCTCTATGCATTCAATAGGAAAAGAAAAACTATACGGTAAATCTTAAGTATCAAAACAGAGAAAAAACAAAGATAAATTCTAATCCTGCTTAGTCTAAGACTCAGTTGAAGTGCAGTATTAATTACTGTGATTTATAATACATAACTTGAATATATACTTGCATCTCTAGTTAGTTTTCATTTAGCCAGTACGTTTGCTTGGCTAATGCACTTTTTGTATGTTGACTGATATTACATGGTTCAATCAGACTTAAAGTAATTGTAGGTATGAACTGTCTACCATGAGATTAGTAAAAATGGTTAATTTTCATAGATTATTTCAAGTAGGAAAGGCAAAAGTGGCACCAATTTGGATGTATCAAATGTTTTTAAGTATTCAACAGCAGTAGAATGTTACTTATAACTTAGTAATAAGTTACAGGTGTTCAATTAAAGGTAAGATTGCATTGTTTGGATGTTCTTTGATGAGTAAGCATATATATATATGACTCTTTTAAGGCTTATATATAATAGGGCTTTTCATTTAGATATGAGAATACTTTACGGTATAACGGTCTTACTTGTAAAGATTTCTAAAGAGTTGCTCCTTTAGCCATGTTACATCCAAAGCTAAACAGTGGGGAGCAAGTAGTAGATCAATTGGTTTGCCTCAAGAAATGGGCTAAGTGAACATTTCATGTGATATGAAATCTGGTGAGAGTCTTAAACTTACGCATAACCACATCAGTTTTTTTCCTGGCAACATTTCAAGTCGATTGTCCTGGGGCCTGTGGTTGCATGTGGTGGTGTTTGTTTTGTTGTTCTGGTATAAAAGTGTAATTATGATGTGACTTACTGTGCGTTGGATTGCTTGCTATGGTTCAGTGGAGTAAGCACTTTTAAGCCCCTAGTCAATCCTATCCTGGACACTTTGGGTTTGGGTTTTTTGTTGGATTTGGGGGTGGTGGGGTGGTGTGTGTATGCTTATTTTTTAAGATACAGTATCTAGATCTGTAACTTGTTCAAGGATGTTGCTTCAAGCTGGCTGGTCTTGAAATTAGTGCTGATGAAGTCACTTGCTGCTTATGGGGAAATTACTCTGGGCCCGTGACTTCTTGTGAAATTTCGAGAGTTTGTATCTTACCTTCCAAGATGCAAAATCTTCCCTTGCTGTGCTTTACTAAGGCACTTCAAAGTGAAAGCAGGTTATGTAGGTTAGGAAGGAGTGTCTCAAAACAACTCTGTAATTATACGTTCAGTTGAGGTAATTATTCTTTACAGTAAGTTAGGGCACAGTGTAGACAACAATATTGAAATGTTGCTTCCCTAAGGAAGACAGTGCTTTGAGGGTTGTTTTTGGGGGGTTGGGGCCGGGGGAGAGGTGTTTGCCTGTGGCAGTGATTCCTGTAGGCACTGGTGTATGGACGACAAACATTGACAATTTCAAGAGGCCCTTGGGTTTTCATGTCTTAATCACTGGTTATTCTGCTATTCATTCTTCTTTGATTAGACTTTTCTTCTATGTGTTGGGGTTTTTTTAATACTAGTTCAGAAGATACTCCCAGCAGAGATGTAAACAAATTCAGAAAACTTCATCAGCTCCTAGTATATAAAATGTAATTATGTGCCTAATAAATTGTTCAAAAGAACAACCAAGATGGTAAAACTGGATTGCTTACTATGCACAGAAGAATCCTGTTAAGGAATGTTGTGAGCAAGAAAAATCCAGACTAACCAGTAGCTGGAGTTCTTTATTTAGTAAAGAAGGTTTCAAGAATTAGGACTGTTGAGTGCACTGATTAAGGTAACATCCTTCTGAGCACAGAACGAATGTTTTCTCTGCTCTCATATTAAGTATTTGTAAAGCCTGCTTCTATGCAGTTTCAGAAAAAGTCTTGCTTAGTGTGAAGTAGAAGGCAGAATATTTGTAAAAACTGCTAAAATCCAAGAAGTCTGTACAGAGCACATGTGAACAGCAGTCTCCTATCGCTGTGCACCATCTCTCTTCCAATCCTTCCCATACTCCACAGCCTTTCATCTTGACAGAACTAGGGTAATCCTATTTCAGGTCAGGAAACGTATTTGTCTGACATAATTGCTGATGTATGCTAAATTTCAGGCTTTGGCTTTTAGGTCTGCGGGTACACAGCACAAAGAAAAAATATATGTCAGTTTGTGTATGATCTTGTTTTAATGAGTAAAATAGACTTCCGTTTTCTTTTCCCTGACTAGCAGAATGTTATTGTTTGGGGATTTTGAGGAGAGAAGGCTTTTGGCTAAATTGACATATTTACCCTGAAAAAGGCACTTGAGACTGCAAATCACAGCTGAAGTAGTTGATTACAGCTTACACATGACTGATTAATAGGGCTTCACAAGAAATGCTGGGCAGTCATTAATTTTAATCCCCTCTAGAATATAGTCATCTGAGAGAATGCTAAAGCCATGTTACAAATAAAAGCTATATATAAGTGAACAAGTTAACAAATAATTTTTTTACCATTTTTCTTCTGATTCTAATTTTGCTTGTAATGGAATATGATGATACAATTCCATTCAAAGAACAGAATAAATTGTTCTGGTATCTTTTTCTTACCTGGCATTACAAACATCTGTTAATTACCAGCTTCTTGTTGGTCATTCATTTTCATGCTGTTGCACCTGTTGGTGAATTTTGCATTTAAGTGCTTGAAGCATTTGCCAATATGCATTTTTGTTTTTTAAAAGCAGGTCTAGAATAACTAGTGGATGTTCTTTCTACAGTATGTGACCATTAACAGAATATTCTTTGTTTTAAAGATGGGGATACCAGCGCAACAGAGAGTGGTGATGAGGTTCCTGTGGAACTGTATACTGCTTTTCAACACACACCAACTACAATTACTTTAACTGCTACAAGAGTTACAAAAGTCAATGATAAGAAAAGGAAAAAAAGTGGAGAGAAAGAACAGAACATAGCAAAATGTAAAAAAGTAAGTGAATGTAATTTCTCTTTTTATAATTCTGTCTTATAAATTACAGCTGTGTGACATCTCTTATCAGGAGACACTGGTTTTAAAAATTAGGCTATCGTTAGTAACAATATTTTACTACCTGCATTTAGATTGAAATGTAATACTCTGCAGTAAATGATACAGTCTTCCCTGCCTCCTCTTATCTCACCGCCCCCTCCCCCCTTAATTCAAGTTCATATGTACTAGCTATGAAAGTTCAATTTTATAATTGAGGCAGAATTTGTAAGGAGGAATTGCATTTACTGGACCACTTGATGTAGTTAGAGGTGGAGCAGAACAGGCTTTAGATACCCAAAGAAGAATTCTGTGTGTTAAAGTCTTCAGTTGTGGATTGTTTTAAGTCCAGAAGTGTTTGCTGTCAGTTGCTCTGATGTGACTTCGTGTGCATTTATTTGAGTTGAAATTGTGTGGAAGTGTGCTGTCAGAAAGTTAGTTACTAAGCTACTTTGGTAAACAGGATACTGACATTATACTATTTAGCTACAGGTGTAAACAATACAATATATGTGAAGACAAATATATGTCAAGAAGTAAAGTACATGGAATTTCATAAACTAACAAGTTCCTTTCTACAGTTCAGTTTCACTGGCTTGGATGAGAATTTTGTCCTTTAAAACTAGAAGTCAGAATTAGTTACCAATATCTTCATGGAAATCTTGAGTAAAATATTTCCTTTTGAATGAACAGTTCTGAATATAAACTTACTACCACATATTCTTCTGTTATCTCCCAATGTTATGTGAGACAATGCAAAGAATGAGATGTTGTTGTAGAATGACAAACTACTTTCAAAAGTTAACGTTGTAGGACATCTGTGACACCTGCTTCCCCCTCCTCTTTTTCCACAAATAGTGTAGTGAAGAATGTGGGCAATTTACAGATATACTTGATAAGTATATGGTATTCCGTAAGTAACTTTTCAGTTACTTTGCCTTGAATTCTGAAATTCTTGAGAGTCATGTTGTCATATGGGAGAAAAGTAAGGGTACTTGGACTACTTGCTCTGACATATAGTACGCACTTAACTTGGAATGCTGAATTGGTTTTTAAAATAAAATTGGTTTTTAAAAGTAACCTGTTGCTTTCTTGAGATTTCAGCATAGTTTGTTCTGTTGTCATTGTTTTGCATGTTCTATTGAGAATGGTCCACATTGAAACGCTGTTAATTTGTTAATGCGTTTTTAATTCCTTAAGAGATTTTTGTATTTCCTCCAAAGAATATAAATATGTAATACTGTTTCAGGCATTTCGAGAAGGATCCAGGAAATCTTCACGAGTAAAGGTAATGAGATTTTGTTTGGTTTTTGTTTTAAACCTTAATTCTACATTACTTAATATGATACGAAGCATCAAGTGTGCAATTGAGGCTATACATTAAACACTAAAATAGTCTTGATAACTGATGTAATACATATGCATCATAGTAATTTTAAATTAAGGTAGGAACACTAGATCTTTGTCCTGCAAAGTTTAACTGAAATAGTGTAGTATAAATTTTTATTCTGAAAATACTTGGGTTTTAAGAGCCAGTGGAGGAATTAGGGCTCATTTGTGCTATGCAAGGGCATAAAGTTGAGTGCAGACCTCATTCGAACTTAGTAGCTCCAGCTTTTCATAGATCTAAGCAGCAAAAGAACAAAATTACTATATTGCATTTGAAAGCTAAACTGGTGGTTTTGCTCTGTCGTACCCCCATGTATTAATCTGGTGGGACTCTACTCGCTAGTGCTGGCATAGTTTAAGGAATCACATTGGGCTGTCTGCTTTGTAAGATCTAAGTGTTATAGCAGTGTTTAAGTTTTCTGTGAGATAAAAATATGCATGGTGTGAAAACTAGGTGTTTCCAATAGTTTAATCATGCTTGGAATATATAAAAACAAGTGGGACACAATTTACACTTGAGATGTGTAAGATACAACTTGCCAATAGTGAAGACAGAATTGGGGAAGAAAATACCTATTTTGTGCTTTTTGAATATGGTGTTTGTAAGGTTCCATTGTGGTTTTCCATGGTTTTCTTAGCATCACACTGTTTATAATACTGTTTGTGTGTATTCTCTTGGTGCACAAAAAGTGTAATCCATAACAGGTAAATTGAATTGCTGAACTACTTGCCGTTTTATTAATGTTTAATAGTGTCTCTGCTCAGGTGGATAGAAAAGGGAGCGTTGGTTGTCTGCTTCTGTCCGTAAGGAGCATTGGTTGGCTGCAGCCTGGCTGCTGCTTGTGAGGTCTGGAGGTACAATGGCACTTTCTTTAAAAGTGAAAGGATCTGAAGCACTACAGAAGAAAATTGTTTAGTGAGGAACAGTTAAGGGGAGAGAAATGATCTGTGCAAAGCCTGTAACAGTAGAGTCACAACCTTAATGTAGTAGGTGTAGGATTTGTAAAGTTCAGTAGGTTTGAAGTGGGGAAAAAAGATACAGCATGACTCTTGAAGTTGAAAGGGGAAAATCAAATCTGTGTATTGTAGGATGGAAGCTGGAGTTCTTTATATTTGCATATGTCCACAACAGTTGAGTAAGGAGGGAGGTCTGATCCTCCAGCTCCTGCACTCAGATTCATGATGCAGTGCAGTTCTGGGAGGAAACTATGTCAGTCTCCATTCTCTTTCCACTAAAAGCTAGAATCCCTATTGAAGGCGGGAATAATGTACTCCTGAACTCTGGCAATATTTGTGAAATAATAAAATTCATACAAGGACAAATATAATGCTACTGTGTTCAACTCAATGCTTTTAAGTAATGCAGAATTTTATACCGAACTCCCTTAAACAAACAAACAAACCAACAAAAAACCCCCAAACAAACAAAAAAAACCCCACCAAACAAACAAGAAATCCGAACCCTTAAATTAGTGGCATACCTTTGCCCTTCATTTTGTGTCTTGTTGTAGACTGACTTTTTTATTTTAATATTTTTCTTACCTTGTAATATCTGGTCACTTACTTTAATTTTTAGGGCTCAGCTCCAGAGATTGATCCTACTGACAGTTCGAACTTTGGATGGGAAACTAAAATCAAGGCATGGATGGATCGTTATGAGGAAGCAAATAATAACCAGTACAGTGAGGGTGTCCAGAGAGAGGCACAGAAAATAGCTCTAAGATTAGGCAATGGAAATGACAAAAAAGAAGTCGGCACCAGCAATCTGATTTTCAAACCGCCAGTGGAGGTAACGAGCTGTGTCATGTTGTGTTACTGCATGCTTGCTGGTTTTGTGCCATAACAAATATACCCATTTAAATGCCTTAAAAAAAAACCCCAAAAAACCCCCAAAAAACAAACAAAAAAACCAACAGGACTTCACGTTCATTTTCTGTATCTTGTCTCACCCCATCTAAGCATCAGAGTTTTAACAGCTTTTTGAATTTGTAATTGATGTTCGTACATTGATGTTCTTCTCCTGTAACACCCCTGATTATATTTACACTTGCATATTAGTTCTCATAAAAGTAACTAAGGTGCTAGCCTGAGCCTGAACATTGGATTGTCCTTAGACTGTCTTTTGTTGTGGGCATAACGCAGTAAACTTTGCTGCTGCTGTTTCTCTTCTCTGTGAGCAATATCACGAGGGGTTAGAGTACATCATAGAATCACAGAATTATGTAGATTGGAAAAGAGCTTTAAGATCATTGAGTCCAACCATAAACATTGAAGTTGCAATCTTTTAGTTCTGCTATGTGTGTCAACATGTTAATTGTCCACATTTTCTTAAGATGTAAGTCAATTCTGGTTGTTAAGGTATTCAGATAGAACAGAATTTCATTTGTAGTTCCTGAAGGATGTTCTGATGGTAGGTGATACTCTGATACTGAATTCTTATTTTTGTTGTGATCCTGTAATTTCTAGTTTATGAAGCAAATGTCTTATGTGCAATGTCTTTTTCTGTGCTTAACATCAGGTACTTATCAGCTTAAAGTCAGAGCCATATAACAGACCTTAGCGTTTTGTAGCAGAAATCTTGAGGAGTAGTTACTGTAGCAGATTAATGGAAGCATCTTTGCTTCTTTTCCTCAAAGACCATCATGGCATATGGGACACCCTCCTTAGAGGAATATCCCTGCTTACAGAGCCTTTTGCCTACATAGAGGCTACTTCCTGTTTGATTGGTGATGACAGTTATGAGAGGTGTGAGTTCACTAATTGTCAGGGTATGTATTGGTTTTTAATTAAAAGCCATCCTTCCATCTAAAGATATGGAAATAAGAAATTTGGAAACTCTCTCAGGATTCTTATTTTATTATTTTGTTATTTTCCTCTTCTGTTTCCTTTAATGGCTCATGAATGTCCTTTTATGTTTGCATGTTTTGTTTGAAGGAATTGAAGCCTTTTGAAAGTGTTATGCAAAACAGTGCAGCAATTCGTCCTGGTAGTGGTGAGAGTTAAGTGCACTGAGGGATATAGTACTTGAATTGTGAGAACATGAATATGTTTGTTTTCAGCCATGTGCTGGAGAACTAGGGCTAAAGTGTTCCTTGAATCTAAATTCATAAGTAGTTGCACTGGTAGGGGAAGAGGACAGTTTGATCAAATCAGTCTGGAAGTTTAATTACAAAAAGGAGGGTGTTCTAGTTCATATAGAATTATTTAGTAGCTGTGAAAGTATAATCTGTTAATAATAATAGAAAAATGGTCGAATATGGTACTTCATAAATTAACTTATGTCTTTATAGAGTTACGTGCAAAAAAACAAGAAAATTTTAAAAGCTGCCAAAGACTTGCCTCCTGATGCACTTATTATTGAATACAGAGGAAAGTTCATGCTGAGAGAACAATTTGAAGCTAATGGATATTTCTTTAAAAGGTTTGTTTAATCCAAATGTTTTAATAAGGTGACTGTTGAAACACTGTTTTGCCAAACTCTTGCCTCAAGTACAAGCCTCTTAGTTACCAGCAGTGTCTTACATTTTACTGTTGTCTGATTAAAAATAATTGCAACTGGAATCTGGTCTCCCCCTTCTCTTCTGGATGCCGTTACAGACCTGTTCAGGAGTTAGTTTCCACTTTCTTTGTTCCTCCCTTGTTACAGGATTCTGCGTTCTCAGTTGGGTAGTTGTGCACCTTAAACCATGGATTGACAGGTTCTGCCATCCTAAAATAATTCAGAAGGTAACAGCAAAGGTATTCTTTTGTGAGTGAGAGATTTTAGAGTCCATCAGGCCAAGAGCGGAATCAGACGCAGATCAGCTTGGGGCCATTTTACTGCCAGAGTTCTCTGGTCGGTTAAGTTACTGAGCAATGTGTGACTGCTTCCTTCTTCCTGTGGATCATTTTCGGTGCTGCCATTAACTGCACAGACACACATGCTTGGGACATTGCAGGAGGCCTGTTGGAGGAGAGAACACACGGCTTTTGCCCAGTAAAGATGGAAGGGTTCCCTGGCACTTGCAATAGGAGAACTTAAAGCATGTCTTGGCAAAGTATTTAGATGCCCCCTTTCTTGAGGAGGGTTGGATGCTAGTGATGACTGCAGCTGTTAGGCAGGGATATGGAGATGTTATTTTTGTTCTATTTTTTTTAGATGATTCTGTGAGGCACCTAAATTTCTACCTGAGTTTTGTTTTAGGACCTGCCATAAGAAAAGTTTAAGATAGATGAAGATTCTGAACCTTGTGTCTTCCATGTCTAGTGCTTGCCCTGTTACTGTTCCTCCCTTTAGATCCTATGCAGAAGAATTACACTCAGGGCTGTCATTCAAACTTAAGGTGTTCTGAGAATAGATTTGGAGAATCATAGAATGGTTTGGGTTGGAAGGGACCTTAAAGATCATCTAGTTCCAGCCCCCCTACCATGGGCAAGGACACCTCCCACTAGACCAGATTGCTCAAAGCCTCATCCAGCCTGGCTTTCCAGGGATGGGACATCCACAGCTTCCCTGGGCAACCTGTTCCAGTACTTCACCACCCTCAGAGTGAAAAATTTCTTCCTAAGATCTAATCTAAATCTGCCCTCTTCCAGTTTGAAGCCGTTACCGCTTGTCCTATCACTACATGCCCTTGTGCAGAGTCCCTCTCCAGCTTTCTTGTAGGCCCCTTTCAGATACTGGAAGGCTGCTGTAAGGTGTCCCTGGAGCCTTCTCTTCTCCAGGCTGAACAACCCCAACTCTCTCAGCCTGTCCTCATAGGAGAGGTGCTCTAACCCTCTGATCAACTTCGTGGCCCTCCTCTGGACTCACTCCAACTGGTCCATGTCCTTCTTACATTGGGTGCTCCAGAGCTGGACACAGTCCAGGTGGGGTCTCATGAGAGACGAGTAGAGGGGCAGAATCCCCTCCCTTGACCTGCTGGCCACGCTTCTTTTGATGCAGCTCAGGATGCAGTTGGCCTTCTGGGCTGTGAGTGCACATTGCCGGCTCATGTTGAGCTTCTCATTTACCAACACTCCCAAGTCCCTCTCCTCAGGGCTGCTCTTGATGTACTCTCTGCCCAGCCTGTATTTGTACCAGTTAGAATCATGAAGCTTAAATACAAACATGTCATTCTCAGATTAACCTACAAATTTGGTATATCATGCCAAACATCATGTTACAAAGCTAGCTAATGTGAAAAATGAGTGATATTTGGCATCTTTATAAATGATTAAACTCCGTTTTTCTTCTATCTTTCTCAGGCCATACCCATTTGTTTTGTTTTATTCCAAATTCCATGGACTAGAAATGTGTGTTGATGCAAGGACTTTTGGAAATGAAGCTCGATTCATCAGGCGTTCATGTACGCCAAATGCAGAGGTGAGCATATACATAAATTAGGTTTTATTTTCTTAGGAGTCCCCTTCTCCTTGAGTTCCCCAGCTGATAATTTGAGCAATCCCTACAATTTCTATACAGGTCCTTTTGGGAGGGGAAAGAAAAAAACAAAACCCCACATTTTTATTCATGATAATATGTTCTCTTGAGTATAGGTGAGGCATGTAATTGAAGATGGAACCATTCATCTTTACATTTACTCCATCCATAACATTCCAAAGGGAGCAGAGATTACTATAGCATTTGATTTTGATTACGGAAATTGGTAAGTATTTGAGCATGCTGTTCTAAAATACATCTTATGCTTATTAAACTGTGTTGTGATTCAGAGTGGTTTTGGTTTTATATCATTTACTTTCTTCCATGCTTTAATAAAAGGGCTCCTTAAGCTCTGTATTTTCAATGAACAGTGTGTGTGTGGGCAGGGTTTCTTCTGTATTTTTATTACTACATATCTGTTGCTAATTTCAGCAATGTTGCAGATACTTATAAATGATATGGAAAAGATACAAACTTAGATGAATATGAATAAAGATATACTATGAAAATGTATATATATGCGTCTTGTAGTGTGGGGAGAGTAGAAAGAAGAAAATCTGGAACTATTTGATAATACCCTATTTATTTCAGAGTGCCTCTGTAGTGTAAGTTCAGGAAGGCGGTGTCTGTGGAATTTATATATAAATTGTGTTGTTTAATGCATGATTAAGAATGTTAAAATACACTGAACGTGTAGTGCTTTAGATTCTATAACCTATTACACATTTTCCTGAATATGACTGTTGCTCCATTGATGAATTGGGGAAAGCTCTGATAAACTGTTACCATTATCTGTAAGCATTGTTTTGAAATGGTAAAGGAAATAATTAAGTTCCACTCACATATGTAGGCATTATTAATCAAACACCTCTTTGAAATCTGATGGTAAAGGAAATAATTAAGTTCCACTCACATATGTAGGCATTATTAATCAAACACCTCTTTGAAATCTGATGGCAAAATAAGGCCTTTGAATGATATAATCTAGTAATGATTTCTCTTGGCTAGTAGGAAATGTTCTAGGGTATAGGCGCATTGTGCAGGAACACCTAGGCTAATACTAACCTTGGAAACTGAAGCCTTGAAGAGCCTATTTCTGTATGTGCACTTGGTCGGGTCCAGAAGCAGTCCTCAACTGTTTCACATTTTGCTGCACCAAGGTAATACACTTTCCTGTGGTTTGCTCATAAGTCAGCTTGGGTGCAGTGCTGTGCAGACATGACTTCACTACTTCTGGACCTGAACTAGTTCAGTTCATAGAGTACTACCTGAATTAATCAACTTGGGTTCAGACTAGCTCAAGATACCTTGCACTGTTAAGTGTTGTAGGTATACCCTTAGATCCCTCACATGAAGACATCCTGAGAAATTGCCTGGTTGATAGGATTTTTTTCTGGTTTTGTTATTTATCCTTTTAAAAGTATGTAGTAGTTGTGTTTAGTACCTGCAGCTAACAGCCTCGGGAAGTTGAATGTGTTTGAGTAACGTTCCTACATATTTAAGTGGAACTGACAGTTGTACAAAGTGACTCTTGAGTTCTTTCCAGTGTGCTCATTCTGTAAGTTGTGTCTACTGTCTTTGCATAAAGCAAGAACTCTGCCTTCTGTGTGTCTATTAATTTCTTTAATGTGGTGGTTATATTTCCACCCAGGATATTCTCAGGTTTTAGATGTCTTCTATCTTTTAAGCAAATACCAGCCTTGAATTTCAGAGAATTCCATGGGGCAAACAGCCACAAATTTTATTAACCAGTAGATAAGATTTTTGAATTATAGCAATATTGTATATCTTGGTGAAAACTTGAGTCAACTACTTCTAATACAGTTGGTTTACCTGTTTAATGTGAAATGTATCAGCTTGTGTGATACAGTGTTGAAAAGTCTCATTGCTGTACAGCCTAATCAAAGTACACCTTCTTGCATTTAATTACTTTTAGTAAATACAAAGTGGATTGTGCTTGCCTCAAAGAAAATCCTGAATGTCCAGTTCTCAGACGTTCTGAACCTACAGAAAACATCAATACTGGATATGAAACCAGAAGGAAAAAGGGAAAGAAAGAGAAAGACGTTTCAAGAGAAAAGGAGACTCAAAATCAGAATATCACATTGGACTGTGAAGGAGCAGCCACCAAAATGAAAATTGCCGATAATAAACAGAGGAAGCTCTCTCCCCTTAGGCTGTCCATTTCTAATAATCAGGTATGGGCACAAAGATGATAGAAAAGCTTTTCAACACAAATACTCTCCTTTTATAGTTACTAAAGGATTAACAAGTCACTGAAAAGGGGTAATGATGGATAAGCTGTTTAGAATTTTTTATAGTATTCTCAGCTTTCTGTAATACTTGATTGTATTTAAAGATATGTTGGTTCCCATACCAGTTTTAACTACATTTTTCCTGTGAATTTCTTTGTGGATCTCTAATGTGAAAGCCTCATGTCATGCTTTCAGGAGCTCCCAGTCCATCCTGAAGTGTATTTTGGTTAGTTGCATGTGTTACTTAGGAGCATAGTATTTTGAACATAACAATAAGTAGCCCTGCTGCTGTAACAAATAAAACTTCAAGCTAGAATATTAAGTGTTGGCTGCAGCTCTGTGTAGAAGATTAAATAGAGTTTGGGGAGTCAGGAGGAGGAACGCGTGGTTTGAAGCTGAGTTACTGGATAATAGGTGAATAGTATAGTAAAGCTACCTGGTAATATACCATGGGTCAATTTTAAATTAGTCTTTCTGTTAATGTGTTAGCTTGAAACAACTAGTGGGAGAGATCTATGAGATGAATTACTAACTTAAGCAGAGCAGCTATTAAACATTTAACATGAGAAGATGGTTACCCTAGTAACTATCTTTCCTTTTTTTCAGGGGGTGGGTGGTGGTGGTGTTTTGTTTTCATTGTGGGTTCTTTTGGTTGGTTGAGTTTTTGGTTATATGATGGTTTTTGATAGTTTAGGAGCAGAGAGAAAGGAGTTATTCTGGGGGGAGCCATTTCCAAGTTCTTAATCTTTTAACGTCATTAACGTCACGTAGGAGTGAAGGAAATAAGATGAAAATGAGCGTATTGATCCCAAGTTTTCTTAAGATGATCAAGTTGTTCCGGGTTTTTAGTAGCTAAATAGCTTAAAAATGCTCGGAAGTCTAGAAGGCATGGCATGTGACTGACTTAGGGTATCCAGAGGCAACGTTTAAACTTTCTCGTCTTAAGTGGTTTTTATTGTTAATAAGTGATAACTGGTATTTGGAACCTTCTTCTGAGCTTTTAACATAATACACAGTGCTTATATAGAACAGTCACAGGACAGCTAGTATTGTTTTTCAAAACAACTTAAAACAGTAGGAATGGTGAGAAGAATAAAGCTGTTAAAATGTGTATGTAAACATAGAAGCCAGTCAATTAATATTTTTTTTCCTGGAGGGAAATGTATAATGCTAAGGTAAAGAAAGCATATGGGAAAATGTACTTTTAAGACAAATGTTAAAAAAACTTTGTGTGGTCTTTTATGTAAAAGTGAAATTGCGTGTAGGACTAGTGAACACTTAAATCTTTTCAAAGCTACTGTTTCATTATTTTTTTATTATTATTTTTCAAAACAGCAATAGTTAGCTAACTTTTGGGTTTTTATGGTATGGCACTGTCATTAGATTCTATAATGAGAGTTTAAATGGAAAATGTGACTAGTAGAATACACTTTTAAGCTGAGAAGAACTTCTGTGTAATTGTCTGTTAACATCTCCTTTGACATTCATTCTGTTTCGCTAAAACTACTGTTTGAGTTTTTTTTGATGTGGATGTAATGTAAAAATCCTAATTCTTTAACTGATTATAAAGTGGCTAGATCAGTGGCCAGTGTTCGTTTCTGTTGGTTTGGAGGTTTAAGTCTGTCTTTTGGGGGGGGGCGGGAG
>VFFE01007054.1:2356827-2422582 GCA_008921705.1 Burhinus oedicnemus | reverse complement strand
AACTTACAGTAAGGTCAGTGTGCTAAAGAAAAAAGATACAGATGTGTCTAAGCTCAGAATGGAAAAGATCTAGTCAGGTGATTATTTTTACAAGTTTATACAAAGGTACAAGTGGATATTAGGGTTTTTTTCACATTTTGGTCTTGATTTATTGGCTTGGTTACTTTTGCTGTAGTGATCTGAGGATTCTTAGTTCTGTGTAGCTTTTAGTTTTCCCTAGTTTGCAAGAGTAGTGGAGCTTCTGTAAAGCAGTCATTTCCATCTTTCAGGAGCCAGATTTTATTGATGATATAGAAGAAAAAACTCCCATTAGCAATGAAGTAGAAATGGAATCAGAGGAGCAGATTGCAGAAAGGAAAAGGAAGATGGTAAGTTGGGAAGCAAGTAGCTGCCTAAAATTGTCACTAAGGCTTAGTGACACCTGCTCTTCCCATGCTAATTGCTGCCTTTTTGTAGGCTTGTAGAATCTGAGTATGTATGAAGCCAGGTCCTTATGTGAACTTCAACTTAAAATGCAAGGCTTGCTATTTGAGAGCATTTTGTCTGGCTTGATCATTGCTTCCTGAAAAAACCCTGCTTTTATTTTCAGATGTCTATAATTTTCTGTTGCCTTTAGAAAAGATGCTGTAGAAATCATCTAGATTTTATTTTCTTCACTCACCATTATTGCATGTTATTTGTAATGGCCACTTTACAGATAGTATTGGGAGTCAGGATTTTTGCCTGACTGCTTATTTTTTTGAGTTCCCAGATTACAAAGCGTCAAAAATCCTAATTTTCAGAGATTGGTAGAACAGTGTTATGATAACTGGCATTTTAAAATGTGCTTTTTTTGTTGGGCATTCAGAATGGGAGATACTTGAAATTACTAGTTAAATAAAAATCTTGGCCAAGTTGTATAATGAAATACTAATATTTGGAACTTCCATTTTATTGTTCGTGCTCACAGAACTTCTGATAAGTGGAGTTCCAGGTGGCACCAAAACTGTCTGCATCTGCCCTGACCTTAAAAGAAAATAAAGGGCGATTGAGTATACATTTCTTTTGGTCAGTATTTCCTACAACACTGTCAGTAGCAAAATTGATGAGACTTGTGTTTACTACACAATAGAAGGCAAAACCTGCTCAAGTAAAACGTATATTTTAATATGAAATCAGAATAATGACAGCATGAGCTCTATTATTAACATAAAAGAGTCTTGTCATGCTTTTGAGCAATGGTTCTCATCAAACTGTTGGATGTATTGGTTTTGCTCTACAGAATGTGCTGGCGCTTGGGGGGGGCAGTCTGCATTTGTATTCTTATAAAGCAAAGCTCTCTGTGAAACTTAGTTAAGCAGAGTTGCTGTAGTAGTTAAAGATGTGATTATTACTCTAGTACCATTATAAGGATTGCAAGTAACTGCAAGTTTGCCTGCGTTCCTGCATTTTACCAGGCAAACAGAGTAGGTTCAGTGGTAAAACAAAAAGGGGTTCCTCATTCATTCATATAAGCAATATATTTGTGGGTATTCTTCTTTCTTTGATATAAACACGTTGTTGCTATCAATGCACTGTTGAGCTGCAGGCATTTATGGGGAAAAAAAAGAAAGTAAGTTTGGCATAGAAGCCCTTAGTTCTGCCACCTTTGTATTGTCTTAAGCAGAGCTCTGTGGATGAAGAGATCTGCCTCTGTACAGCACTAGGACCTGAATTACAGATAGACAGAAAATGTAGCTTCTCTGTGTGACCTACTATTATCTTATTTTGAAATAGTGGCTCTTGGATGTTGATGATGTAGTTTTGATTTTTTTTTTTTATTTGTAGTTTGTAGGTTTTTTATATTTTGCTGTAGTTTGTGACGCTTGGAAAATTGAGTTGGAGGGTAATGGAGCTTTCTGTTGTTGTTTCATACACACATTAGTGTTCCGTTGTTTTTTAAATACTACACATACAAGTAAGTGGCTCAGAGCTATGTGTCTTTTTTATGCCTGTAGGCCAGTGATTTACTAGTGAATCACTATTTTTATAAAGTTTTTATAAATCCAGAGCAGGACTCTCTTGTTTGTCAGGATGTGAATGCAAGCCTTTCTTCAGAAGTCTGTAATAATTGCAGTCATTGTAACATCTCCCTTTCCTCTAAGTTTTTGCTGAAATTACTGAATATGTTCTGAAGTGTAAAAAAAAAAAAAACAAAAAAAAACCACCAAACAAAAAAACCAACATATTTACATATGTGAAAGATTATGACTGAAACTTGACCATGATTATTATTAAATCCATCAGACAAGAGAAGAACGGAAAATGGAAGCTATCCTGCAAGCTTTTGCCAGACTAGAAAAAAGAGAAAAAAGAAGAGAACAGGCTTTGGAAAGAATCAGCACAGCAAAAACTGAGGTTAAATCAGAATGCAAGGAAGCACAGATTCTCAATGATGCTGAATTTATTCAGGTAGTTATCTGGAACTTTTAAAATAAAGTTAGCTTTTAATGTGGCATATGTTATTGTTTTGGATGTCGAGCTGCACTTGAAGATGTATGGAATTTTTTTACCTCTGAACACAAATATAGTTGACCAAAATCTGTATAGTTCTTTGACATTACATTGCATTAGCTCCTGATTTTTCTTTTTGAAGAAAATATTTATAGAATCCATTTATGAGGAATTTCGGTTACATTAGTTTATGCAAATGTGCACACACACACACCAGCTGTATAATTCAGTCTCTCTTTGAAGTTCAGGATAGGAGGTGTTACTAATGCTGACTTTATCACAGGAGGTGGCTTTCCTTAGGCACCCTCTATGACCAGTGGAGAAAAACTTGCTGCTTCAGTGGGTTATTCAGGAACAGATTATAATGCTTTCCTGTCTTTTAAAGGAAAGGAATTATTAAGGCGTAGTTTGTTCTTAGTTCTTGCAGATGATACTTAATGTTTCATAAACATTTTTTACTCTATTGTTGCTTGATGCTACTATGTTTCTTACTTTGCAAATAGTCTTACAGATTCTCAGTTCAGGTTGTTTCCCTGGGTGATTTTTGTGAGCGTTCTGTTAAGTACCTTTTGTGACAATGCTAAACACTTAGTAACCTATAAATTACAAAAAGGATATTGAACTGAAAGACATCACGGGTATGGCAATTGTTTCACAAATCTGTGTTGATTTGACCAGTGACTGGTGTGCGTGAATATTCTGCTAACGATATATCAGGTGCATGGCAGGAAAATACAGGAAGTCTTTCAGTTTGCCTTGAAGAAGGATAGAAATATTCTCTCTGAAGTATTTTAGTTCTAACAACAAAAAAATGAGATAGAGGCTTTTTGGACCTGTAAAGGAAGGGGAACTGACATTTTATTTTAAGATAGATAATGAGCTTTACATGCGTGTGGGATCTGTTTACTAGACTTTTATTTTGTACCAGGAACCAGCAAAAGAAGAAACTGCCACCAAGCCTACCCCAGCCAAAGTTAATAGAGCTAAACAGAGAAAAAGCTTCTCACGGAGTAGAACTCACATTGGACAGCAACGTAGGCGACACAGAACTGTCAGCATGTGTTCAGATATTCAGCCATCTTCTCCTGATGTGGAAGTGACTTCACAACATAATGAAACTGAGAATGCTGCAGTGGTAGCTGAGCCTGAAACAGAAACTGTTGTTACAGAAATGGTTACTGAAACGGAAGCTCCAGCACTTAATAAATGCCCTACTAAGTATCCTAAAACAAAGAAGGTATGTCTCTTTTAAGGGATGTGGAGAAGAGGATGGACTTTAACAGAGTTTTAAAAAGTTACAGACTGCTTGCATCAGTATGAACTACATATAATTTTATTTTTTTTAAAAGTTGACTCATTTCTTTAAAAATCAACATTATATAGCCACTCACTGGTAATAAATCAAGAGATTAAAGGTATGTGTAACATCCATTGGTAGAAGATATTTTGGATTTTAAGAGACTTCAAAAGTCCGTCTTTCAGAACAAGTTTGGAGCAAATGCTTTCTAAGGGAAGTACTTTCTAAATGGGCTGAAATAATAGACATAACCAAAACATAATTAAAGCTGTTAAGTTAAAAGGGGGGAAAAAAAAGGAAATAAAAGCTGCCTTTCCTTCCTCTGATCATCGTATGCTTTAGAAGGTATTTTAATGGTAGCAAACAGAATGTCAAAGGAAGTCATTAACTTCTAGTACTTCTGAGATGTCTGTTCTGAAGTGAATGGATTTAAATATTTAAAATTTATGTGCAGGGAGGGTAGATTCTTTACTCTCTTTAGAGCTTTGTTTTTAAATTTTTTGTTGGACTGCATTGCAGAAAGCTTGAAGAAATGCCACAATATTTAAAGACACTTGAAAAAATCTTAAATCTGCAAGTGTGAATATGGCAGTAAAACTTTATACTTTAAAATTCTACAGACTGCATTAAAAAGTGACTCTTTTTCAGTGTGCTTTACAAGATTCTTCTGAAAATTTTATTCAGTGGAGGGGGAGGAAGTCATGGGTTGAAACTTCTTGTCAGGTGAACAGTAATGATTTCAAGAGGGTTTTATCTTAAACCCCCAAACATACTTACGTTTTGTTTTGGGGTTTTTTTTTGTTTGTTTGTTTTGTTTTTTCTTTTTCAAAAAGGCACCTGAGTCATCCTGTAACACTGCTTATTGCATCACTATTAAATTCTTGTCAGAGAGGAGACTAGAATCTTTCTTTTTTGGATGTTGCATAGCAAAAAAGAAGGAAGTTATCAGCGCAGTCAATTTTACTGCACTTTTTCTGTTTCATAGTATTAAGGATGTCTGTGAAATGTCTCATTGCATTGTACTGTACCCTAAGTGAGGACAAAAATCCTGCTTTAAAAATGAATTAATAAATATAAATAAGTTTGTAAAAGACGAGCAACTTAACACAGATTATCGTAGTATATCTAGTTTTAAAGCCTTAATACTGTATTCGTAATATATACTGTGCTATTTTTGTGTTGTCCTTAACTTTGTTGACCCATTGTAAAATTTAGGTTAGTTATCGCTGTGAATAGGAACTAAAATCCACTGGCACATTTTTCAAAAACACTGAACTAGCTAGGAAAGAATAACCTTTTCTGACAAGTGTGGCTTAGTAAATGTGTTGTAATTTATTACAGCTACAGTACTGGCGAATGTTCAAGGCATCTGCCTGACATGTCAACTGAAGCACAGTGCTGACAGTTCAGAAATGTGATGAGGAGTTTACTTAACTTTGTTATGTTAACATTACACTATTTCCCCTCAGCTTAGATGCTCAGGCACAAGTTTAAAATTTGTCTTGGAATTTTGTTACTAAGTTCACATCCTAAGTACAGTTGATGTATGTACTTGCATAATACGTTCAGTGAGAATTAAATACAAAACAACTAAATGTTAGTTTACAAAAAAAAACAAAACACAAAAACAAAAAACACAAACGAAAGAAAAAGAAACCCCCCAAAACACCAAAAACAAAACCCCCAAAACGTTGGTATGTAGAGAAAATCTATACTGATTCTTTCTGCTGTCCGCATTATTTCATTAAGATCCTCGTTCTTGCCCTGTGTATTCTTAAACTTGCAGCCTGGAAACTAGCTGTTTCCTAGTTTGTGTAACAGTTGACTAGATGAAAAATTAGACTAAAAAATTTCTAAAGGCCACTGATGATAACGCTCATAAAACAATAATTTTTTTCTCTCTGTTTGTTTAGCACTTGGTCAGTGAATGGTTAAGTGAAAAGAGTGATAAAACAGGGAAGCCTACAGACGGTCTATCAGAAAGGCCTTTACGCATAACTACCGACCCTGAAGTTCTGGCTACTCAACTGAATTCTTTACCAGGTCTCACTTACAGTCCACATGTATATTCAACTCCAAAGCACTATATTCGTTTTACTTCACCATTCCTTTCAGAAAAGAGGAGGAAAAAAGAACCTGTGGAAAACATTACTGGCTCTTGTAAGAAGGTAATGCTTCCCTTCGTTATGGTTCCCCATCCTGTATTAATTAAAAACAAGTCTTTATTTGCTAGCAGAAATTCAGGCAGAAAAAGCTGGTTGGCAGACCAATTCTGTCATGTGTAATGCATTTTGAAACATTTATTGAACTGTTAAATCACTGATTTGAACTTGTTTTATTACAGCGTTGGTTGAAGCAGGCTTTGGAAGAAGAAAATTCAACAATGATTGATAGGTTTAATTCGCCATCGCAAGAGGGATCCAGAAGTCCAGCCATCAATGGTGAAAATAAAAGTCCTTTATTACTTCATGACAGCTGTTCCTTAACAGGTGAAGCTCTTACTAATACAGTACATAAGAGCTATGTCAAAGTAGTTAAATGTGGAATACCATGGTTTTTAAAGTGATGAGTTAATAAAATTCCAGGGGTATTTGCACTTTTTTCTGATATCTTCTTTGAAAGAGATGCTTAGTTGCATAGTGGTTGGGATTTTTCCCCTCTTTATTGTATAACTGATAGCAGATAAGTAACCGCCATATCTCATAGTGTTTACAGTCAACAAAAGACTAATGTTTTTGACGATGAAGAGGTTAGATTATAAATTCATTTTCCATTCTGTTCTCTGTATTAAGAATTCCTCTTGAATTCACTGGGCCTGTGTTGTACACAGGTGAAAAGCTGTGTAATCTTTTAGGCATAGTACAACATGGGAACATGCTAAAAACTAAACTCGCTTCTCTAAGGATACGGGACTTGCCACATGATTCCTGTGTACAGTCCTGAACTTGGAATGTCCACTTTTTACCTGAACAGTCTTAAAAAATGCATAGAAGGTGACTTTCCCTTTTCTGGAAACATAGACAGTTCTTCCCATCGTCCTAGCACACAAATTTCAGTTACTGATACATCTGTAGGCTGTTAAGTGTTTATTTTTAAGGAAGTCTGTAGGCTGTTAAAGAGTTCATCTTTCAGGAAGCCTGCCCTTAAGAGATTTTTTGCAATCTCACTCATTTTTTTTTAGTGTGGAGTTCATAATTTCATTACATCAAGTACTTAAACAACTGCAACTGATAACTATATCTAGATCTTGTCTAGCTTTTTTCTGATTTTAACAGATCTAACCACACCACTGAAAAAACGAAGGCTGTATCAGCTGTTGGAGTCTGCATTCTCAGAAACCTCCACACCTACTCCTTCTCCGTATGCCACACCAACTCATGCTGACATCACTGCCTCCGAGCCATCGTTGTTTGCTACTCCTCCTAGGGTAAAAACAGAAGATGAAGCTTGTAGAAATGGTTACAAACCCATATATTCACCAGTTACTCCTGTAACTCCATGTATACATGGCAATACCATGCACTTTGAGGTGAGATTTATAATGAATTTCATTGTGTTCAGAGAATGTGTTTACGCATTCTAGTGTAAATCAGTATTTGTACTCTTGCTAAAGGGGGTGTTTTCTGTTTCTCCAAACTAAAAAAGAAATTGACTTGCAATTTCTTCTTGTTGATTTAGAATATTTCCTCACCGGACAGTTCCCCAGAAATAAAAAGGCGAGCTTACAGTCAAGAGGTAAGGGTATTTGCCAAAAACTGCAAATGCTATTGCACCCGTATGGCTGCACTGTTCTTAGTAAATCCTTTTTGCCAGCCATTGAAAGTTTCCTGGAAGGTCAAGGGTGGCTTCCCTACAGGCTTTATTTGCTTATTATTGTATATTTCCATTTTACCTATTTCATTTTCTATTTTGAACTGGTTTCTCACTTCTCTTTTTCTGTATGAATTAAAAATCCTGATGGCTGTCATGGAAAGGAGTAACTACTGCAATTTATAGATAACAACAGAAAAACAACAGTTCTGCTTTTCAAGCTGTAGTTAGATTTAAATTAACATTTCTCCTTTTAACCAGCATCTCTTAATTGTTTTTGTTGAGCCTAATTATGCTCAGAGAGAGCAGAGCAGAAAGGTAATAAATGGGTTTAGGTGGATTAGTTCAGGAGCAGCAAGTGCTGGTGGAATGTGCCTGGGTACTCGCAGCCTGGAGGCGGATGTGTCCTGCTGTGGGGCTGAGGTCGGTGAGGCTGGTGGCAGGGCCACTGGAGTGCAGCATGGCTCTGAAACACGAGAACTCCCACGGGGAGCCTTCTGCCCAGCATGAAGGTGTGAGGGAACGGTCCTCAGCAAGGCGAAGCTCAACTTTGGTGTAGTAACTACACAATTTGCGTAAAGGTGTTGAACTATAAACTTAATGGCCCCTAAAACAAATAGGTAAAAATAAGTAATAATAAAAAGACTTAGCGTGTTACACTGTTGGAGGCTTTCACTTCTGGTGAGTCATGTAAATAAATGATCCTGATACTCTCCCCTGGGAGTTAAGCACATGTACATTGCTACATGTACAAAGCACATTTTTTAGGTCAGAATCTTAACAAATGTTGAAATACACAATATTTTTCATACAATTGTAGCTGTTGACCAAATTTAACAATTACTTCTAAACTATTGTAGTTGAATGTTTTAATGTTTATCTGACTGGAAAAGAGAGGTTTTACTTAGGAACTTCTGCTTTGTAATACAAATAATTTAAAAGGATTCATGAAAAGATTAAAACATCTTGGTTTAGAAAAGCTACTTCCAGCCATGGATATGGTTAATACAATATTAGGAAGTACAAAAGAAGTTTCTGTAACTTAAGTAATTTTTTTTCCTTCTACAGAATAACTGATTTTAATACTGTCTCAAAATTCAAAAGTGTGTCAGGAAAGCTTTTCCTCCTTTTTTTATTTTATTTTCTTCTTGAAATAAATGTTTTGACACTGAAGATCCCTTTTATGTTGAATTGAAGCAAGTGCTTTGTAACTTCTTGGCCAGGGACTTGCTCCTGTTAAAACTCCTCCCCTTCTTCTGTCAGTCATAAATAAAACCTGCCATTTAAAGTTTATTTTGACTTTGATTAATGTGCATTTTATTAAAATGCTTTTACCTAATACATGACAATAGTAGAAATAAGTATCTGGCTGTAGAAATGTTTCTTAAAAATAGGTAAATTCATGGTACTGGAAGGCCTTTAATTCCACTTACAGGCACAACTGAATGTCAGAAGAGTTGCAGTTTTGTTGCAGTACGGAAAAATAGTTGACATGCTTTTTCTTCATGCAGGGATATGACAGAGCATCGATTCTAGCACTGAATTCTTTCAGAAATTCCAACCTGACAGAAATGGGCCTGCAAGAAATAAAGACTATTGGATATTCGAGTCCAAGGAATAGGACTGATGTCACACGGCAGTGCACTGGAGAAATGGAATCTGTGTCAGACCTCCAGCTGGGACTCGAAGTAATTGAGCAAAGTGCACTGCATAAAAACCTGGAAGCCCCCACACATGATAGGACTGATTCAAACAGCCAATTAGAAACTGCTCATTGTGGACGGGGCACAATTTATTCTTCCTGGGTAAAAAGTCCCGACAGGACAGGTGTAAATTTCTCAATGAATTCTAATTTGAGGGACTTGACCCCTTCACATCAGTTGGAGGTAGGAGGTGGATTCAGAATAAGCGAGTCAAAGTGCCTGATTCAAGACGATGCTAGAGGCATGTTCATGGAAGCATCTGTTTTTTGTACTTCAGAAGATGGAATTGCATCTGGCTTTGGAAGGACTGTCAATAACGACAACTTGATGGATGGAAACTGCACACCCCAGAATCCTCCACAAAAGAAAAAGGTTATAATTTTAAGAATCATTTGGTCTGTCTTACATGGTCTGCTTAGTGATATTTCTATAACAGAAGGAACCGTAATATAATAAAATAACCCCAATGATGGCTCATTTTTAGATACTACTATGTAATAGACATTATTCAGGGGAAATAACGAAGAGCAAAGAGTAAAGCTGCATACACCCATTAGTAACTTTACTTTTTCCAAGTAATAGATACAAATTCACTTTTATTTTTGTGTTGAATGAATTGCTCAATAAATAATTGCTTTTCAGGTTTGAAAATGGTTGCTTATGCTACCAAGTATTACAGTATTACACAGAGTATGCACTAGCATCGTAGAGATCGTATAGTGTGAACATTTGTCATGAATTACTGCAAGAAACTGCACTAACAGATCTATGATACTAAGACTTTAAAATTCCAATTTTTTTATATACTTAAGTTATCTTGGTTTCACCATTAGAACTGCACAGAAATCCTTATTTGCAAGAAGTCTTTTTCTTGGCTTAATTTCTTTTTTTTTTATAAAATACTCTGTTTGAAAAATAAGCACACTCTAAATTTGCTAGTCTCATGAAACAGTTCTTGTAGGTAAGTTGAGTGATCATGGGCAGAACTGGAAGTTGAACCAGTTGAACCAGAACTGGAAGTTACTGTGCATAACTATTGTTGACTGCACTTTACTGTCAGGTTAGACTCCCTTTGCTCCTTGCAGAAAGGATGACAAACATGGAAGCCAATAGTCTCCACTGCATCAGCTTGCCAGTTCTGTCTCAACAGTTGGTAGTAAATGTTCTTGTTTGAAAGATGTGATTTATTTTCTTTATGGAAGTAATGATCAGGGGCATGGGGGTGCATTCTGTGTGTGTATGTGTGTGCGCAGTGGGGTTTTGGGTTTTTTGGTCCCATGCGCACCCCCCTGTACACGCCTCCTTCCCTGTGCTCTGGAGCATCCTGCTAGGGAGCACTCATGATTCTTCTTTCCAGAGTTCTCCATCAGAACTGGATTTTTGTTTACTTTGCTTCAAACTAAGACATACCTGAAGCAAAATAGTCGGAGCTCTGTTCTTACCTGGTCCCGACCCTGAGAATTTTATAGATCCCATGCGTATTATTGTAGCCCTGCTGTTTTAGCAAAGCCAAAAAAACATAGAAGAAGCCAGAATTTCTGTAGCTTCACGTTCTTGTTTGAAGGTTAAATTAATTTCTTTTCAAATCCCAGCAAAACTTAGTGCTTCAGTAACCTTCCCCACTTTCTCTTGCTGACAAGGATTCTTTCTGGTTCTTACTGGTGAGGGCTTATGGTACACTAATGCCCAAATGAAAAAAGGCATGGCTTCCCCTTATACCACCACCCCACCCCCACTCTCCCCGGATTCCTGTCTAAAAGTCTCAATTTGAAGAAACAACCAGAGAAAATTCTGTCTGTACTACTGAAAGAATGCCGTTTGGGCTTTCCAAGGACACCCACAAAAAATGCAGCTTTCTACAATGTAAAAGGTGGAGGGGAGAATCTAAGGAGAAGGTGAGAATTCAGGAATTTTGTGGGAATATAATAGAAACCTTTCCCTAGGATCACATAAGACATGGAAGTCCTTACACAGCTGAGGTTTTTTCATCTTGCAACATTTCTATGGGCATTTGCTCCTCTGTTTCCTCTCATCATTGTGTAAGTTCATCCCATTTCAATACGATCCTGTACACAGTGGCCACGCTGCATGATTTCATCCATTCTTAACACTTCAGCTTTCTTTAAGGCAGTATTCTTCAAGGGTTCCCAGTCATGTGATGTGGAAAAAATACAAATTGTTTGAAAGCAAGATCAGTTCTTAACCTAAATTTTCTTTTAAGAAAAATTGCATATTTTACGTGTTCTTACCCTGACACATAGATGAGTCTTTAATGGATAGATCTGTTTAAAAGCAAGCTAACAAAAACCCCTAGGACTGCAAACAAAGCAGGCTGCCTTGGTTTCTCTCTTTACGCAGAAATGAATGCCTGTTTTTATTGAGGACTAAGCCAGTTAAACATGAACTTTTGCACTATTGCACTTCAGTTTCTTGTTTTGGATGCTATGTGATTCAGAGTAGGTTGCTGGTAACAGAAGAAAAGAGATAAATACATTAAATGTCATTTCCACTGAACTAGTTTCCTTACTGAATAAAGTAGGTCTGAAGGTCAATATTGCAGCTTTCTGCTTCAAATCCTGAAGATACATAGTGAAAACATTTGAAAACTTATGTTCCTCCCTGAAGGTAACTTACTGACACTTAAACTGTTCTCTATTCTGTGGAAGCTTCTGTGTAGTGATTTTTATGTATGTATATAAAGTAGAAACCACTTTTCCCTTCATGTGTCATTGTTTTTGATAGTAAACTTTACTTGGCGTTTAGTATTAAAATATGTTCTTAATCAGTCTCTTTTAGAGTGCAGCAAAGACACAAATTCAAAAAGAACCGTGAAAAGAATGAAAGTTGAAGTTGTGAATTCTGTATGTTAAGGAAAATATATGAAGAGCTTGGAGAATCCTTTGATTTATGCAGTAGAGTGAAGCAGAAGCATGGTGGATTTTTCTTATGAGGGAGTCAGACTGAGAGCAGGATGTGACATCTCTTAAAATTAGCTTTACTGTATCAGTATGGTCTTCCTGATGCTGCAGTTCCGGGAGGAACTGTAAATCCCTTGTAGCTTCAACCAACAAGTATGACTTCAGCAGTGGCACTTTTGTTGACCCACATCATCTTCTGCGTCTTCCCTGAGGCAAAATGGATACTTCTTCCTCTTGGCAGTAGCTTTTCTTTACGTCATCCTTATAGTCATTAGTTGCTCAGTACTCTGTAAGTTCACTGCAGATGCAGTGAAATATCTTAAATTAATCTATCCCCATTTTCTTTTAGAACCAAGTAAATGGTATGTCTTACTGCAAGAATACGTTTAATCAGAAGTGTCAGGAAGGAAATGAGTAAGCTTCCTTTCTAATGTTTGGGTTGTGTTGTGTTTTTTTTTTTTTTTTTTTTTTTCTTTCTCTCTCCCTAGGTATCCTTATTAGAATACCGTAAGAGACAACGAGAAGCTAGAAAAAGTGGCTCAAAGACAGAAAACTTCCCCCTGGTTACTGTATCTCCTCATGCTGCTGGTGGAGGAAATACAAGTAGTAACAATGGTGCTAATGATGGGTATAACAACAGTGGTGAAAATGGGGAGCAAACTGATAACACTGCAAGCCTACCTTTACCACTGCCAACTACTGTTTATAACGCAGCTCCAGAAGACATTGGCAACAACTGTGCAATTAAGGAATCTTCTTCCAGTGAGAAGAATGAACCAGAAGTTCAGTGGTAAGCCACAAAACTATAGGACTAAAGTGCTGAAAAATTATTTGCTTAATTCTAAGTCTTTTCTATTTGAAAGATAAAGGGTGCAGTTGCAGAGTACTGATTGGAAGCCTTTCTTTCAGATTAGTAAAGAGAGGTCTTACCTCAGATACCTCACAAAGACAAGAATGTATGAAAAATCACCCATAAGATATTGGTTAACTTACTTTCATTCTGCTTTGTTTTCTTTTTTTATTTTCTAAGAGCAAAATAGGTATTGGTTTGAGTAAGACAAGTTGCCTAGTTCTGTGGATTATAAAATTGCATAGGGAAAGTACAGTTATAAGTCTGTGGAAAATGGCATGAATGAGTAGGCGTGCTCCTTCCACCATTGCACAAGTTGGGCTGTGTGCGCTTGCCAAGGTATGTGGAGGAGGGAGCAGCAGTAGGATGGAAAGGGTGCTGTAACGGCTCTGAGAGACTTGAGTTCAATTCTCAGCATGGCCTTGGCTCTGCACTCACATCCTCGGATCTCCACTGCTTCATCTGTGGGCTGAGGAGAATATTTTTCATCTTAAATCTCAAAACTTTTCCAGAAGTATTATAGGGAAGAAGGGTGGAACAGGAGACTTTAGGAAGTCTGTTTATCAGTGATCTGGCTGGAATGTGTTTGTGGTGTTTGCTGTTGTTCAGTGTGCAGGGCTGAATGCAGTCTGCCTGACGGTTCCTTCTGCTCAGGTAGAGAGCGTGTGGTGATACTTGCATTGCCGTTTATGATCATTAAATGCTTCCACTGTGTGCAGACCATATGGCATCCAGCAGAGCATACCGTATACTCCAACAACCCAACCAAAAATCCTGTGGAGAGATAACAGTGTGAAGGGGGATGATATAGAATGACTTCAGTCTGTATAAATGTTGCACAACGTTTTCCACTACAATTTTGGTAGTTGTCTCCAACATGTTACTAGCACAAAATAAACCCTGCAGATGTTCTTTGTGCTGTAGTGAAGGCCTAACAGTGTTGGGGATGAACATGGGCTGAGGAGGTGAACATCCTTCTGCTCAGATGCTGCAGCTATTCCAGAATAGAAGGATTTTGTAGAGCCAATTGAAGGGAGAACGTAAGTGCAGTCTTCAAAGTTTCACTGAAAAGAGGCTGTAAGTTCACTATGCAGAAACTAGTGTACTATATTGTAAGTAAAGAATGTGGAAAACAGGCTAAACAGGGAAGAATTTATTAGTAAGTTTTTGCAATAATCCTGCAGAAAGCACCAAAATTTTAGTACAACAGTATTATAGAATAACGCTGTATGTTCTTGCCTGAAAGAAAAATGACATTTTGTAGAAAGTTGTCATTACTGTTCTTCTTGATCAGATTGTGATTGTTGGGTGTAATTGATGATAAAAGAGAAGATATGATTGTCATTTCATACTCACTGTCTGGCAAGTTAAATGCAGAAGCTTAAACAGAGGTATATTTTTAGTTACGCAATATTTACAACTATGGATCCACTATTGAAGAGCAAATTCTGTTAAAAAAAAAAACCACACAAAAAACAAACAAAACAAAACCCCACAGCCCACCACCAACAAAACCCCAACAACAAATGAAATGAAAAAGACTATTTCCAGCTTTGGAAGAAGACAGTTTTCTACAAATGGAGAATATGAAGCAGTACCTGCAACCTTTATTTTTTTTGAAGGGTAATTTTTGACTTTTCAACTGTTTAGAAAAAGAAAAAAAAAAAACAAACCAACCCACAGATCTACAGAAATTGTTTCATATTAAGAGGAATTGTCAGTTCTTGTAATGTAACAAAGCTGCAGGAAACAGGTGTATTTAAAGTGGGAGAAAATAGATACCGAATACGTAAGAAGCCACATTTCTTATGTACAACCAGTTATTTGGCTTTTATGTGCAATCAAACTGTAAACTTTCTGACCATATATATTGTCCTAAATTGGGTCCGTGGGAGTACATCTTCTTAAATTTAAAATGTGCTTCTCTCTTCCAGGACTGCATCGACCTCTGTGGAACAAGTGAGAGAACGAAGTTATCAGCGAGCTTTACTTCTCAGTGATCATAGGAAAGACAAGGACAGTGGTGAGTTGATTTATCATGTCGAAGGTAGATAAATCTAACCAGTTCCCCTGTGGTAGTCCGTAATCATTCTAATACTATGTTTGGGTCTGCTTCATCTGTAGGGGGAGAATCACCCTGTAGCCCCTGCTCACCGTCTCATGTTCAGTCTCCACCTTCATCTCATTCAAATCTCATTTCCCAGTTGCAGCTTAAGGTCCCTTCTTTCACTGAATTTATGGAAGGTCAGTAAGCAGATGACCTTGTATGACACTTGACATATTGAATAGTCTCTTACAACAACTTTAAAAGAGCTCTTAAAGTGCTTAGCGATTTTTGCAAAAGACTTGCTTTCCCCACTTTTTTATATTTATCTCTGCTTTATGTCTGTAGAACCTGATCCTGAAAATCCAGAGCCTACTTCTGAATGTCCGTCCCCAGATACTTCACAGAAGACTTGCAAGAGTCCGTCAAAAGCAAGCAAGGTAATGCAGTGTGTGCAGGTGCATATGTATTTGTGTGTGTGTTGTATAATACGCACATGAATACATACTTACATCTCTGATTTCTCTTAAAAAAAGTTACCTCATGACTTACTTCTCAGGTGAACATGTATGTATGTATCTAATCTATCTGTGCAATAATTTAACATAGGTAAACATTTGTAAGAACATTTGTTGTAGTCCGTACGTGCTAAAAAGTTGGTTTGTGTTCTGTTCTTTCAGTAGCTGTACCTGTTTATATATGATCTTGCTTCTGTAGCCACAGGAGAGATTGTATCAGTGGATTCAGTACCACTGCAGTTCTGATGGTGGTAACGTGATTTACGTACTTCTCACCTGAACGGGAGTTTGCTCTTGCCATGTCAGGGTTTGGCACTGTGTGTCAGTAGAGGCGCTGGTACGGAGAAAGATGTTCGAGTAGCTGCCTGTACAGTATTAAATGAAGTAATTGAGATTGTAATGTTTAGTCTGTTTGCTTGCACTGTGCCAGTTTTAAAATGTTAAATCACTCTAAAAATGGCTTTATTTTTGTAAATGGTCTTGTCTGGAATTATTTCTTTCAGACTCAGTAATCTAAAACTTTAACAAATAACAGAATCTGGCTTTGACCTGATGGGTCGTATTTCTGTTACTACTGTGAAATACACTTGCTGGTCTTTGACTCTCAAGAATGATTGATATATACTCGCTAAAAATAGCGTTGTGCTAAGTTTAAGCTTTCTACTGTTGCTCTTTTTCTTATACCTGTGCCTCAACACTTCTTTTTCACCATTGGGAGAGAGAACAATATTCTGAGAAGTTCTTTTTGTTCTCATGCATGCATAGTTGAATATTTTGAATATTTTGCACTGACTGACTTTCTTTCATTCTAGCCCTCTTCACCGAGTCCTGTAGTTTCAACGCAGTCACTTGGAAAAACACCTACAAAACCAGATTTGCACTGGGAAACTGCAGCTAATGCACCTGAAGCTGAATGTGTGAATCATCCAAAATCCGAGCTGCCACAAAAACAGCTGACAAACAACGTCCAAGCACTTTCAAAAAATCATCCATCTCAATCACATCTGCGCAGTTCTGCTGAGCAACTTTCACATTCACAGAAGTTGCCTTCTGCACCTTTGAAGCTGCATTGCCCCCCTTCGCCTCATGTTGAAAATCCTCCCAAGTCCTCTACCCCTCACGCACCTGTGCAGCATGGTTATCTTTCACCAAAGCCTCACTCGCAGCAGTTGGGATCTCCATACAGACCTCATCATCCACAGTCACCTCAAGTTGGAACACCCCAGAGGGAAACGCACCGAAACTTCTATCCGGCAGCACCAACCCTTCAGCCTAGTAATCAGCAGCAGGCTAGCGCACCCCTCTTTACTCAGACAACTTCAGGACAATCTTCAGCTGCTTACAGCCAGTTTAACCAACAAAATTTGAACAGCAGTGCACCACCTCCCCCACCTCCTCCACCCCCTTCTTCTACTTACTATCAAAACCAGCAGCCCTCCGGAAACTTTCAGAGTTACAGTCAGCTGAAGGGCAGCATACCCCAACAGACTGTGTTTTCATCTGGACCAAATCAAGCACTTCCTGGCACTGCAGGTCAGCAAACGGTGCCAGGACATCACGTAACTGCAGGGCATTTTTTGCCATCTCAGAATCCCAGTATTCATCACCAGGCATCAGCGTCTGCTGCTCCACCTCCTCCTCCACCACCCCCTGCTCCAGGACCTCACCTTGTACAGCAGCAAAGTACTCATCAGCAGCACTCTGTAGCACACGTTGTCGGTCCAGTTCATGCTGTGGCAGTAGCTCCTGGATCACACATTCATTCTCAAGCTGCTGGTCATCACTTGCCACCACCACCTCCACCACCGGGTCCTCTCCCCCACCACCAACCTCCCCATCCTTCAACTGGACACCAAGGTTTGCAAGCACAACACCAGCATGTTGTAAACTCTGCACCTCCCCCTCCTCCACCCCCCCCCTCCAATGTTATAGGCTCTGGGCACCACCCAGCATCAGCACAAGGGTTACACCACCCGTCTCACCAAGGACCCCCCCATTTTCCTTCAAGTGCTCACACAGGCGTGTCCTCCTACTCCTCACAAGCCCCACATCACACAACGTTAGGACCTGGACCTCAACATCAGCCTGCTGGAACAGGACCTCATTGCCCACTCCCTGGCCAGGGTCCTCACATCCAACCTCAAGGACCAAACAGTATTGCAACACCTGCTGCTTCGGGGTTCTGCCCTCACCCCGGCTCCGTCACCCTTCCCCACCCAGTGCAGGGGCCGCAGCAGGCCTCGCCGGTGCCTGGACAGATCCCCATCCACAGAGCACAGGTGCCGCCCACTTTTCAGAACAATTACCATGGTTCAGGGTGGCATTAAAATGGATCCCTTTAATTCTAAACATTTTTAAAATGTTCTGTAATATAAACTGTGTATATTTCATATGTACCTATTCAAGGTACTTTTTAAAGCTTGTACATGATACTTTGTATAAAAGCAAACACCAGTGCTCTTTCATTGTATTCTTTCCATTTTTTGCTTTTTAAAATTCCTGAAAATGTGCTGTTAAGCCAGTATTAGGTATTTCTTTTTATTTTGTAAGTGAACATTCCAGCTGTTTTTTCTGGCAGTAGGTTTGATGCTGCATAATCTTTAAAATTTTATTGTTGCAGTTAAATTCATTTAGTGAATGTTTTCTATATTACTTTTTATACATATGTAATTAAATAAGTACACAGGCTAAGTGATGGCACTAACAATTTTTTTTTTCCATTTTCTTCTGTCAACAGTTCTTTGTGTGCATAGAGATAGAAAACAATGCAATACAAATTTTTATAGTTTTGGTGTGGACATGGCTTTTTGTTTCATCAGTTATTTGCAGAAAATGTAATTTAATGTATAGACTGTTTCTAATGTCTCTGACAAGTGCTGTAAATACTGTATTTCTTTTGCTTGTAAAATTGCTTAAAGCTTCTTTCATTTGATAGAGCATTGTATATAATAAGTCTCTTTTGCAAAAAAAAAAAGTGTGATCTTTGTGAAAGTAGTACAGTATATGATCTTTAATTTTTTTTTTTTTTAATATACTGTCACATTGCAGCACTGGTTGGGCATTTTAATTCATGTTAATAAATCACAACTATGTCAGTTTTAACTACTTGTCCTGAAAGGGTGGTGTGTCTTCAGGGAAGTGGCCTCAGGTTTGTCATACAACCACCCCCTGTGGTCACTGTGTGGCTCTTCACTTCCCTGCAGCGGCCAGCTGTGGGACTGGCCACAGGAGGAGCGTTATTTCCCCTGCTGAGGCTAGAGGCAAGGAGGGTCTTGTGTTGGGTAACTGACGGGTTAGTCTGTGGGTAGTGACGTGTTACAGAGTATTTCTGTACCTCTGGGAGCTGTGTTACTCTGACCTTAGTTACAGACCGCGGAACCCCCTGCACAGTGCAGTACATTCCCCTTTTCCTCTAGTGCATCTTCAGGCCCTCCTGTGAGCGCAGAGGCTGCAGACTGGGACCTGGTCACTTTCTAGAAAGTTTAAAAATGAGCTACATGGCATTTGTAATGCAGCCTTGCCCATCACTGCCCACCCCACCCTGCAGCTTCCCTCGCCAGAGGAGACCTGAGTGAGCAGTGCTAAAATGGGGTATGCAGCATTACCAACTGTAAAGCAGTATTCTTTTTAAGAATGTAGTTTATTCCTGCTGCGCAACAGCAGCAGCTAAGATGGTGCTGTTGCACTTGCCAGGTGCAGCTGTTCCCTAACTAACTGGTGTGTGACAGTGTCCTCGTATCGCAGCAGTGACTGCTCTAAATCCTGCTCATGGACCAGGACTGTGCTCAATGGCTCTGCCATCAGAAAACCTGAACTGGGACAGGATGGGAAGGGGCTGTTCCTACTCACTGAAAAAAGGTGGTAATTCTTGTTAACATGTAGGGGAAAAAAATAGGGGCTACTTTCAATTCTAATTTGCCTGTAATTACCAAAAAATTTTATTGGCAAAAATAGTACACTAGCAATACTTCCCTGAACAACTGCTGGCTCTGCAAAACACATTGTATGGAATACGCTGTTTTGCAGTAGAACAGGATTAGGCCATCAACAACAGCAGGGAACCCCACCTGACCCAACCCACCCTACCTGAGTGCTCAGACACCAACTCTGAAAAAATCCGCATCGCCCTCTATAGCCCAGCGTTCAGCTCTGGTTGTCCTGACCCCCTTCCATTCCTCCATGACGCAGGTCATTACATCATCTCAACTATAAGTAAGTGTAAAATACACACTGTATATGGTGAGGCCTTAGCACACTGGGTTGCAGAACAGGCCTGGGACTACACAAGGTTCCCCCAAGTTCTGGTTTAGCGCCTTGGCCAAGCAGAGGGCCGTGCCGTATGGTTACTCACCTTGCTTGGCTTGCGTTTGACCCAGCACTTCTTCATTCAAGTGCTACTATTTCCTACGTGTTCCAGACCAAACTTGTAGTTAGTTGCAGCGGCCAGGCCAGGTGTGAAGCCAAACATATTTTACCTCTAGCTCTGGAGTCCACTGGTCCTTCTCACCAGTGTCGTCCTTGGCAGCCGTTAAAAGCGGTTCCAGTGTGAAGTGCTTGGGGCATGGAGGCTGAAGGCACCCCGTCCTGAAACCCACCTGCTGGACAACCTGGATGAGTTTCACCTGACCGTCACCTGTGTGTCACATTCTGTGGTGGCTTTGCAGTTCCTTTTTGGAGGAGTGGCTGCACCGGCCTGTTGGTGACGGGGTAATCATTTGCTTGTTTATAGTAGTTAAACACCTTGTATGAAATACTCTTTTTCAGCTTCACTGTGTTTCACCACTTACACGCGGCCCCTCGTGCCACATTAGCCTTCGGGATGCTCCGATTTACGCCAGGTGACGTATTTTATAAATTAACACAGAGAGCTGCTTTTGGCTTCGGCCAGGCTAAACACCCCCCCCTTCCCCACCCCCCGTCACGACACAGACCTCTAGCAAACAAACGGTTGGAGTCACAGCTAGCAAAGAGTCCAATGACCAGCACACTGTCTGAAAAAACAAAACACTTTAATTAGACAACTGCAAGCACCTCAAACAACTGGTTATTGTTACAGCATGGGGCTACCTTCTCACAAATCTAGTTATTGCAAAGGCATGTGAATAAATTTCATATGGACAAAGTCAAGAAAAAGTGGCACCGTAGTTACATGAAGATCAGAAGTAAGCTTACATTCATCCCACTGACTTCTAAAAGAGGCCAAAACACACCTCCGTACTGTACATTCTAAAATCTGTATTGCCTATAAGCTTCAGCCTATGCAGCTTTTTTTTTTTCCTAGGAAACACGTAATCATTGCGTGCAACTTACAATGGGTAGTTGTATGTCTAGTTACGGGAAAAAATAAAGCTAGTGCAATTTGTTTTAGAAACATGTAAAGCTATGAATGGAATGAGCATGATCTTGCTTCTTGGATTACTTTACCCACTGCACTGTAAACGTTTGCAGCTATATCCTTCCTTAACTGATTCCAAGCACACACTTTTATTATAAAAGATCAGTAATTCTACACAGAGAGTGGTTCTCATGCTCGACTTTTTAATTTTTTTTTTCTTAAGGTATAGTACAACTTACAGTGCTTATAAAAAGGCAACACCATATGGTACCATGTCTTCACTATCACATTGTAAGGGAAATTGCTATTTTTCTTTTCTTAAAAGCACTTAAAATAGGCAAAAGTTCTAAAAGGGAGTGCTAAATGATAATGCATACTTTATTAGAAAGAAGTCTAGCCTTCCTTTAAAGTGCCGTTTGGGGAATGAAATCCTGTAAACCAGAGCCACTTTGTTTAAAATCCAATGAACGGGAACTGCTACAGAATAGAAAGTTTACACAATTCTTAAAGCAGTTGAAAGTCCACTACATGCAATTGGTTTGCTATAAAGCTCTCTAAAACTTAGTTGCTTTACTCTGAAATTGAGTCCCCAGTCCCATATTTAAATGGAAATAAACATTTACAGGGTGCATTTACATACACTATAATACAAGAATGACATCTGTTTGCCAGAAGATAAAATTTTACAATTCCTCGCCATAACTCAGTTCTGACTTGATAAATTTCTTACGCTCGTAAATTATATAATATGCATCAGCTAAAATATTTTTTTTTTCCATAAATAGTTACAAAACTTGCCAAAACACATGGGGGGAAGTTTCCTTTGTTCAAAAATCTGACATCTGAATGCCACACAACACAAGAAACAATGCTTAAAGACACGTTAAGTGTTTTCTGAAGAAAGTGGGTGAGTAAACTACTAGCTGAAGACAAAAAGACTACCCTTCCCCAAGAACACAGTGCACAAAAAGCAAAAAGTCAAACAGTACCTCAAGCAAAACAAAGGTCTGAGGATTGAAGCCAGCTCACGTGTGATCATCCTGCTAAAGAATTTGTGACAGTCACCATTTAGGTCCGATGCATTGGAAAGTGGTTGCTGGCTTTTTTTTTTTTTTTTTTTTTTTTTTTTTAAACAGCTGGGAGACTGCTAAGAATTCAGCCACGGGTGCCTAAGGCATTCTCCGGCTGAAGCGCGTTTCTCTGGGACCATTTCTAGCATGGGGATCAGGAAATCTGTAAACTGTGCAGCATCTTCATGAGGCCAACCATACTTCTCCACGAGCACATCAAAAAGACTCCAAGGTTTCAGCTTGGTGATGTGTCGGAGTTCTCCTGCAAACAGAAATATTACTGGCATTAGAAAGAAAACTCGTTATCCCTGCTAGCGACTAATCCCTGTTTCATTTTTCTCCCACTCCACTTTCACAGCACCTTGACCAGGCTGAGAATCATTTAGGAAGGGCAGCACATTGCAAGCTTGCTTGAGGTCCTCAAAGGAGATGAGTAAGTCCGATGTCAAAACCAAGAGATCATTCCTACAGCAAACTGTATGTCACACCTGGACTCTGCTGTATGCATCATTTCTGATTTTTCCTGCCATCTTCATTCTGTCTCCCGCACACAAAGGCACTCACTCACGTGCATGCTCACGCCGTGGGCAGAGAACACCGCAGGCCTTTCGTTCTTTGTCAGCCAACAAGCCCAAATCTTACAAAACCGTTCCACTCCTAAGCCGACAATGCAGCAGAGCAGCGACTCACTGCAAACCAAGCCAAGCACAGAGGTTTGGCACTCGGAGATTCTGCTCCACCTCCCAGGCAAACACACCCAAGAGCCTTCATCTGAGTCCTTCCTGAGGAGGAAGCACCCGCTGCTGCCTACGTCTCCTTCAACCCACCACCAACTCAAGCAGTGGCAGCAGCTAGCTGCAGGATTTGAGTTCCATCAAAGAGGCGGCATACAGCCAACCTGGCAACGTGCTTCAGACCAAAACAAACGAAAGAGGCGAGAACTTTTCTGCCATTCAAACCAGCAGTATTATCCAGGTCTATCCACAGGTCATCCAGCATGATGGGGAAAAAAGACTCTTCTGGTTGCTCCCTGCCCCTCCATTGCCATCTCCCTTCTTCCCATCTGAGCCAGACAGTGTCCATGTGATGCTACAAAAAGCACTTCAGAGACCCCCGTGGTGATTCTGCGATGTCCCCTGAACCGCTGAGGAGGGTGATGGGTTCTCAGCCAATACCGGAAGCTGAACACGACTCACCCATAGCTTGACAAGCACACTACACCGTCTGGAATGGGGGCACACAGGCCATGCTATTTTTAAGCAAAGTGGATTGACAACTTGATTGTTGTCCCTGGCTGTAATCTACCACCCATAAAATGCCATCAGACATCAGCCCGCAGGTGTGAGTTTCTGTACATCCCTGTGGCTACAGAAGTTCCAGGGCAGCAAAAAACCCCATGTCTTCAGACTGCCCCGGAGAGTCTGAGCATCTGAATGCAATAGACTAAAACTCCCATGTGCCCAGCAGGACATGCTTCTGCTGCCTCCGGCCATAGCAGAAGGTTCCAGGCAGGGTGCAAAACTTGAAAAAGCAGCTCCCCAGGTGCTACCATAAAGACCCCAAAAGAGCAAGTGTGCAAACAGTCGATCACTCGCAAGAGAAAGAGACCCGGTGGTAACAGAAAGTCAAGATGTTCTGCCCACAGCTGGCCCACTGTCCTCTTTCCTTTCCATCTCGCAGGGTAGGAGGGGTGCTGAGATAAGGAGGAATGAAAGCAGAGGGTGCGTCCTGCCAGTTTATGTCTGTACAACTACAGTACAAGTGTGTCCCATCAGTACCCGCAGTCAAACAAAAAAAGGCTCTGCTTTGGGCCCATACTGTCCCATAGTATGAATGTGCAGAAAGGACGGCACATCTGTGTATTCATTTCCAGGCTCACTCTCAGCCCTTTAAAATCTTTGTGCAACTCTGAAATTTAAGTGCTGAAAATCTTACCCTTTAGAAGGTTTCCAAAACTGTGTATTGGTGACAACTAACATGAACAGGTAGTAAACTTTCTAGTAAGAACACAAACTCAAATATTGCCAAAAAGTGATAGAAAATAGTGACTTGTTACTGACTGCAAGCAAAAAATGGCTAAAAAAAATAATCGGGCTGTGTCCATAGCTTCTCCAGCTTGCAGCATTCATTGCAAGGGTTGCCATAATCATTTACCAAACTAGACTAACTTGGGGGGAATGTGTGTGTGTGTACTTCCATGTAGCACTGTCTTCACCTTTGTATTCAAGTTACGTAGTTTTAGGCATCTTTCCTCCCTGAGGCTGTATAAAGTAAGATTGCAAGATGAGGCTCCTGGTGTCACTGTGGAAGGTGAGATCATACTGTGTGAATATGCTTCTGATTTTGTAAAGCGGAGGCTGAATTTGAAATACCCAACTTAAGACCAGCATACCCTGGGCAGCATGCAGTGTTTTTCTGCTGAGGAACAAACTATTTTAGCACTACGGGTTGAAGTTAAATTCCGTGAAGATTGTAAAAGCCTTTAAGAAGGGATACAGTAAAAAGTAACTGTGTGGGCGCCAAGAATTAAACCAGTGCTTCAGTTTTCAATAAAGATCATGATGCTGACCATGGAATCAAATAGGGTAAGTAAAAGGCAATTAAGACAACTGGGGTGGATGAAAAACTCCAAGAATATATTTAAATGTGGTGGGTCCACCTCATTTCCATCCTAAAGCACTGGAGAGCAGCACAGGAAATGCAGGTGTCTGGCAACATGTATTTTCATCTAGTTGATGAGGTTTGTACCATGTAGTTGGAGGACAGCAAGACAGTACCTACATTTAAGGGAGAAATGAAAAGCACAGGCCCGCCAGCCTGACACCATCAGTACCCAGGGCATTAACATGAATTTTCAAACAAATGCTAAAAATGTAATAGTAAGTGAAAGCTTCCTAACAGAAGCTCTTTATTTCAATTTTTGATAGTGAAGCACACAGGAAATAACCGGAAAGGACAACGGAGTTGTCAGAACTGTAAAACCCCTGTGGCCAAAGCAGAGGCAGCAACAGACCTTCTGAAAAATGGAATGTTAGGGCAGAAGGAAATTACTAAAGAAATTTCTGAAGGACCTGTGCAGGGGAAGATGCTATTTAAAGATTTCTCTGCTGACCGTAATACAAAAAAACAGAACTAGTCTATGAAATTTGTCGAAGACAAATTTAAGATGTGTCACCAGGCAAGAGGACGATGGATTGTTGAACAGTAAGAAACGGATGATGCAAAGGACTGGGGAAGTAGCAGTGGGATATAATCTGCTACTATGTATTTTGAGGACATGCTTCCAAGAACTAATGCAAGAACTGCTGCTGAGGCCCCATGGTACAGTAGATGGAAGCAAGGGAGGTGCGGGAGAGCCCTCTACTTCCCTTCCAGGATGTTAAATAAGCAGCAGTGCTTTTCCTTGTTACAACTTCCAATGGGCAAAGCCAGTACCTAGCCAGCATCTTGCACAGGATTAGCTCACAAGGAAACAGGGCTAGTAAATACCAGAAGAAAAATAAAAGGGACCACAGTGTAGAAAAAACAGAGAGGTTTTAAGTTTTAGTGCCAAAATGCATTAATCATTTTTGCAGACAAAATAGCTTTCATGGAGGTGCCAGAGAAAAGGACTTGTTAGAGTTATTACTGGGCTCAGTCAAGATGAGACCTTATAAAAAGTATGTGTGCATTTGTGTTCTGGTGACTAAGAAGTAACTTATAAATGCTTTTCCTTTTTTAAATGCACCCTTCATTTTGAATGTCACAAACTCCTTCAGGCAGTTACTGAGAAGGGACTCGATCCTGTAAAATCCTGAGTTGATAACACCTTTCCTTTTGTGCCTGAGACCATAGTGGAACAATTCAAATGTTCAAAGCATCCCTCTGAGGCAGAACTTGCTTATGGACAGGAGCAACACCCAAACCGTGATTTCTTGATTTTCACCCCAGGCTGATGTTTTCAAAATAGGAGCCTAGTTAAGATTTCTAACCCTGCCTTCACACCACAGCGTGAAATTTTCAGAAGAGCCTCAGGCCTGTACTACATGGCCTCTGATCTCAAGTGCGCAGGCCACAAGCAGATGAGTACAAAATGCAGCAGCTTGCTGGCCAACTACGAAGCCTATCATTCCCTGCCAGCCCATCAAATGCAAATCTCTCCTGGGGGCACCAGAGAGGCTGGCAGTATTGGGGTGGCCAGGAAAAAGGAAAAGGCTATCTGGTCCCCAATTCAATGAAAAAAAATCTCAAATAAGTGAGCAGGAAACTACCACCTCCATGTTTCCATCACAAATCATTTCTGTTTTCCTGAGTTGCAACAGTAGAGTAACTGGTATGATCTGAGAACTATTACTCCTTCATCTTGCATTTGAGATGTTCTGAGTAGAACAGGTGGGATCCAGTCTATTTAAGCTTGCACAGCAAACTTGCACTTACATTTTGTGTGGTGGGTGAACCAAGACTTTTAAAGTGCTTAAATCCTACCAGGCCAGGCCAGATGGTACCTCTGGGGAATGCCACTGAAGTTCAGGCCCTGGAGGACAACAGTGACACTTTACTGTGGAAGACACTCATGGAAGCACATGAAACTCTCTACCTCATGGGAATTTTACAAGCTGCCCTCTTCTGTGTGCCACAAACACTGTGATCATTGTGTAACTGTTAGGTCCTTTTAAGGTTCTATGATGTCATTAAAAACTGTCAACCCATCTGGCGTAAAGTCAAAATTAGGAACATGAGATGTGCTTTAAGGGGGGTCAGGCTGGGGGATCTTTCTAATTCAGTGCCTAACTCTGACAGTGGCCACAGGAAGGGGTGGGGAGGGCAGACAGAGGAGCCCTTCTGCAGCCCTGCCCTCACTCCAGCAGCTGCAATCCCTGTTGGGGGGTGCCAGAGGGTACCTCCTGCCCAGCCCTTCTACTGCTTTATACATTTACAGCCCCGTCAGCCCTGAGTTTGTTCATCTCAGTTAACATGAGATTGTTTCTGAGGCTGCTGATAGGGCCTCTCTCTACAACCCCCACGGCAGCAGACGCCTGAAGTTCACTGCCTGCTGCGTAGGGAAGCGCTTGTTTTAAAGCCACCCTCTGCAAGTTTTACTGGGTGTCCCCCAGCTCTCATATGGTGGGTGCTGGCAAACAACAGTTCCGTTTTCAGCTTATCCACTGACTTCCCGATTTTGTAAACCTTTATTATTCCTCCAGCAACCTTCTCCCCTCCACACTAAAAAGCCCCAGGCATTTTAGACTTCCCCATATCGCAGTTGCTCTATCTCCTTCATCATCACTGTTGCCCTCCTTCGCACTTTGTTTAACGCCATTACATCCTCCTTAAACCAACAAATGCATGCAGAGGTCCCTGCCCTACCAGAAATAACCACACAGAGAGCAGGCAGTTCTCATGCAAGGGGGGGATGAATCACTGGATTGTCTCTGGCCTCATGACCCCAACCTCTTACAGCACAGCACCGCCACCTCGGCACCCTCAGCACCCCATGTGCCCAATGCAGCTGGTCGGCTGGCCGGCGCTGGCCCTGCCGAGGAGCTATGCACTCAGGCATGTGGAGTCACGGGCAAGAAGGAAGCCGCAGCACTGTTGGGCAGGAAAGCGCGCTCACCAGCTGCAGTCAATGGCCCCAGATGCTGCCCCACCACGTAATGGGATGCTCCTGGCATACCCTGTCCCTCGATACAACACAGTGCTGTCTCATACATGGAGGGGACGAAAGACACTTGAACAATCACCACATTCCCTCATGTGTCAAAAACCTGTCCTAAAGAGCAGCCTGAGCAAAGACAAAGTGCAAAAAGATAAAAGAGCCCTAAGGCCCAGTGTGTTTGCTCAGATTACTTTCTTGTAGCAATTGACAAGGGTTTTAATTTTAGAGGGGTTGCACTTCTGTACAATGCCAAACACAGCTAAGTCATTGCTTACGGCTGGGGCACTCAGGCATGATGGTAATTCAGAGCGTTTGAAGTGAGACAGTACAGTGCACAGCAGAGCGGCTTTCTCCATCACTCTGCCACAGAGCGATCTTTTCTGCATGCTTTCTCTTCAGGGAGGTTACGAGAGTGTGAGGACTACCTGCACACAGCTGTTTGTCTACTGCCCAGGTATTCCCTTCCCACCTCGGTTACTCCTTATCAGTAGCATCTGCTGGACCACTGTATATGCTCAGAAGTAGCTGACAGATGATTTTCCACATCACAAGCTATGCATCACTTGATTCCTTACATTTACGTGCACACTGGACAACAGACTCACACAGACATTTGTTAACATCCACACTTTGTTGAGTACATCCCAAAATGACTTTTAATGAAATATTGAAATGAATACTGCAAACTGTGGCTTTTCTCAGAAAGCCAAGTTTACACCAAAATTCTTCTTTAATAACAGCTCTCCATTTAAACTGATATACTTCTTCAGCACCCATAAATGAACATATTCTCCTTTTGGATAGTATTATGCTTTAAATTAGTGTTGCATAAATACCGTTACCTTTTTTGGTGAAAAACTCCTTGGAATATTTCCCCAACATAGCGTATTTTCGAGGGATTTTTCCCAGCAGTTCAATGATCAATGCTATGTGGTCTGCATTGGAGAACATTGCCAGCAAAACAGAAACATACAACAGTTTAATCAGTACATTGCATGCACACACTAACACTGGCCCGGTACAGACAGAAATAGATTGATCCTGGTAAAAAAACACACGTGCACACCGCTCAGTGGCTAATTTGAAAAGATGCTTTCAGCAAAACTTCCTTCTCAAAACAACATTTGAGTATCAGCTGCTAAAAACAAGTTTTGCTATGTAATTTAAAATGTACCAATAGTTATTTTTCAGAAAGTTTAGCTAAAAAAATAAATTTGTCATAGATTCCTGTGTATTTTGATTTTCAAAAAGAAATTTTTGTTGTGTGCTTTCAGGAAATGCTCCTCAGTGGGATACGCTACAACCAGCAACAGCAATTCCACTTCTGTCTGCATCACGGCACCTTTCAAAAAGAAGAGGTACTACCTCTGCGATTGAAGAATTCCCGAGAATATTTTCCAGATAGAGCAAAGTGCCTTGGGATATTGCCTAGCAGCTCTATGATGTGTGCTATGTGGTCTATGAGGGAGAGAAAAAAAGGATACGGGAGTGGAAGGGGCAGGGAAAGGATGGGATAAAAAAGAAGAGGAAAGAAACTGGAATTAGTAAAAAATCAGAAATAGTTTCAAATCAACAATGTTTGCAGCAAATCCATGCAGAGGTTTCCAGGATCAGCAGAGCTCTGGCATCATTAGTAGCATTTAGGAACAATGAATGATGCCCACATTACCACTGCAAAGAGCATTTACAAGCAAACAAGCATGAAAATGGACAGGTACACAGATGAAAGCAGGAGTTAATTCTGATTTTTAAAAAAATTAGTAATTACCTAATTGAAATAAAAATACACAATGTAAACATTATTCCAGTGTCACTCTTATAAAGAGAAAATACTATAAAGTTCAAATTTGTTGTTTCTTTTCTAAACTAAAATGTTGTTATTCTCAATCAGGTTTCCACACATATGCAATCTTACAAGAAGGGCAGTTTAATTCCTTCAGGCAGTTGTTAAGTAGATGAATATCTGCAGAAGGGAGTTTTTGCCCACCCATTGCTAGTGATGGAACTTAAAACTAAAAAGAAAAAAATCATATTTATATTCTAAAAACAATGTGTATGAACAGTTCACTCAAATGCAAAACTTAATCCCACTGTTAGCTCACTGGAAATTTAAAAAGAGTGTGAAAATATATAGAAACTCATAAAATATCTCAAAAGATTCATACCTTCATCCCTGGAATAGTCTTCACCAGAGTGTGGTTCAAACAAATAATCTCCAGTCGCTAGCTCAAAAGCCTATAACATAACAGACATACTTATGGGTATTTCAGAAACACTGTTTTTAATCTTAAGATGTCAGCAAAATGTCACAACTATCTCAGAACCACGAGGGAATTAACATTCAAAGCTAAAGGCCTACAACTGGATCTGAGACTGAGAAGAGGCCACTTACCTGAGGACCATAATTCCTGCAGTGCAACGACAGCATGAACCCAGGGCTCTGGAGAGAGCCCCACATTTAGCCCTGAGTGGAGCCCGTCAGTATGAGAGGCTGGAGGTTTGGCAACAGGCAGCACGCCCAAACCCCAGGCATTTCTGTCTACTCAACCAGGATGAATGACAGAGATGGACAAGGAGTGTGGAACTGCTGTCCCTCCCCAACCAGCAACCCCTGGGACTCCACCAGCTGATCAGGGAGTATTTCGGTCGTGTTGCAAAGTTCAGCACCAGTCCCCGGTGGCAGGAGGCAGTGAACAGCATCCGGCTGCGGAGGAAGCGACTCTGAACAGATCGGCTGCACGGGGGTGTGAAGGGGGCATCCGTGTAAGCTGACGTTAAACATGTTTTAATATACTAATGTGTCGTCTGTTGGTCCCGTTAGATATGTGTAAGTTAATGAAGCTGAGAGAGAGGTATTTCTAAATATATAATAAAGAGCTACACTTAGATCTGAAGGCTACTTTTACGTCAGAGATTGCATGTTGGGGACTGAAATAATAAAGCCTGAATCAGAAAGAAAATTCATTTATAACTATAATTAATCACTTGGAATTAGCAAACAGGGTAAGCTTCCTTGATGACTCTAAATCTAGGACAGTTTTTAAAAAGGTATTTTTGTTGAATCAGAAGTCATCAAAGTAAATACTGCAATCATGGAGTAAAATACTGAGACTGACATGGACGAAGGAATCCAAAGCAGACACCATCATGAGTGATCCCTTCAGGCCATCGCAATGCTTCAATGGGATGCTAAACCTATGTTAGGTCAGGACAAAAAAGAGTTTTTCTTTATGGGTGTAATGCATATCAAAAGCCACAAAGCGCTGAAATAACTATGAGAGCCCACACTTGTGTACCAACATGGATTCACCTAGCCTAATTTGTGAAACTATTCGCTTTCTGCTCTGATCGCCAATTACCCAAGCCTCCACAGGAATATAATTCTTGCCAGGTGGTTTAAACACCAAACTATTTTCCATCTCCAAGACCAGGGAAAGCATCTGATCCAGAAAATAATTCCAAAAATCAGGCAGAACTCCCTGGTATAGCTCTAAGAGGGGATTTCACTCTGTCAGAACATTTACTACAAAATATTTGTCTCCTGAAAATACACACTTTTCTGTTCCAGTTAGTAACCTGGAGTTGTTAAAACACCTATAAATTTAGCCTCTTTATAGGCACTTGGCTTTTTCAAGCTGTGACCTGCAGTGTCATACAAGTGGGCTATAGCCAAAACAATTCATTGCAATCACACACAGCAGCCAAGAAAGCAAGAATGCCCCTTGTTGACATTTTGGTTGATCCTACAAATGGGCCTTTAATTTCTAAAGTCGCTATCACAGATAAAGAGTCATTCACTTTTTTTTCTTATTCTACTCTCAGCTCAAGATTGAGAGTTTTCATTTTACAGCTTAAAAAATCTGAAGGACTTAATAAAAACCAAGGAAACCTTTAGACTGGCCAGAAGAGGTCACTGGTAGGGATCTCTAAATGCAACATGGAGAACAGTTCCTCTCTTGAGGTGAGACTGAGAAGCCCCAGGTGTCCCCTCTGTATCTCATGGGAATACAGTCACTGGAAGAGCCAGTCCAGCTTTCCTAGGAGAACACATGCTGATGGGGCTGATTTCTGAGGACATGGAAAAACTCATTTCTATTTGACATCAACTCCTGGAGAACAACGGAAATGTAGCTGAATGTAGCCACAAAGGTAGACTCCAAAAGAACACAGCTTCTGTCCCAAAAAATGAAGCATTAATAGCTTGATATGTCTGCGTGGGACTTCAAGATTAAACTGGAAAAACTGTAAAAAGTGTTCATAGTGAAGCACAAGAAGTAAGCATACCACTGCGATACACTGAATTTTAGATCTGTTTGTATATAATAAGAGCTGCAAGCTCTCATAGATTTGGGATATTTATGCCACCCTTTTGCTGAAGAGAAACTAAAGCTTTTCAAAATGCTGCTGCTGCTTCTTTTTCCCTTTTTATATAGCTTTGACTCCATGCCCAGCATGGGCTGGAGCCACAGCATCTCAGACATTTGATTTCCTGACTCTCCTTAAAGGACTTTGCACTGAGAATGAAAAAACTTCTGACTCAGATGCATACAGGGACAGCCCAGAGACAGCCTTGCCTTTTGGGTGCTGCAGTAAATACCTATAATAATACTTCTTTGCATTCATGCAGGACAATGTCTCACAGGTTCATCTGTAGCAACCTGGCGATAGGTTCCTAGATATTTGTAGGATGGACTGGCTATGTAGTACAAGATCAATGAAATTACTTTGGCCTCATTTAAAAAAGAATAAATCCTTGACCTAGGTTTTTACCATAAAGTTCAAAAATCAGCATTAAAAATGCATTAAGAAGCAGGTAAATAGCCATAAGAAGGACAATGACACCTCTAGATTGTATCAGTCAGAGTTCTTCTGGTCTTTAAGCTCACGTCCAAAGGTGTGGTGCATCAGAAAGCATATGCAGTCCCGTTACTGAGTCAGTGCCACCAAAAGAAGAGCTCTCTGCTGCTAGTACTCAGAACTACAGTTTTGGCAATGCAGTGCTGCTTTGGACTTCCTGAGCACTTTTCAGTACTTATTGACAGTTTGCACCCACCTGTAGGAATGTAAAACCACCCAGTCTCCAATTCATAAGTCGCTGACGCTCTGTGATAAAATCAGGAGGTGGAAACCCTGATGGACAGCAAGTTGAACACAGGTCTGTAGTGCACTCTCGTGGTAATGCAGGCTAACCACATACTGGGCTGTACACGTTACCAGCCCTCGGTGGGAAGTGACTTCCCTTCTCCTCAGCACTCTCATCTGCATCTGGAGACCTGTGACCACTCTGGGGCCACCAGTATGAGAGAGACCCTGCCAAACTGGAGAAAGACCAGGGACGACCTTTAAGATGTTAGGGGGCTGAGCAGAGGATACAGGAGGAGAGGTTGGTGGGGCTGTGTTTGTTCAGGGTGGAGCAGGAAAGGAAACGGGGCGATTTAATTTCGGCACTCAACTGCCTGAAAGGCAGTAACAGAGAAGACCAAGATACACTCTTCTCAATGAAAGGACAACAGAGAACAGGCATGAGCAGCACAATGGGAAAGTCCAACTGGATATGAGGAAATAAATGGTTGAGCACTGGGACAGGCTGCTTAGAAAGGCTGTGGAAATGTCATCCTGACAGACACGTCCACCTCAACTGGACTCAACTCAACTCTGACGTTACCCCTGGTTCAAGCAAGAGGTAAACTACTAGAGAGCCCTTTCAGCCTAAATTTAGCTATTATTCCTATGATGCTAGAAATACAGATCAAACGTATTTACTTACTTACTTTCCCTTTGAAAATATTCATTTATAAAAACTAGTTTCTTGACAGAAACTCCAACTTTGAATTACCATCTTTTTTACTTAATGCTGACATTTACCTCAACAGAAATCAGCATTTCAATTATTAAATGGAGATAACAAATGAGATACAGCACACTCAACATATGGCACAAAAGCCCAAGGCAATCATCCGTTCTTACTGACTGTACTGGCAATCACTACTTATCACTTTCCTAAGGTTATCACAGAAAAACAGTCTAGACTGCTTTTCTCCATCTGCAGATGGAGAACCTTTCATATAAATGGTCACACCGCTGCTTTTATAGGCTCCGGAGAGGCTATGATTGCTTTCCTGCCATGCGACTGTATATGAACCTACCACAATACTAAACTGTTGGCATCAATATCATATATTACGGATCCATGTCTAATCACACAATTGGAAATAGCTACATTTTCACTGTGTGACAGCTGTGTACTCAATCTGGTGATTGAAAATGGATGCATGCCTAGGGAAAGCTGTCTAGGAGAGGACTGGAAGAACAATTCACTTGGACTGCATCAGGCTCCCTGAATTCCTCTTATGAAGCCCCAGCTGAAAAAGGACAACAAGCTATAGGCCAGAATTATTATTTTGACAGACGAGATCCGGCTCTTGGCCAGAGTTTCTCTACCCCAGCTGAAATGAAGAGCCATAAATGAGAAGACTGTAACTGCTTTAAAAATCATCTTCGTTTTAAGAACGCTTCCACAGGTAAGTGGGAGCATGGAAAGAAGAGCAAACAGCTTTTTGAAATACACCAGCTGACAGTTTGTTCTCCTGTGGACGTCTCCTGCTGAAGAGGCAGGCAATGGAAAGAATATAAAAGGCATTTTGCATGGTTAGTGCTTGCTAAGAAAGGCCAGATATACAAAACACAGACACACATGGGATGCTTGAAAAGGAAACAGGTTTCTATTATTTGCTGTACTCCGATCTTGGAATCATGCACATGGTTGCTTTGGAAAGTCAGTTTCTTTGGAAAATCATTTTCTTTTGAGTGTTTCAGGTTGTCCACCCACCACCTTCAAAAAGGGTATAAAGTGATTAATAACAGCATTTTGTACCGTATCTGCCTACTGAAAAATATGTGCATAGTGCAAGTTTTTCTCTTCTCTCAACCAGAATTTTTCCTCAAAATACTGCTTCTGTGCAGACTGAGGCTTGCCATCACACCTTCAGTATGTGCCACTCGCACATACTAGCATGATGATACTCATGATCCCACAGAGACATGACCATTTTTTCCCTGCTTACAACACTGGAAGAGTAGTTAAGGACTTTTACCTCTTCACCCCACATTAGAGGACATTATGCAAAGTAGTAAACTGGGGGCTGAACTACAAGCACTTACATATAGGTTTAATTTTAACATCGTAAGTTACTATATTCTGCTCATTCTTTATTCTGTCACTCCAAGTTCTCTCATATGAATAAAAATGCTCATAATAAAAAACACCCCTGTAAGCTTGCTTGCCTTGTAATAGCATCTCCCTCATTTTGAAAGCTGTTTGCCTGCCTCTTTCCCTCTCACCCCAGTAGTATTTTCTTTCATCATTTGTATTCTCTTTGGATAGATAAAACACCAAGTACAATTTTCTCCTTCTCTGACTTCATGCCAATCTACAGCTATGATCTATTCATTAGTTCTTATTATAAAAAGAAGATATTTCAGGAATCACAGCTCACCACAAAAGCAACCTCAGTTAAGTGTTAAAAACATAGTCTTGTTAATGTCCTAGCTTGTGACATAGTCATCTCCTCCCTGCAGCTCAAACAAGACCGTACATAATGAACAACAAAGTGAGATGATGAGACTTATCATTTCAGGTGCTTTTCCTGTCTCCAATCCAAAGAGTATAAACAAGGAAAAGCAGTGGAATCATGGTGCTTGCAGTCATTTCCAGGAGCAATAAAGGGATGCCCTCTACTAGTACTAACTCCCTTATCTTGCCAGAATTTCTTGGCAGCAGCAGGGGAGTACTGTGTTCCATGGTTTTGAGATTTAGGAGATGCTAAATCATGCAGTGCCTGTTCAGTTTCGGCTCATAGAAAGCAACCCTCTCAATACTTCAAATGTGGAAATTCAGCCTGATAAAATTAAATGATCAAGGGTGGTTTAAATCCTGTCAAAGGCACTGCTGGCTCCAAATCTGTTCCTTTTTTTAGGTGAAAATGAGAGATGCACCTCCTGTTGGCATGATTAAAATAGGGTTTAGTACAGCAAGGGAACACAGAATTTTCTAGAATTTAATAGATGTGGAGACAGATTCCCAGTGTCTAGCACTCCGTAAGAGCAGCTGAGTATCCCACTTAAATAGGCCACATTGTTAGAAGAAAAAGAAAGGGCACTGTGTGATTTCCTTAGCAAAACTTGTAAATGTCCAGCAAATGAGAGCAACAATCACTCAGATGCAGATTGCCAAAGTCTAGGAAATTAAGTGACACTGTGTTGCATTCTTTGCTGAGCAAAGGACAAGCAAACAACTGTCATAGTCTGGAAAAGCCCACTGGCATCTAACTTCTTTCATTAGCTTCACAGCACATTGCGTGTGCACTGAGTATAAGCCTCCAAAGACATGCAACATCCTCTTTTTATCCCTGCCTTTCCCCACACCCCCCACCCCACCCCCCTTAAAGACTCTGAGACTCCTATCACCTGAGCAGAGGACTGGTACCGGCCTGAGGATACTCCCTCTCATTCTTTAAATCTCATTTGAAGAGGTACTTTTCCTGTTTGGGACACAAGAACTGGGCCATGCCAAATCATCTAAAATTAGAAGATTCAGCTCACAGGCTGCTAGCTTACAATGCTACTTATTCACTGACATGACACCAAAAGAAACAGAACTGTAATGTTATTAGCACTGAGTTATTTCTCCCTCTTCTGCATTGTTTCTCTTATATGCTATTTGGGTAAAGTCCTTACATGGCTCTGTTTATGTACACTTCCAGCACAAGTAATCCTGATCAGAATCTCTGGCTACTCCCATACTAAAGACAATACAAATAAAACAAGACTATTCTTTCCTGAAAGCTGCATCAAACACATGGAGTTGGTTGGCGAGACAGTGAGGAGAGCACTCCACGTAGACACAAAACACAATGTCCTAAAAGCCAGATTCATAAAGGGGGTATTCCGAAAGTTGCTGTGCACACATGAACACAGATGCTTTGCATGCTCAGGGCACCATTGTCAGAGGCTTTTGTTTAAAAACATCATCATTGCCATCTCCATCCTCATTATTAAAGACTAAGTAAAACTGGTGAACAAATGATACGATGAAAAAAGACAGCCTGCTGCTGCTGTGATATAACACAACCTCAGTGCTTGACTTAACTCTTTATGCCATAAATACAAGCCAATACAAGAATGAGTAGCTCTGCTACTCTCATAGTCAATACTATTCCCAGTGAGCAAGACTATTTCATTAGCAATGAAATGGCAGTGAAAAACCTTAGGCTCAAATGGAGATCGATAAAGCAGACGATCAAGTTAAGACCTCAGGTGAATCCTGGTCCTGTGCATTCCAAGTAGTCCTTCATAAAATCCACTAGCCAGGACATATGAAAAGATTGGGGAGTTTTATGTACACACCTGGAGGTCAACCTCTGACATCGAAATTCTATGGACCCTAAACTATATTCAAAGAAAGGCCTAGTTTTATTGTTATTTTTTTAAAATGGAGACAGTATCTAGAATATCTGACACAGTAGTGGATAAATAACAGATGGAAGATCTTTTCTATTTTGCAAGCTAAGCAGTCTTCACGTTTGCTGTTTACTACGAAGCTGAGTGTTCTGGACTGCTTGTGAGCAAGCATTCAGGAGAGTTTGGCAGCCACATTGTGAAACTTAAACAATGCCCATTGAGATGGAGAACCTGACCACGAATTTGAAGCGGCAGGTCTTCTGTCAGCAAGAGCCACACAGATGGAGGAGTGAAGAGCACACCTGGATCAGTCTTTATGAGAACACTGGTCAGAAATCTCCAATTTGAAGGTCGTGGGTACACACAGATCTATAAGATGTATTTGCACACAATTCCATCCAAATGAGGTAAAAAAATTTTGAACCGTCTTTCAGTGCCGGTTCAGAGAACTAGCTCAGTGATTCGGTTGTAAGCAAGGGTTTTAAAAGCATAACATCTCAACTTTGCTTTGATACTACCTTATTATACTTTGCATTAGCATTAATTCACATCATTCATATTAGACACACACTTTTGCAATATATGCATTATCATTCAATTGAGACAAGAAAGCTCATCCAAAGTCAAAACCGTGATCAGAATGAAGGACAGGATCTGTAATTACATAATGCAGCTCCCACTGCAAAGCCACATGGCACCTTTCCTACATATTCACAAATGCAGTATTTCTGACAGGTGGATATGATCAGAGCACGCACTTACCTAACCTGAACAAAACCTCAAACTTATGTCACAGAATCACCAGGGTTGGAAGGGACCTCTGGAGATCATCTAGTCCAACCCCCCTGCCAGAGCAGGTTCACCTAGAGCAGGTTGCACAGGATGTCATCCAGGCGGGTTTTGAATGTCACTTACTAGCGTATAGCTACCCCTTAATTGACAACCTTTTTCTAAAAAAACCCCGTATTTTAAAAAAAGCAGGGAATGAGAAATACCATATGCAATCAATACAAAGTCAGCTGGTAGGACACCACTTCACATGTGCTTGGTACTGTCACATTGGGTAAAGTATAGAAGGATGGAAACTCGCCAAGAAAAAAGTCATAGCAATACTGGTGGACCACTCATTTAGCGTAGTACTGCTTCCAAAAATGTTCTTAATGACTTTGGACTTGTACAAGCAAAGCAACACGACAAAGAATTCTCCTTGCTCTCCTTTGAGGGTCTTGGACAACATGGTTAACAGGGTATTTGAGCTCTATTTTGGCTGAAAATAAACACCTCCAGCTCTTGCTCCAGCAGGCAATCCTTTTGAAAACACACATTAACAGTAAACGTTATGGAATAAAGTGAATTGAATATTAAACAAGAGCAAGGTAGCCTAGAAGGGCATTTTCTCAACCACATCCAGGTACAACAAGGAATCCAGACTTGAGAAAGCAAGTAGGACTACAATGGCATTAAAACACTTTGGTACTTCATAGTTCTTTGGCTGCTTTCAGGACTGGAGAGAATCAAATCATAATTTCCAAAGATAGCCTAAATAAGTTAATTGGGAGTTTGCAGTTCCCCATCAGGAATGCTTCCCTGGTCGTTAATCTCTGTTACAAGTCCTCTACAGAAAAAGCTGTTAGGTCTTCAAGTCAATCCCTACCTCAAGAACTGTTTTCCATCTGATACAGGGTCAGGACTCACAATGCTCTGACCCATTTTCTCAACCATACAGGAATGAAAGCAGATCCTTAGGGGTTTTGAAACAATGAATTTTTGGGGTGAGCTTGAGAGATAGATCTCTATTTTTTACATGACTATACAATGATGATAACCGAATTCAACAATTATGTCAGTGCTGTTAAGATTATAAAATTTCCACAGCATTTTTTAAGGGCAAAAAAAAGAAGTCTGTGGCAGAAGACACAATTCCAGTGTTTCTGCCTCAAATGCTTTACTATCTTTCAAGTTTACATACCAAAAAAAGCAGAAGTATAATTTTTTTTATTAAAGTACTGAAATTTCATAAACAATTGTGCATCTGAATTAAGATAGCCCTAGTGGCAGAGATTCTTTATGCTTTTTTGTTTTCTTGAGTTTGAGAAAGGACTAGCATGAAGAAAGCAGTAGCGCTTATATAACAGGGAAAAGAATTGAAGTGTAAGGGGCTGGACAACCCCAAGTATTCGAAGAACATTATATTCCCTAGGTGTGATATTGCTGTAACTTTCTTTAAACACAATCCTAGATAGACTTCAGCCCTTCTTATGTGGTTTTAGCTACAAGACTGTACATAAAACTAGCAGGGGGTAGATACAATCTTAAAGGAAGACGAATATAGAGTATTCAATACCATAAAAAGGCATCAAGTTCAACTAAGGTTTACAAAATATCAGGTAAAAAGAACGAAAAAGTCTCTATAGTAATTTTGTAGTTAGTTAAGAGAAGAATTATTAAAAAAATTGAGGATCAAGACTGTGGAATATTTTCTATGCTTTGTTTTCAATGTAACAGAGAAATTCTACATTTTGCCCCCAAATGGAAGAGTAAATTTGGAAATGGGTGTTCTTTTCTGTGTACTAAAGCAAAAGCTAGTATTAAACTCCAGAGAAAACATACTTGCAGTTTTACTTATGGGTTAGTTACTTCCAACAAATAGCTTGCTGAGCTTATAATATCTGTAGGATTTTATGTTCCTTTCAATCCTCCCCCTCTCCCTCCGAGCTCTGCAATTCTTCTCATCACCCACGCCTGCAAACTGTGTCTAGTATTTGAGTCTTCTCCTCCTCCTCACACACTTACTCTTTTCAGACATGTATTTGTAAAATATAAAGGTCTGAATAAGTTTTCACTTTTAAAATAGACAAAGTTATTTCTAAATGTATTTCCAAAACTATCTTTAATAAGAAGATGCATGTCGCTTATTTGGACTCAAAGAGATATTACAGCGTGTTTCAGAAAGTTGAATGATTACATTTTTACTTTTTCTGTTCTTTAAAGATTTTTTAAAATCTGTAATTTCATTTTTACTGTGTTAAAACTAATTCTACAGAACGTTACCACACATTTTATTAATAAACTAAATTCCTTCCCTTCAGAGTTTAGAATCTAAAGCTGTGATTTGCAAGCCTAATCTGATAATGTTTTCACTGCAGTTAGCCAGAATTTGAAGTATTTCACTGTTTTGCTACTTTATGCAAGAAAAAAGAATGGAAACACAGCAAACAGTTGCACAGATTCTAAGATGGGAAAGAAACATGCAGTGGTACTATTTCAGTTAGACTCTGACATTTAAATACACATGTATTTTCCTCCAAACTTGCATATTTTTGACTGCAAGTTTAAAATGCATCAAATGAAAGTCAGAAATGTTCTCCAAAATACTGCTTTTTGATTAAGAATGCTTGAGAAATTGAAATAAAGGGGAACAATAATCATTAGCTATCTGATAAGACATAATTTATGATGATGTATGTGTCAAAAATGTCAGAACCATCCTCATCAGTTTCCTCACTAAATAAACAATTGTTTTTAGGAGGTTTATACTTGTAAAATACACATTGTATTGTTCTTACCATACATGCTGTACTCCAGATATCAGCAGGTGTACTGTAACCTGCTCCTATTAAAACCTCTATGGATCTATATTGTCTTGTCTGGATGTCTTCTGTGAAGTGCTTATGCTAAAATAGAAAGAATCACATTAATGGAAAAAATGAACAATAAAAAAGCCTGTTCTAAATAATGAAGGCTAAATAGCTAAAATCATGTAGCTATACTTACCACCCAACAGGCATTCCCCAGGTCAGCAATTTTAACTCTAATTTTATCTGCATTTCTTGGGTCCAGTGGATTCACCAGTAAGTCAGCAGCACGAGTTTTTGCTAACACAAGCAAAATGCAGCATAGTTAGTATTTTGAACATACTATTATCTCTAAGCACTTTCGCCTTGATACTTGACCCAGTTTTGTAATACGTTGAAGACATCAAAATAATTTGCTGAATGTTACGAGAAATTAAAGCAATATAAATAGGATTTCTTACCTTACATTTCAAGTACAAATTTTTTGTATGCTTTGACTGCCAAATGACTATTATTAGAATACCCAGAGGAGCCTCTAAGCAAAAACACTGCATATGTTTCCAAGAATAGATTCAGACAGAAAACGTTAAAATTCAAACTCCAAGAACTCCACATGAAAGATACATTCTTGGAACAGTTTTGTTGAGAAAAAAAATTCTGCACTTCCATTCTTGGCTGAGGTAAATAAAATTTGGCTGGATGGTTTTTTTGTTGTTGTTGTTTCTTTGGGGTTTTTTTTGTTTTTTTTTAAATAAATCTGGCCTTCCCAAGGGGAAAAACACTCACCAAAACCTGGCTAATTTGAGACCCTAGGGGACTGTCACCCATTTCACAGATAATTCAGCATTGAAACAAAGTTCTCTGAAGGTCCTATTTGCCTTGAGTATGATCCAGACTAAAAAAGCAGAACTTTAATCTAATTTACCCTGCAATCTTTAGAGGCTCTTGGAACACATGATGACCCTAACATATGACAGTGGAGGACTGCTCTTTTTCTTTGTTTTGACATACCACCTGCTAGCTCCTAAACTGTACTGGAAAGAAAGCAGATTGACTTCAACATGGAAGATAGAACCAGGTATCACAAATCACACAGCAGCAGAGGACTCATCTCAGTTTCTTTGTCCTAAAGCTATGAAGACTAAATTGGAAACTGGTGGTAAGGTAAGAACTGGTGGTGGTACTGGATCCAAAAGGCACTTGGAACTCCAACGGGGATAGAATGATCTGTTAAACTGGCACAAGAGTTGGAAGATGAAAATACATCAGACATGGGACAAGGAGAAAAAATACAGGTTGTCTAATGGTGAGTTAGGGGTGACTGACATCAGATGAGGATCTTCAGCTGCTGGGCCAGCAAGCCTGAATGGGCCAGCAAGCCTGAATGGGCCATCAGGGCACTGAAATACTGGCCAACCAGAAAAGAAAGTGGCAGGATCCACCAGGGGACAGAAGCAAAGAAAAGACAGGACTAAATGGCAGAAGATAGAAGGGGTAGTGACCTCAACAAAAGAGTAGTCTAAAAAAGCTGGAATGGAGTCCAAGTCTCAGATTTAGGAAAAGCACCAATATAGGGCATAAAAGTAAAATACACTGAGAGAATAAGGTTGCAATCCAGCACTTAAAAACGGCAACTAGTAAGCTTAATATTAATGTCTTCCCTTACGAGCATGCTGCGTAGTACAGTAATTTTTGTTAAAACACAATCACATGCATTATTCAAGAAATAACAGGACCTTTCTCTATTCAGTTGCGCCAGCAAAAAAAAAAAGGTAGTGCTAGATAAATCCTTCCCACATTTCTTGTTGAAGGTGAAGGACTGCAGTAAATAAAGTGGAATAAAGCGGGGGAAAAAAGGCCTCATCAGTAAGACATGTGATTATGACATTAGAAAACAGCTTTCTTCAACCTTCTTCTAACAGAGGAACCTGACTATAGGCAAGTGCCTACACTTTTGTTTTCTCAGGAACTCATGAAGTTTACATCCTGTATTTTCGAAGAGATGAATATAAGACCTTGGATTCCGAATTTGAAAAACGTGGCACATTCATAACTGAAAGTGAAGTCAAAAGGAACATACTTTTTAGCAATTACTCTCAAAAAAGCATCCAAAGGAGCTCAACCTGAGCACAAAATTAGTGAGCATTTCTGATTTTCACTTTTGTGTGTCCTAGTTCTGTAAAACTGAGAAATATCACCTCCTCTTCTCACAGTCTCAGCATTACAGTATACTTAGTAAACATTCAAACACTGGAATGAGGAGAAGAGTCATGAGGAAATTAATAGATCTATCTTAAGGGCATTTGGTCACACAGTGAAAACTTGAAAAAGATAAAAATCTAATAGCTGCTCATCCACTAAACACAAACAGGTCTGTGCACTGAATGAAGCAAGTATCCTGAAAAAGTAAGATGAGACTATGTCACTTAATAATGGATAGCAATGCCTAGACAGAGAGGAACAAATAAAGTTTACTTCTATATATAAGAAAAGGGCACTAAAGTTATAGTGAAAAAGTAGCACCATTGAAAAGTATTGATTAGCCTGCAACTCTTGTATCTTTCTTCTTTCTAAATACCTTAATCTGTTTTATTACTGTTTAACCTAACATTATTACTGATGCCATTAATATTAATAAAGTTCAGCTTTTCCTCTTTCTGAGGAAGAAGTGAGCTATGGTTGAATTTACTATCTTTCTTCTTTCTTTCCATAAAAGGTCTGTAACTTGCTCCTAATAAGATAATATCAAGGAGGAATAAAGTAGGTTTGTTTCTCTGGCTATGAAGATAAGCAGCTCCCATGATGACAAAACCAACTTCACTCTCTGGAGGCATGAGGATTTTACGCACCACATCAGAAAACAGCAGTAGAGGCTTTCCGCCTATATACTGTCAGTTGCACAAAGGAAGAAGCTACCAGGCATCTAGGAACCTCCTGTACATTGTTTAAGGGAGTACAGAGTGTAAGGAGATGGACTGGAAGACTTATTAGCCTGGATCTTGACACGTTCCAGAAATAAAGCTTTACGGAGTTGTATTTTACTTCACATTTCTTGCCTACCTGCAAATTACCTTACCTGTCAGACTCTACAATAAACTGTGCGAATTACTCTTCTGAAGTCTTAAAGCAAGAAATACACTCGACTGTACTTTTCAATACAACTCTACTTAAATTTAGTGACTTCATCTGGGACAATGTTGATGGAGGCTTGGTGATCTTCTCCTAAGCTACCTCATTTTCTTCTATCCTCTTACAGATTTAGTCTCTCAGTATTTTCTTTATTAAAGTTGAAACCCATATATTTATCATTTAACCACTGGCACTATAAATAAAACCTATGCGTAATACCCTGGAGCTATTTAATTCAACGGCAAAAATCCAGCTCTTCTCAATGACACCTAGATTTCACCTTCCATGTCTTCAATAAACAGGATTTACAGGCAAACGTTTTGGATCTGAGCAGTTCTGGTGTCCAGAATTTAAATGTCCAAAACCACGCTGAATACAGAAAAGGCATAATGAGTTGAGGGTTGGCAACATGCCTTACAATGACAAAGAATTAATCTTGTTGAGTTTTAATAAAAGGTTCAGAGAGGAACTGTTTGAAACAGAAAAGAACCATTAATGAACGAAAATACAGCATATTACAAAATTTTTGAGTATGACTGAGAAAAGATATAAGAAGTAATAGCTAGAAGCTGCAGCCAGACAAATACAAACTTGCTACAATTCTTCTGAAAGAATTCTGAGTACTGACCAGTGGAACACACTTCAACCACACTTGATTTTATCATTTCCTTTGTCCAAATCAAGAGCAGGTATCTTTTTGGAAAATACGTTTTAAGCCAAACATAAAGGTTACTGGGCTTAATAGAGGGTGTATTACTGGCTTGCTATAAAAGGAAGTGAGGTTACATGATCTCATGATCGCCTTCTGCCCTTTAACTATGGGAATAATGCCTACTTGCAACTATAAACTTCCTTTTCTCTTTCCTGTGTACACTGACCTGTCAATGCAAATATTTCATCTACAATAACTTAACTAATACCCTTAAAAACAGCTTCTACAGCAGATTTTTTTTTTAAATCACTGTTCTGTCTTTCTCTTAAAATTTAAGATGGTAGATTTGTTTGAATTTAACAAGAATGCTTTTGTACTGTGTTCCAAGCAGCATCTATCTAACTCCCAGGTTTGAACGCAGGAGAAATAATCTAATTTACTTAAAGTAAGCTTAGCTAAGCTATTGCCTTTAATGAGACTACTACATTTTTTTTTTAAACCTTACCACTGCCTTTCTATTCCACTTATTTGTCTCTTCTTTTAAAATGTAGTACACACCCATGCTGCTAGACAAAAGTCTTCCATCAACTAAAATCAATAGTGCTTTTTTCCTCCCCTTCTACTTCTAAAAGCCATTCAAAACTATTACATTTGCTTTTCCTTAAAACCTGGTCCTATGAGGTCAAAATTCACCAGAATGCTTTGGGACCAAACTAACTTAAATGCCTCCTCTTCATTTCTAGATATCTGGACTGCCTTTTTGCCAAAAGTCTTCTAAGATTAAATACTAAATTTAAAATAATCATAATTGAGATTTTGCATTCACACAATGTACGATTCAATGAGCAAATGTTCAGTGTAGATGAAACCAAGAAGATGAAATCAGCCAGCAATGAAAGAAGGGTTCCCAGTAGCAGGCTGCAGCTGTAACCCAACCCTAGCTACGGCTGACCTGACCTGGTATCCAACCTCCCTCCCCAGGTCTGGCGAGTGCCTAGGAAAGACAGTATTTGGAAGCAGTCTGTGCAGATTTCCCTGACAGCGGAGGTGGGCACACAGGCACCATCTTTTCAGTGGGCACTCTTCAGACTCAAGCACAAAGCAGGCCAGGACATTAGTAGGTTTGGCACCAACCCAGAAACTAAAAACATTTAGAACACTTAACCTGTAGGTAGAGAAAAGCAGACGTCACTGACAAGTGCTAAACCTAGTATTCAATCAAAGTCAGGGAAACGGTGTGATAGAGTTCTTGTTTGTTATTGAAAGGTTCTTCTGTGTTACTGGAAGAAACGTTTGACAGCCTACCCATAAGGCTTGGTACTGAATTTTCACCAAAATGCTCAAAACAAATAAAATGTAAAATCTGCATACACGTGTCACTGAACACAGATAAAACATATACATAGGGTTTAACCCCACTGCTCATTCTTCATAAGACATCATCTACAGCTCCAAGAGACTTCAAGCATTGCATATGCCACTAAGAGGAATACTTACTTTTTGGCAAATCCCCAGTGCTTGAAGCTGAAACTGTTCTGCTCCTGTCGTGAGATGGGCTGCTCTCCTCTCTTTCGGTTACAGTTGATCCTTCAGAAACAGCAGAACCACAAGCTACAGACTCTAGCGCCCCAGAGAACACTGAAGCTGAAAATTCAGAGAACTGTGACTCAGGAATTTTATGACGTCCATTTGGCAATTCACCATTAAACTGTTCATAGGAGCTGCTATACGAGTAATCACTTTTTGCATTTGGCTCATCAAGATTATACTCCTCTGGGTTTGGACATTCTTCCTCATCCTCATCTTCATCTTCAATCTGTTGTTCCAACAGGAATGGCCCATTCACAATATGGCCATTTGTTTTGGGGGATTCTATCCACTTAGGGTCTGTAGGGTCAGTGTTGACAAGTTCCTGCTCAACGTCATCATCTTTTTCAGTGTTTTCTTTCTCTGTGTCTTCTTTTTCATCCTGATCATCTGCTTCACCTGAAAAATTTCAATGAGCAACACATTAGATCATACATCAATATACACTCTGAAATTAGGCATTGATAATTTTTAACTCTTCAGTAACTACTTGACTGATGACATATCACACAAGGAAACACTGAATATCACTGAAATATGCAAAGACCTTAAAAATCTAAATTAAAGGTGAAAGAAAGAACTAGCAAGGCTCTTGGGAAAAATAAACATGGGAAGTGGTTCAGGAGGGAACAATTCAGAAGAGAAGAATGTTATGAAGGAAAGATAGATGAGGTCTGGAAAGCAAGCTTTACAAATCTATAACTCAATCTGTGTCAAACAGGGAGTCATGACAGAAGTAGGAAAATTCACAGGAAGAGCAGAACAAAACTAAACTAAACCAAAAGATAAACAGTCTCAGTAGCTACACTTTTATCTGAATTGGAAAGAGTTAACAAGAAAACCAGTGAAGCCAGAACAGAGTTGGACCATAAAAATTATGCTCCAAAGCACCGGGACTAACCAAGAATTTTAACAAGGCATCTTAAAAATTTTGGTGAAGAAGCTGCAATTATTACTATCTGAATAGATCATTACAACAAACATTGTAACAAGAAAGGGGAAAGTAAGGATGACTATAACTACATTAATGTTACAGAACACAAATTCATCTTAGTTTTCCTGTATCTCACAAAGATACTTGGTGTTAAGCTACTTAATGTGGTATGACAACTGACTGTTCTATTTAATTTTCTAAGTGCGCTTTTTGTGGGATGTGATAGCTAGATTGCTATGGAAGTTTTTATTCACTTCTGTAGTAGGTTTGACTTCTCTTTTCCTTTTCAGACTTTGTAGTTATGATTTTACCTACAAGTGAAAATGAAATTTAATGATCTTGGAAAGTCTGGAGGATTTTGTTCATTGCATCAGATGCTTTGCATTGCTGCAATTACTTTCCCCGCTGAAACAGTAAATTCAGGGTCAATAAAAGCAGGAATACTAACCATCATCATTTCCAGGTTCTTCATCTACTACCTCTTCTATATCAGCTGTTTTTAGTTTCACCTCTGGGTGGTACTCATCTTCTTGTTCATTTGATGGTACAGCTGAGGTTACATTTTCTTCTATTTTTTTCCTTTCGGCTTCTCGCTCTAGTTCTTCTATTTCCTGCAGGCGTTTTTCTAATAGCTCAGCTTGTCTCTTCTGTTTTTTCTTCAGTTTTTTCTTTTTGTTTTTGGATATTTTTCCAACCTAAAATATTAATACAAACAAAAGAAAACAAAACAAAACAAGCCCTAAACAATTATTCTCAAGGCATCTCACACCAAATTCACTTGCAGTATAATTACTTTTTATTTGAAAATACCAGATGGCAATTAATATAATAAATATATTGCTTCTTCCATTTTAGTTCAAATCAAGAATGATGTAGGGTTATGCAAAGAAAAAAAAAAGCTATCAAAATCTTACATAGTTATACATCTTTTTACATGGTTGTTTATTAGATACAAGAGCAAAATACATCTAAGATGCCATAGTAAAATTCCTACGATCCTATAAACTCTACTAGCATAATAATCTTAAACTTCAATTTAGATCAACAGTTGATATTGCATGTGGAAGATATTCTGCTATCGTATCTAGCTATTTACATAAAAATTTTATATATTATTTTCTCTCTCTGTACAATGCAGGTAATGACCAACTAAAGTATGCTGAGAAAAATTATTCGAAAAAGCCAGACATCGAAAATGTTAAAGAATTTTAAATAAATCCTATGTTGTTCAGCTTTTTCCCTGTGAAAGAAAAGCATTTTTATTATTCACTTCTGGCCCAAAACATATGAATCACAAACAACAGATGGCCATTATGAAAAGTTTCATGTTTTATATAACATAAGGATTGAAAAACTCAGGTACAATAACAAGAAAAAAAAAATTAACACATCTGACCTAGGATTGAAACAGTTTCTTGTATTTTAACTGAATTCTGACTTCTAGTTTTACTATTTGATAAATTAGATCTACCCAGTTTTCATTCATTGTTCAGATATCACGGTAAGAAATTCTCATATAATTCAGAAGTAAAGTACAAGGAACAGAGGGAAATACTATTTTCTCAAAGGTTTATCTGTAAATCCTGTTATCTTCAAAAGAAGCTATGGGACAGTCAAAACCAGACAGTTAATTTGACAATCCTATTAATTTTCATCCATGTTGTATGCCTAATGAAATCACGTATGTTCTGTACACACAGACATAGAAAGCAGGTTTGACCTTAGGTATTTCTAAACAGCTGCATTATCAGTGGTTACTTGTTGTACGTATAGGGCAAAAAGATTTTTCAAACCTCATAGAAAACCTCTCCTTTAAGGTTTTGATGATTAAGGCCCTGAAGTCCTTAAGCTATCTGCAGTGCATGATATTTAGTGCATCCACCCATTTTTGTCAAGATTTGAATGGAATGGATAATTCCTCAATAGATGAAAATGGTAATGCTTAACTTTCTTTGACATAGCTATAAGAATTATAAGTCTATGAGAGTTCCCATCAGAAAAGTACTGTGCTTAAAACTGGTAAGGCCAAAGACATTAGAAGTAAAGTGTTCTTTGAAAGATAAAAGCTTTATTCAAAGGAAGCTTTTAAAAAGGGTAGCGACTACCAACCGTCTAATAGCTATTAATACCTACAGAAACACAGAAAATAACATAGTTAATTTGAATTATATAACAATACTTACAGGCTTTTGTTGTGGAGCTGTACTCACTAAAAAGAAAAAAAAGATTTTAAAGGTACATTTTTACAAAAACAACTCTATAAAAGCAGAAAGTAGTATAAACTATGTAACTAAGTATAAGCAGTGACTTTTTTTATTTTAGTCAGATTTTTTACTCTTTACAAGTACCTGCTGCCTGAAATGATTTGATGTCTCCATTAGAGCATCTGGAATTGGAAGGAGCTAGCATTAATTTCTGTTCACTCTGTTGTGGTTGGTGGAGAGTTAATGAAAGTCAGAAAGGGAGGTCTGAATCAGTAAAGACTGGACAGAAAACATTAAATGACTGCAGAGTCGTCACAGATGAAATGTATGTAGTCAGCTGACTGAGCAGGTATAGATAGATTTTAAATAGTTCAGGGAATATCAACAAAGACGACGACTACATGTTGCGCTCAACAGAAAAGTCAAATATTCCTATTTCCTTCGTTCTGAAACAAGATAGTCTGATTGCTAGGACTGGAGGCACGAGTAAGTTCCTATGGCAAAAAGCACACCACCGCAGTGTCTTCCTAAGCATCTCTCAGAAGGATACCATCAATGACTAGGTGTGATGAGAATACAATACTAACTGTAAAAATCCACAGAACAGCAATACAAGCCACACAATCCCCTCCTTAAATAACCAAAACCAATAAAAATAACCAAATATGGGAGACAGAGGCAAAGTGGCAGTGAGAAAGAGGAACTGAACGGGTAAGGAGAACCTCTCACGAACTTCTTGAGACACACAGGCATATGACAATTAACAAATGCAAAATAAAAACCGGAGACAGTTGAGACTTCAAAGTTCTTTTATAGGTTCAGCTCCTGCTGCTAAGTTCAGGGAAAAAACTACTTGTATGCCCCTGAGAGGGCAAGGTTTTCAAAAAGGTTGACCTAAGGTTCTTAAACTGCTCTAAAACGGGCAATTATGCAGAACCTATTCTCGAAATGTAAAGAAAACACATCTTCAGCTCCTGTGTGGAAAGCCATAGATTTAGTTACAATTTGCTAAGAACAAAGTGTATTCCTTAAAATAATATTTATTTTAATGTCAGGAAGCAACATAAAGTCTGCATGAACAAAATCAAGTTACTTCCCACACAAGTAACATACAGCCTTTAGCTATGTGATTACACATTATGTAAAATTCAACAAAATATATTCACAATTTGTAAGATTTTGCATCCTAATATATATAATAACGTGAAATATTTATGGATCTGGACCACAGTATTTGTTCCTGATATAGCAGGTATTTTATTATACCTCAGACATTTTAATCTGTAATGTATTTTCTGACAATATTACAAAGGTATTTAAATGTTATTATTTCTCCACTGTCTGTAGCTGATGTGCTGCACTGGCAACCATGGTACTAAAGACCACTAGAAAAGCCACACTCACTCCTTGTTTCTCTTTACTGATTGCTGTGAACTTCTTTACCTTGGTTTCTCCTAGCTAAATATAATGTACAGTTCCTACCTAAGCTCTTGGCAAGTTTAACATAAAATATTGCACATACAGTGTTAGGGAGAAGGGCTTATCATGAATTCAGTTAGGTACAATAAATTCCATTTTCAAGGGTGAAAAACTACAGGCTCCAAGACTTTTCATTGCATTCTGAGAATAAATTATAACCGATGAGAAGGCAGATAATTTCACAAGGACACTGATGAACTTGTAATGGAACTAGACATATAATTTAGGTAACGTTATTAATTATTTTCAGTATTAGAGATGCAAGGCTCCAGTGTGGCAAAACCCCAGCCGCTAAAGCTTGTGGGGTGGGAGGACAGTAAGTTTATACCAATAAATCTTTTTCTCTATCTGGGGACCCCGAAAACTTGAACGTGCAAAACTGAGAAGAAAGCATTTCCCCAATAGATTCCAGAGCATGAATAAGAACTAACTAGACATGCATTTTTCGTACACAATTATTTAAGATGTTAATTCTCATTAAATAAAATATTATTAGCATTAATATAGAACTTTACTATGTATCATTTAAATATACTATCATACCTGCTGAGCCAGAGGGAGGAGGAGCACCAGCTTTCTGCCACTCGGTAGCTTCAGCAGCCATTCTACGAACATAGGCATCATCCACGCACATCAAAATGTTTTCTGGCTTTATATCCGTATGAATGATCTTGCACTTGCTGTGTAGATAATCTAGACCTTGAAGTACCTAATTACAAAAGGATTTTTTAAAAAAAATTATTTTAATTACTCAGACCAAGCTAATGTATTTGTTATTATCAGAGAGATGTTCAACTGATTGCCTGCAGTTCATATGTGGTCTGATAGGATAATTTATTTAGCTCATAAACCCAGTTATTGAGACTTTCATGAGTAACACGCTGGCTGGCTGAATTGTCTTGATGACAGCAACCTGCTCTCAGACTTCCATTTCCCAAGTGCTCTTTAGTCGATCTGCACATGTGTAAAAAAACTTGATACATCTTCCTTTGAAAAAGGAATTTGGCTGCCCAGTCCTCACTGGTTCATTGTTTAAAAGATAGTTATTCCAAGAAAACCACTGAAAGTACTGCATACTGTAACTGAAGTCTGGTTTGCAAATAACCATCTTAAAATCGATCATAATAAAAAGTAAAAAGGGAAATGCGTTGTTGGGATGAAATGCTAATTACAGTTTTCCTTAAAATTCCAATAGTAATTCAGCTTTTAATGCGACCAAGACGTCACATAAGGACTTGTTTACCTGTACTTGTCACATCTATTTTTCCACTAGTCTTTCACACTCTCTGCAGGCTAAATTCTGCTAGCTCATATCAGACCTGCATATGCAAAGTCTTAAAAATGCATTCTGAGACAAAAATTAAAACATGATTTTTACACAATGAAAAGATTTCTCAAATTATGACTGGAACAGGAAAACAATAGTTTGTATTTTAGGTAAGACCTAGGTATGATAAACTGTGGAAGTCAATTATTAGAATTATTCAGTACAGAATAATGTAACAGCATAAACCAAGCTATCGCTACGATAACCTACATAAATATTGTTGAAAAATATCAGCAAGAAAGAAAAAACCCAGAAACCTAGCTGACCCCACTTAAAAGACTTCTTTGGATTTTTAGGGAACGTCCTACAGCAGGAATCAGACCTCCAGACTCATGAGCTCCAGCTACTACAAGAACATCCTGCCATTCTAGGTATTTTATAAATAATTTAGTAAGCTCCTTGCTCTCAGGATACTTTAAGACATAACTAGTTAGGGTGAACTTCAAAAGCAAAATGTACTGGTTCAAAATAGCTGTAAGAGAATACAAATATATTAGTCTACCACCCAGTCCTGAGCTAGTACCAGAACCGGAACATCCATCCAGCACACAGGTAGCTCAGATAAGAGAAGAGGAGCAGTAGCATGCGTATGGTATTTACACTCAGGCAATGTATCCTAGAAACACCTCAGGTGCATGGCACTGCTTTCTCCAGTTCTGGAGCTAGACTGCAACAGCAACCTTTCTGAAAAGCTTTCTTTAAATGCCTATATAAAAACCAAATGTTCACTCAAGCAGAACTCGGTATCAGTGCCAATGGTACACCTAAAAACCGTTGCATTCTTGATAATCTGGATTTTTTTCCTGCAGATCCAAAATATGCTTAGCTACTTGCCAAAGCAACTGAAAGAATATACAGTATGTCTCAAAGTAAGAAATGTTAAAGAAAGATTGGTTTATACTGGGAAGGTAGTTAGTGGTTAAGTAACTTCAAATTTTAGAAGTGTCATTAACAGCAACATAAAGACAGATTATAATAGCCTCTTCCCTCCCCCACTACACTACGGACCATCTTACATATTATCACTGAATGCCTGTAATTCTGAGGCCAAGGAAAAAAAAAAAAAAAAAAAAGATTCCAGAGTACATTGAAAGCCATAACATTCAGAAGAAAAAATATCTGTTCCACTGTAGTACGCAGAAGTGGAATTAATGTGAAAGTAGATTTGATATCTCCCACTTTAAAAAGATAGCCCTTCCCTCTTTTAAGCAACAGTGTTAGGGTGACAGCTTTGTCTTTAATTTGGGTAAAGAATCTTTTTTGAAAGAAAAATAATAATAAAAAAAATTTAAAAAATAGAAAACAAAGTACTTTTTAGAATCCAAATCAGTTCTACAAGTTACCATAAGGACTATTCTGCTAGAATTTTATAATTAGAAAGAATGTTCTTAGCGGTCTTAAAATGTGGATCAGGCTGCTTCATCCTAAAAACTGGAAGCACATTATAACACTAAACCATTAAGTAAATGTATACTACTCGACATGCTTTGCACTGTGCCCTGAGATGATGGAGAACAGGGAAAACACTCCTAGTTTTTAGTTATCTGTAGACCAAAAAAGGAAAAAAGTAAAATGGGTAATGCATTGTGACTCTGAAAAATTACGATAGATCCCATTACTACAATCAAAAATATAAATCACAAGGCTGTATTTTTTTCCTTGTAAAGGTCACATGGTTAGTTTCACATCAAGAAACTCTCATAATTTGCAGTTTCTAATTAATATTCACTTTCTTCTTCATTCAAGAAGCCACATCATATTGACCCATTAAACAGATTATTTACTATACTGGAGATCAAAGCAGAAATGAAAACTCTCATTGATGCTCGTTTCAGTATCCATTTCAGAACATGATCCTCTCAAAAGAGACTGATGCTATACATTTTACAACCCAAAGTAAGGATTCCAGAATTAAATAAATGGACACTTCCAATCATCTCCACTGCAAAAAAGGAACTGCAGCTACTAGGCCTTTTTTAAATTCTGCAGGGTCTTCTCTTGCACAACAGCTCACATAACTCTACCCCAGGGAAAAAAAACTGCTTAAAATAAAAATGAAATTTCTTCCTAATCTTCCACATCATAGCATAAAAAATTCCTTTTCAATTGTAGCATGGAATTATAATACTTTCTGAAACAAACTGGTTTGCTGTACAGTAAAAGCAGTGCAATAATTGAATTGTTTCATATTCAAATTTCATAAATAAGTTTTTAGAACATGTGTGGCACAAGTTTTGTCTGAGTACAAGAAAGAATAAGGATCTGTATTATCTTTAATAAGATGAACAACCTGGAAGTCTTACCAGTCTATGCCACTCTCACTAGTCCAGTTAATTCCAACCTCACAAAAATTAAACCTTTTTAATCTTTCAGGACTAACCTGTTCCTCTTTTTTCAGGTATCAAGTGTTTGAATTACTTGGAATTTTTACCTTTGCTTACCTTCAAAGAGTAATTTAGTTTAAAGATTGTGATTCAAACCCTCCCTGTCTAAGTTCCAGTGCCTGACCACCTCACTAGCAGAATTTCTCTTTTTGTAACTCGTGTGCATTGCTTTTTGTCCTATCTTTGTGTATCAACAAGAGAAGTCTGGCTCCATTTTCTCTATCTGTGCTGAAAACATCAAAAGTTTCCCCCTTTATTAGCCTCTTCTTAAAATTGAACAAACCAGTTTTCTCAAGACCTCTCATACAACATATGCTGCAGCTCCCTCATCCTCTTGGTGGCCTTCCACTGGACTCACTTCAGTAAGCCAATGTCTTGCACTTGGAGCCCAAAACTGTAGATAGGCCTGACGTGCTAAAAGAGAGCCCTCATTCTGCTGCTACACTCTTGCTGATGTGGTCTACTACGTCACAGGAGCTCACCAGTGACTCACGTTCAGCTTGTCTACCAGGACCCCTCATGCCAAGGCTGCCATCAGTCTTCACATTTTCAGCTAGTTCTTCCTTATTCATAACCAGTCCAGCAAGGTGTATTTCTGACCTGTCTCCTTGGTGAGATACAGCTCACCCCATGCTGAGAAACTTTCCTCAACACACTCCAGAAATCTCCTTGATTGCATGTGCCCCACCAGAGCAGATATCAAGGTGGTTAAAAGTCCCCCATAAGAACCTTCTTATCTACTTCTGACACTGGCAGCCTGTAGCAGATACATACCGTGATGTCACCCTTGTTGGTCTCCCCTCTGACCCTGACCCATTCTACAGCAAAGATTCAAACATTTAAGCTCAATCCCTCTTCCCTGGACATCCTGTCTAAAGTGCCTTTATCAGGCTACTTCTGCTCACCTGGCATCTGAGCTATCCTACCACACCTTTGTGCTTCCAGTGAGGTCACAGCTCTGCAACTGCATATGGATTTCTAATTCCTGTCCTTTGCACCCCATGCTGTATGCCTTTGTACATGCCACTTGTGTCAGGTCACCCCGTCATGACGATCAGAGAAAGCACTGAGAGCCTCCCCCATAATTATGTCTTTCATGTCCCTGTCCTTGCTGACCCCACTTGTCACTGGGTTGTGGTCACCATTCCTGAAGACCCCACCTGAAAGTCCTCCTCTGCTAGGTTACAGGAGCTGGTTGGCAAAGATGCTGTGAAGCTGGGTTCAGAAGTTCTCACCTTCCTTCCAAAAAGGGTTTTTTTCAGCTTGGATCCATTCAGTGGTCTGGCTTACAGCCTGTTTCTGCAAACAGGCAGTGTAACTGAGGTAAGAGTAGACTGCAGCAGGGAGCTCCTAAACCTGGCTTTGCTATTAAACCTGTTTTACCAAGAAATTACATTGTAATTTCTCAGGTTTTGGCCAAACTCCAGGACAACAGTGCAACCAAAGCAAAAACATTCCAAACAAAAAAAAAGACAACATTTACTGAAAACAGTGGATATTTATATGCATGTATAATACAGATATGCACATTCCCATTTCTTAGCAGACAGCTCAGTTCGGCTGAGGTACTGCCATACTACAGCTCCTTATTTCTACTATCTGAGCCACCTAGTTGTATAGAAGTTAATGGACCTAAAATTTCAACTGTCTACTCACAACTGCATCAATCATTTAACTAATTCTGACTAAAGAGTTGATATTCACCAGTTGACATACAATAATAATTACAAAGAAAGTAACTACTTTAACAGATCACGTATTAATAAATAGACGTAATGTTGATAAAGGCAATACAAGTTACTTAAGTGTGAAAATACTTCGTTCATCATTTGTAGGTATTGACTCCACATAGATTAATAGTATATACAAAATCACAGACATATACATGATTTTTTTCCTTGCTGAAAGACTGTTCTCCTTAAAATCACCTTTCAGCAATTTGATTTTCATAGTATAGCAAAAAAACATATTTTGAAAGAACACGTCCCAGTGAATTCTTCTGAATTGTTTCATCTTATTAGCCCTCTGACTCTACAAAATACAACAATTTTCAAAGAACAGTTTTTTCCTTTAGAACCTATATTTCAGTGTCGTGGTTTGGGCCAATTCGGTGGAACGACAGATGCTCTCTCTCTCCTGCTCTGTTCTGATGTTTTATTTTCCAGAAGATCTTATTAAGAAGCATGACATGTCAACCAAAACTGCAGTTGAATATGAATATCCTTACATCTACAAAAAAGATTCATTGCTTCAAGCTTTTTATTTTCTAAAGCAGCTCAGAAGCCTCCCTTATCAGTGGGAAATCTTGATTTTGAAACAAAACAAAAACAAAAACAAACAAAAAGCCACCCAGCACGCAGAAATGGTGGCTATCCAGAAAGATGCTCTTGCAACCCTTCCCCCAGGATTACCAGTAGAATTATCTTACCTTACATATTCAATAGTAAGAGTTCAGTTGAAATATCATCATTTTAACCTTCAAACTGTTAACAATGGTGGAAAAAGCTAATTAAAACATTAACAAATCTTACCTGTCGAATTATACTTTTTACACAACGGATGGGAAGGCCTTGATAATTGGACTTGATTATCCATTTTAGGAGGTGATGTCCAAGTACTTCGAAGACCATACAGACATCTGGGATTTAATTAAGGATAATTTCCAGATAAACTTGTTGATGAGATCAGCACAAATGTTTGTTTGCATACTGGCTAAAGCACTCATCACCCTGTTTAGAGGCAAAACAGTTCCTCGTAAAATGAGCAGAGCATGGTATATGCTTTGGTACTACATTTCAATTATATATAAACACATACCAGAACAGTGCCCAAATGTAGAAAAAATTAAAATAAAACATTTTAATTATGCAAATTTTGTCAGTTATTTCTACATGTTAACAATAGCATTAGGCTGAACAATGAAATAGGTAATTGTAAAAAATAACTACTTTTTCTTTTCCTTGAAACAGTTCAAAGTACTGATTTTGCCTCTTATCTCTAGTTTCTAATAAATTTAAAATTCTATGAATAGAAGGTTTTAACAACAAAAGACTGAAGCAACAGTGTTTTAGAAAATGAACCATACTAAACATCTTTTTGATTAGGCTCAATTAAGAATCACTTGACAACAAAGACTAAAGTAGTAAGAGAATGGATCTCTTACCACCTGCAGTTTTACCTGCAGAGAATAATGGCAATCACCAAAAAACTCAGGAACAAAGAAAATGTGGAACTCAGAAGCAACATGAAAAAAACACAGTGCCAAAAAGTTTAATTTGACCCAGCATCTACTATTGGCCACCAACAGAGGCCAATAATAGATGACCAGGAAAGAGCATTAGGAAAAAACAAGATGCAGGAACTTCCAGTGATTTATGTTTCAAGGGCTTCCTAAGTTAGAGATTCTACACTGAATATACCTGGTTCAGTTATCTTTCTATTGAGAAAATGTTCAGACATCCAAGCTAATTGTAATTTTTATAATCTACAACATTCCCTTAAGAAATTATACAATTTGACTATACCGAGTTAATCCTCAGACGTGAGCTGGGAAAGACCTTAATATCCCTGGAAATGAGAAAGAACGTTAAAATCTTAACTACATGATACTATAACCTTACAAAGAATAATGAAATACAAATACCAGAATATGAATTAATTGATGGATACTGCAGGAAAATCTCAATGGATGAAATTAGACTGTATCTCAGAGACCATTCACAGGGAACTACATTGTTAGGGGAGAAATCTTACCTAACTTCTCTAAGTTTTATTAACTAGAGTCTTGGTTTTATTAACTAGAGTCTTAAAGTCACTGTCTTAACTTACTTTGTCTGTCAGTCTATCATTTACATTCTTCTCAAGTACCTACCTATATGCATGAAGTTCACTTAAGTTTTAAAACCTACATCCCCTATCCTGGAGTGAGACCAAAATTAAAAGGACTCAAGACTGGCCAAAGTTAAAAGGTCTCAAGACAGGTCAAAGCACATTGTGAAGAACTGTAACATTTTGATTGCTGCTACCTGTTCATCTCACTTCATGTTCTTTAATTCTTGTATTAGGAGACAGCGAATAGTCATTTCTCAATCATATCAATCAAGTCTACTCAGAATATTATAGAACTCTATTCCTCTCAGAAGAGGAAACAGTCTTGGTTACTTTACCACACAAGCATCCAATGAACAGAAGTCACCAGTAAAGCACACAGCCATCAAAAAGGATGAGCACAGCACGTTAGCTCTGCAGGGCTTATTAACTTAGCCCACGCAGTGAAGTTGCAATGCTACAGCAACACAGATTTCAGAAAGGCAAGACACTGCAGCACTCAGAAATGAAATTTAGGACACCCGCCCACAGTCCTTCAGACCACTGCTGCTGCAGACTCTCCAATGCACATTCCTGCCATTCCTTGTCCTTACAGAATTGCTAAGCTTTGCCAGTAAGCAGAAGAGAAAGGGGTGTAGGGAAGTGAATAGCTGAGAGGCAAGGGGAGGGCACCAAGAAGGAAGATGCAAGGAGGAAGGGCAGAGGCAGACAAATGGGGGGCGGGGGGGAGGGCACAAGAAAGAGAAGTGATCTCTACCTGAAAAAAAGATTGTAACATTTTGCTAGGAGGACTTGGACAAACTCAAGGCATGCTCAGTACTGGGGAGGCAACTGGGATGGGGAGAGGACGTATGGGAGGGCTCAGTATTTAGAGTAGGTATGTGAAAACGTGACTGTTGTCTTACTTACTATCCTGACCTGAAAAATGTTAACTGTAAGCCAGACTGCTCACAACAAAGTGTTTGGGAAAAGCTGTGCATTAACTATTAGGAAACCAGCCTTGCAAGCCCCAGGATTCTCCTACAGCACCAACATCCTGACGGGTGATTATGTCCAAAAACTCCTCCAGCAAAAATAAACCTGAAGCCCATCCAACAGATATGCCTCTTATGAAACTCCCTTTGAAGCGGTTTGGGGCATGTCTGAAAGGGGAAAATTGAGCAGAGCAGCAAAAGTGAGAGCAAACATAACATTAATCAGCTGACAAGCTTAAGTAGTTAAAACTGTTCTTTCTTGACTGAAATCTGACCTGTAACTATCTATCTACAAACACATGTTAAAGGAGCATTTAGAAAGCTGATGAGGATTGAAGACTAGTTGAGCTACATGAAATAAGGCTCTGGTACCAACACAGAGCACTTCTGGATGTATCTCAGTTGCTTCTGGATTGGCAGCATTTAGGCTCTATGGCATTTAATTAATGCTATATACTCTTTGGAGATAAATTTATTACAATTATTATAATGTCTGATTATGTCAGGAATGTTTCCTTCTTTATTTTTTCACTTGTCTCTCCAAACACTTGTTTCATTATGTGATTATCTGAATCTTTTATTTAAAAAAATGCTACACTCAACATTTGTTAAGGCTCTAATAAATATCCAGTGCAGACAAACATAGTAATCTACACTTACTGAAAACACCAAAGTGCCCAAGTTCAGGAATTCTGTTATTTCCTGAAAAAATCATAATTGCAATCTTTGTAAAATGTACAAGTAGGTAAAAAATTACCCATCTAGTGCAGCATAATACATATTGTTAAAATCCCTCTGCATAGAAACATTTATTACAGGTTCTAGGAGGAAGACGACTGTTTTCAGACACACAGTGCAGGCCAATGGCTCTGCACATTCCCAGCTCTGTGCTATGTGGTTCTTGACAAATTTCCCTGCTTGGAAGCTCCACAACATTTTGTGATATTAGCCATCCAAAGGATTCACCTACCTCTCTTCTGTCTTAAATGTATTCCATAACCAATAATCAAGCCTCTATAAAGCATACGTTGTTTTAAATTACAGTCAAGGAACAGATATTTAGTGACTCGCCCAAAGGAAGCTGGAAACAGCAGAGCACAGTAAAACCCTCAAGTTACTGTATTTCTCTCAACTTGTTCAACTCAATAACCTTAATGCAGCACTAATATGGCATTTTTAAAACCAAAACAAATAGCAGCAAAACATTAAAATCAGTTACCTGCTCCCTCCCAAAAGAACCTGCACCAAAGATTTTTTTGTCCCCCAGAAGATAAAAAAGAGTTGATCAAATAATCAGTGCAACCAACCACTGCTCAAACAAGCAATGCAACTCAGGATGCACAAACTGTTCACAAGAAAACTCAAAGCATAAGATACTTGATATCATATTTTCAGTGGTGGCTAGAACCTTCCAGCTGTAATTTAAATTTGATTCCAGCATCAGCCCATCCTGTCTACTGTACCTTTCTGAAAAACGTACTCCTCAGTAAGGCAGGAACATTTGCCTTCCATGTAAAAAAAATTCTGTACTGCCAGAATTTCCAACACAGAGGTAGAACTGAAACAGAATAAATCAGTATCAGCTGTCCAGTTTTAATCTGCTAACACAAAGCTATCTGAACCCTTATTTTTCACTAGTACATGGTCTCTTTTGGCTTTGTCAACTTAAGTGCTAGATTTCAAGATGATAAAGTTTAGATATTATTAAGTTTCAAAATACTATCGCTAACAAAATTTACTCTTCACACTTAGGAATGACTCTCACCTTTAATGAAGATTTATATATACATGCAAATCTTAGCAATAATTTTAGAATGTTATTGGAAACTGCTCTGTTAAACAGATAAGAGTTATTTCTATGTATAGTTATGAGTACATTTTCTTATTCACTATTTCACATTAGTGTTTTACAATGAAAACACTAAGTCAAAATTTCTGATTCGTAAAAATTACTTTCATTATTCTTCAATTGCACAGCTGTAGACCTGAAGTGCTTTGGTTGCATTATTTTTTGTGAACATAGTTAGACAATAGATATTTATAAAATACTTGTTAATAAACATCTCAGCTCACCTACATTTAAGCAGCTTTCCACCATGCTAACTGACCGCCGAAGCAACCAGGAAACAAACCAAAATGGAACAAAGGGAGAGAAAGCAGTTAAGACGCCATTCTGTAAGTCAGAATACTTGTCCCCACACTCTCATTCTCACTTATCACAAACCCAAAGGCTTCAAAACTAACAGATAGGATGAAAACTGCTTGCACGCTTCTCCCTGAAAGGATGCTTACTAACAGTCACCTCCTAGATTCCTCTCCTAGAGGACAAGAGTCGGTGAAGAGCACCTTAACCTGATCTGCTGAAGATCTAGAGCAGGAACTGTCTCTTTGTTTGGTAGTACGACACCATGAACAATGAGGTCTGTTATTAAGGCTCCAAGACACAACAAGCATACACATAAATACCAGCTGTAACAGTAAATGAAAGCACAGTAATATAATAAGCTGCTAAAATATTTAATGTCATTAGCAAGGATAACTCACTTTAGCTCAACTCTAAAATCAAATATATTCATTGACCCGAAATCTTCCCTGAGAAGAATATTCAGTCATATTTTACTTTGATTCTTTTTTTTTCTTTTCTTTTTTTTTTTTTTTTTTTTTAAAGGAAGCATTCAAAGGTAAAGCTTTAAAACCTTTGACAAAAAAGAGGTTAACACCTGGCCAAAGGAGGATCACATGAACAAGAAAAGAATCTCTATGCCCTCACACTTCCCACAAGAAAACAGAAATCAGCTTCTTCATAACACTGACTCTTTCTTCCTCTTTACTAGTCTAGAGCAAACCATATTTCCTGTAAGCCTCAGTTATTATAAATCTTTTCAGTAAAACTCCTGTTTTTAAGTAAACTAACTATCTCTAGTTCTAGCAGACCACGACAAGATTCATGGGAATGTTTTTTTGTTTTGCATTCTGTTTAGAAAAGCTAAGCTACTTTCACTTCAGTGACTGCATTACACATTGGACTACTTTTTGCATCTACATATATTTTGGTGTTTCTACGTTACCAATTTAAAGTAAGACTAATTAGAAAAAAGCCAGACCTAAATGCTTACTTATCTCAGTAGATCATTTTTAATGAAGATGCCATGTTTTCAAAAGGATACGAATTCCATTCATTCCAGAAATTTTGAAGTCATCAATTAGCTGTACAACCATATCCTTGTTGGGATCATTAGGGTCACTTTCACGAACCTAAACCAAGAATGTAAACACTGACATTTTAGGAAAAAATCCACTTTAAAATACTAATTAGTTAGCTTTTCACATGAAGTTGAACAATATTTTGGAGCTTCAGAAATCATAGTAATACATAATAAGCCAGCTATTTAGAAAAAAATATGTAAAAAAGTTTAAAAACAATATTCTGCTACATTTTTTAAATTCATTATTACTATTACTATTGGTATTGAGCACTGCACTGCATGAGTGATACTTACACATTTGAGCAACTTTATTTCATCCAAGGCTGTCTCTGTATAATGCTGGGCACTTTTTACAACTTTCATTGCAACAAACCTTTTCCCCCTTGAAAAGAACAAAAACATATTCAACACGTGCTCTGAGCTAAAATAGACATACTTTGAAGGTTGGGAAATACCAAATAGAGTATTTCTTAACCTAATGTATTCTGACAGAAAACACTGAATTACACTTAAAAACAACTTTTAACAATACTCAACAGTCCAATTTACTGAATATTTTGTCTCCTTGATGCTAATGTCTTTAAGAGAGGAATTTGGTTATATGTTTTATCATTCAATCAAGGTATAATTATGGTTTTTTCACTAAAGATACAAGAGAAATAAAAACATTAGCTTACTCTCACATGTTCAAGATAACATGCAAATTCAATAAGCAAAGCTAATTTGTCAAAGAAAATACAATTACACTCATTTCTGAGAGCTTTTATAAACTACACCCTTAAGTAACAGGAAAATAAGACTGCAGACATCTTTCTGCATAAGAAGATAGCAAACATTTACATAAAGTTATGCATGTAAAACAAAAGTTACTGCAAACAAAGTAACATATTAAGAAAAAAGTGAATGGAAATAAATAGTTTTCTTACTGCATATCCCAGCATAGCCAGACTGTAGAGAAGTGTCCCCATCCTAACTTTCTAATAACATGATACCGGCCATTGAAAAGATCACCAATTTTCACTGGATGATAGCCTCCTTTCATGAAAAAATGAAAAGAAAAAGAATATTCAGAAAACAACCAATAATTCCCAGGTTTTCAAGTATTCTTGTAGTATAAATTTTCCTCTTCAAATTGTCTTGTACTATAAATAAGAAATCTAAAGAAAATTTTACTCTGATGTTAAAAATTCTGCCTTACTTGGCCTGGAGGGAAAAAACTCATGTCCTGTAACTACTGTAGAGTTTATTCACCCTTCTCTCTTATGGCTTTTATTTGTGGTAATATTACCATCTGTTCTCTATTTCCCCAGGCTTATCTTCCACTTCACAGAGAGTACAGGAAAGATCTACATTATTTCTTTATCATATTTGAAGCTTCTCCTGTCAACATATTTTGGATGATTGCAGAAGCTCAACAGAGATTGTTTTAATTCCCATTTGCTTTCTACTAATAAAGGCAGCAATAAAATACTTCCCGAGAAAATGTTAAGAACAATGCAGACTTTATTGACGCTCTTCTGCTTGGCTCCTGACCCATAGCAGCAAGGTATTTTTCTCATGTCTGAGGTTTTTACAGTGAGGAAGAAGAGAAAGCAGGCAGCTACGGGCTTTGTCCGAACTGCTTTTCAATTACCGAAGTCTGCTGAGTCCTAACTTACACCACTACACAGACCCTCAAAAGCCCCATTAGGCAGAAAGACCAACAGAGCAGGCTGGAGCTCAGGTTTCTAGGCAGTGCAAGGAGGTGTAATGAAGCTTTTCATGTCCTTTGCATTCTTCCTCCCTGCCAAACACAGGGAAAACAGTGATCACACAAGTTTATTATTCAGACCTTAACACAGTAATAATAACATCCCCAATTTTGCCTAAATTGCTAACATTTTGCCTAAATAAAGCTGCACCATGCAACCCTCCAGGACATCACGAGCAGTAAACTCAGAAGCTGTCGAGGAATTGCCTCTTTCTGACCCTTCATAATGTCACACTCAACGCACCTTTGGCAGAATCCTCAGTTCTACTTAAAATTAGGAAAACCTCAGATTACTTTCTCTAAGTTGCTGTATTTGTTTTGAAATCCCCTGAAAATCTTGTTAGAACTGGTGCCCAGTTAAGACAACAATGTGAATTTATCACTTAATTCCTTGGATTTATAACAGGGACTTCTCTCTTACCTCCTTTTTATCTGTGGAACAGCAACACAAAATCTAGATACGTTTATATCCTTTCTTTACTAATATCTTTTGCCTTAACAGAAGTTCAAGAGTTTATACATGAACTTTTCTCAAATGCTTCAAGAGCAGATTAATAAATTTAACACAATTGTACAACAGAACTATAAAGATTACATATTCAACAGAACTTAAAGCTTAATTAATGTATTGCTTTAGATGTTGGTATGTCTAAACCGAAACTCTAAAACACACACAGCTTCAATATTTGTATGTTAAGGCATAACTTCGAGCTTAGCAGAGAGCAGACACTCGCTGGTTTGCTCACAGCCTCAACAAAAAGCTGACCCAGCTGGTGTGGTTGCAGCTGCCCAGGCTCCCACACGTCATATCGCTGGCAGAGACTCAAACAGCTCGGGCCAGAGCACCAGGGAAGCAGCACTCACAAGTCTGCGTCTCGGCAGGGGCCAGTCTGAACCAAGCAACAGCAGCAAACAATTTCAGATGGGCAGCCCAAGTCTCGGCTATGCAGTGCTGACTTCACGCACCTCCCTGCCCACCTGCCTCCCGGTTTATACCACCGCAGGGGGTCAAGAAATGAGTCTGTGTTCATCGAGCACAGAAGTGAGTCTGATGTGCACTGGTAGCATGGACAGACACACAGAGCACAGTCTCAGCTCCCCCAGCTTAGCAGTAAGGTGTTGAAGTTTCATCTTTTCCATGAAAATTCTGACCAAATCTATGGAGACTGAGATATGAGAACAACCTTTAAACTTTTAATCTGTGAGAACTGTATACTTACTATCACACATAATATTTCATTTCACAAATCATTAGGTATACAGACACCAACATTTTCAATTAAAAAAGAGCAAAGGAAAAAGAAGGCCCTAAAACAAGAGCAGTACAGGGCGTGCAGGAGGACTGAGACATACAGACCCAGCCTAGGACCAAGTCCCAGGACTCCCCCTTGGGGGAAGACCTATCCTACCCTCCATCACGGGGACGGAAATGTTCATGAAAAGCTGCCATGACAACTCACCTAGCAAACCTAAAAAGACATCTTCATTTCCACTGCTGAATTGTGTCAACCTCAGTAAAGATGCACAACACTGCCAAGTGGGAACTACTTACTTTTCAAAGAGAAAAGAGATCACTTTTGGAATACCTGACTGGATTTACACTCCGGGGGGG
>VFFE01007054.1:2301416-2356807 GCA_008921705.1 Burhinus oedicnemus | reverse complement strand
AAGGAAATAATGTATCTAAAAGCCATCTCTGGAATTCTTTACCAAATAACTTGTTCATTCCCCATACTGAATGTAAAATGAACTAACAGAAAGTCTGTGTGGCCCCAGATCATCCCAATCTGGCCATTTTATTCACTTTCTTATAAAACATGGTGACCTTCTCTTCAGTTCAACCCCAGCTGACTAAACAAAGGAAATGTACTGATCAGTCTTATACGAAATTATGGTCAGAAAATAGGTAAATCATCTACTGGAGCAACAAAAGCACTGTTCTTGCAGAAACAAATAATCATTATGACGTTCAAATGAACCAAAGCTACCTTCCATCAATTCAGAGCGTCAAGACCAGAAGGATTCAGAAGAACCTCTAGGCGTACAGAAGTTCCCTTTAATTTTTCAGGAAATTTGCAAGTATTCTTAGTGTGACACGTAATTCATTTCAAAAGCATACAGATCCCACTACTAACCTGCTAGAGTCACAGAGACTCTAGTTAAACAGGTAACTTATAAGCAGGCGGTAAACTTAGACTATTTTTTTTGTTTGTTCTATGATCTAGCTTCTCCAGATGGTGACATTTTGCAAGAGATACTGGAACACAGACAACAATGGATTGTTTGAAATTAAATGCAGGCCTTACTTCAGGGAAGAATTAAGTGGGGGCCTTGAAATGGTTAATCTCGAGGAAATACAGATGTTTACAAGTAAACATGTTTAAACAAGTCCTTATTCAATAATAGAAGACATTACAGATACCAAAAGAGTTATCTTAAGGAACAAATGTGTTGTAACAGAAATAATTAAAAAAAATAACCAACCAAACACACTTTAGCAAGTTTTTCTTTAGCCTGCTGCAGACTTCAACATTTAGAGTTTACTGTTTTGTTTTCACTATTGGTATCTGTAAGCCACTTACGCATTTGAAATATTGCATATAAATAAAACTTCTTACACCAAAATGAAATAGTCACTTTCAATTGTTAAATCTGAAAATACAAAACAATTTGTTCCAGGCTGGGAGAGGGAATTCTTAAAATAGCACATCTCCAGGCTTACATAGAAACTTCTGATTAAAACGACATCATCATATTTGACACAGAAAGCGTTTCTTGGTATGAGGAATATAAAATAGCAGATGCAGTCAATGTGCATACAGTGCTTTTTGGCTGTTCGAAAACATTAATCTGAAGTGATAAAACTTTGATGTTTCCTAAAATAAATTCATATCCTTGAAATCTACTATGATAGATAACTCAAAGTTGATAGATCTGTTATTTATGATTTTACATGTAAATATCAGTATACATTTTACCCTAACAGGAACAGACTTGCAACTTTAGCAGTGATATTAAAACAAACTTAAGTATTGACACTGTTGTACCATAGTCACATTTTTATGCATTTAACAATATTAAAAAAATGAATATAAGCAACTACAAAAATTAAGGAAATTTAGAGCTAAAACGAAGATGTAGAGAGCCTCAGGCAATGCTGAGGGCTGTGAAAGACAACATATAAAAAAGAAGCGTGTAACATCTCTGGCTGGTGCAGGCAAGAGAAGAGGAAAAAAAAGACACAGATTAAAAACCAAACATAGTTGATGTTGTTAAAGGCAACAAGGCATTTTAGAACTTTTTGGAGTGTGGAAGGGGTTGTTTGTTTTGGTTTGGGTGTTTTTGTTTCTCTTATGACTAACATCAATCAAGAAAAGTTTCTTCTCTATTCTTACAGCTAGGAAATCACAAAGAAAACAGGGATGCAATATTTGTATATTTATTGCAAACTGTATAAATAAGCTATGGCTAAGTGAAAAGTAAAGCTGAAGACAGTTGTGCATCTGAACCTGAAATGAACAGTCGTTCATAATTCTTGTATAAGTAAATTCCGTAATTAAAGAGTGGGTCTTTAAAAACCTCCCATGAACCAGAGTTAAGACTTGTATGACAATGTTTAGCCTCATTGACACTGCTGAATTGCACACACCTTTACAGTAATCTGCAGGATCCTCTTGCTCCTCATCGTCGGACCCTAAAATCTCCTCCTCTGGCTCTGGCGGGGTGGGCTCTGGCAAGGGCGGAGGTGGGGGTGGGGGTGGAGGCGGAGGTGCAGAGGGAGCTTTCTGTTGAGGCTCTGGCCTGAAAATCACAGAGAGAGCACACTTAGTAAAGAGCTTCCTCACAGGGGTAACCCAGCCCTTCAGAGGGGAGGAAAAAACGTCTTGGGAAATACCAGCAAAGCACGTTCCACTTATGTTCTCACTGTCATTTTCCTGTCACCTGTGGGACCCTAGGGAGGCACGGACAGAGATGCACCTGACCAGGCCAAAAGCAGGTGTCAAGTGAATTTAGACTTACTCGCTGGAACAGCTTGGAAAAAATATATAAAGGATATAATCAGATATGACAAGCTTTTAGAATTCCTGATGAGCAAATGAGATGTTAGACCTATCTTCTTGGACACTATTGAGAAGAAACATTTTTCAGAGAATATCAAGTTACTCAAAAGTTCCTGCCTGCTAGCTGACAGAAGATTTCATTAATACACAGTAAGAAACAATCTTCTAGCGACACTGATCTGAACTAGATGACTTAATGCACCTCTCCTCATCTGTAGCTGCTGCCAAGACTGTATCAACATAGGAAATACTGAAAACAGCTATTAGGAAGTAAGAGAAAAAAATTAATCTTCCTAGGTAGCCTACGATGCTCTCCAAGAACACACACAGCATGCTTTAATATACACCAACTGAAAAGAACAAAACAAAACCACCAAAACCCAACACCACCAACCAAGAGGTATTTTTCTGTCTTGCATCTCCAGTTTAGAAAAAAACCCAAAAAAAAAGAAATATGTTTTATATATATTCTGAGAAAGGCTGTACTTGGTATATCTAAACACCTACAAATTACTCACATTTCGAAATTCTAAGTATTTTCAATACATATATAAAATGAAAACCAGGGTTTAAGCATACCTCTTTGTCAAATACTTAAGAAAGCCTTCTCCAAACAAGTTGACAGGTTTTTTGCATTCATACTTCATACAGATAAAAAACACATACTTGCCAAGTAATATACTTTCAAAATACATTTGCAAAGTAACTTAAAGCATTTGTGCCACCAAAAGCTGCTATAATTTGCATTTATATCTACTTCAAATCTAAGCCATCTGAAAAACACCATATTAACAGCATTTTGTCATTCATACAATAAAAAATAGAAATCTGTAATGAGCTAATTTTTCAGCTCCTAAAATTTAGATTCAAATACTTCCTTGATCATGGGTAAAAACTGTATTTATGTTTACCCCACTCCTATAGTCCTCCCCCTTATAATTCCCCCCACTACTTTTTCTTTTTACACACTGCAATTGTTCAAGACAGAACATTTGGAGTCGAAGAGTACACAGTTGGTCAGAAATAAATTCCACTGGCAACATGCACCGCCTGCACAGCAGCTGCTATTAGGCCTTTGCTTTAAAGGACATCACTGGAAGTTGCGTGCATACCAAATTTATCTGCCTGCTACCCCTTTCAGATAATAACATTCTTCTCTTTGTTCAGTAAATGGTCAGATTTAAAAGGAATATTTGGAACTAATTTATTAATGGTTTAAGTTATGATGAGAAATCTACCCAAATAAATAAATTTATGTAATTTTTAACCACATAAAGCTTAGGACAGAATAGAAGAAAGAGAAGGGATCCCTTTGTAGGATAAACAATAAATACGTTTGCACATGCTCTTACTTACATAAATTATGCTTTTTTTTGCCTTTATCTTTCCTCTTTTGTTCCCAGCAGATGTCTCTATATTGTACATTGCAAGGAAAGTAAACCGATAAAGGAAATGGAAGGTACAGCACATTCTCTGACCAGTTAATCTTACTACATGTCAGATTAATGGCCCTCCATTAGCCTGGTTTGGTTTCATGGTGTCAGCAAACTGATGGCCCCTGTCCCCAGTCTGATATTTGCAGAAAGCTTTAATCAAACACATCATAGTATAAAGACCTACATTACAAACCTTGAAACCTCATCTGCTGGGCACAAGGCCATTTTGGATACACAGTTCAAGAACTATGAACACTTAAAAATTAATAATGCTAATGATGAGCAAGAAAAGTAAAGCATAGTAAAATGGCCTGCACTTCATCAATATATTTGAAAGCAGTGTGCCAGGTAACACAGGCACGTCCATCAGTGCTTGGACTCCTTATTTTGGTCAGTACCATCATTTTACTTCAGTCTGACCAGAAGTGTCCATGTTATTATTTTGGTCACGTAAGATGGCAAAAATATAGCAAAACCTAGGGCAGGTTAGGGCAATGCAGTACAGGGGTCGTAAGTTCAAAACTCCATTGAAGTTGTGCTGATTTTGTCTTGTAAGATAACAACTACTTGCTCTATTTCTTCACATGATAAAGATAATACTTTTAAAGAGAATTGGAAGCATTTCTGGAATTGAGATTCACACATTTTGTCACTCATTTTGAAATAAACATCAAGGAATGCCAAGAATCCCCTTCCAAGGGCGGGAGGAAGTGTAGAACCCAAGATTTTAACTTATTCCTAGGGAAATAGATTAAGAAAATAGAGCTGCTTCTCAGTCTTTCTCAAGCTACTGTTTTGATTTTGTTTTGAAAAGGGTTATTTTTTTCCTGTCTCCAATCCTACTTGTATTTGGTATTCAGGAATGTTTTCTTATTGTCCTTTGTGGACATCAGGAAGGAAGGAAGGAAAGATACTACTTTATTTCCTTCTGGAGTGATTTATTATTTTATCTGAGAATAACAAAACACTGACAAACCGAGGAAGATCTTTGATTTGTCTTAGCTTTGCTTGCACCTTTTGAAGCAATCAAATATTAGTACATGAAGAAGGGTGAAGGAAAGAAATGCTGCTGAGTTACATCAGTCTGACTGCTAATTTTGCATTGTTGGCTTATTTTGCCATTTTTTGCTTCATTTTAGGATTCTTAGCAAGAGATTCTTACCATTGTTCTTTGGGTTTGTTCACTTTTACATTTCTGGAGTATACGTAAAGATCAAGTCTTCAACACTTGACTTGGCTGCTTAAATTCTGCCTACAAGCTGAATAACTCATCCTGGCATCACCGATGCTTGCTCTTCTGCCAATACACAATTTCACAGTGTTAGGTAGGACATCAGTCAATGAGCAAACTCCAGTCTTCCTATTTCTTAGTAGCCCTTTTATTGAATTGGAAAGATAAACTATGATGAATGTTTCAACAATATCTTCCTTTGTGATGTATGGCATGAATATATACTTTATTCAGCTTAGATTTCATTATTCCAGTATAGAGTTTGTTAAAATGTGAATTATTTTTACTTCAAAGTGGACTTTAAAACATCTTTGGCATTAAAAATCCAGCCATTAAGAAAGCTGTGAGTAACAAACATGTATGTTAACCTCCATTTCCTTTTCAGAAACATAACTGTCAAAAACTATAACAACATAACAAGCTGCATTATTTAACGTTATTGCTCTTTCTTATTTCCTAAAATGTTGTATATAATGACAGGCATTAGGTAACGCATGCAGAGGCATATACTAAATCTGTTTTTCTTTTTTCTGAAGTAATCACTTGGTACTCTGTGGTCTACCACTACTAGGTTATTCATCACCATCCAAGCATAAACAATTAATTAATAGAAGACGACGACACACTGTTTCTAGACTCACAGTATTCTGTCAGTAGGTATGCAGAGAACTGGCCATCTCCACAGGCTACAATGACAAACCTTATAATTGTATTGAAAGAAGCATTACAAACAATTAACAATCACTAGCCAGGATGTTTTATCTTTGAATTACTCTCTTTTAAATGGACAAAAATAAATTTATAGCAGAGTCCAATCAAAATACAGTGAAATCCTGTTTTTAACCCACTTTTAGAGGGAATGCTTAGTAAAAGACAAAAGAAAAGCTGAAGCATTTCTCCTCTACAGTGAACTTGAAGCAAGATATGCTAAAATGCTGCATGGAGTCTTACAGAAAAATCAATTGGCCCCTTTAAGAAATGTAAAATTACTGACAACTTAATTTCACTGTTCTCTGTCATGGACATACTGCTCTGTGTTCCAACTGGGGAACAGCCAACACTAAAAGCAATCTCCATAACATTAAAACTTGAAAATGCTAGGAAAATTATATCATGAGAAATTCAGGAAGAACTGTTCAGGGGTTTTTTTGTTGATGTTGTGGGGTTGTTTTCTATTCTTCTGTTCTGGAAAAGGTAAAACAAGAGCAGTGAGGGTGATCAAAAACACGAAATGCCTTCCATATGGGAAGCATCTTGAACATACCAGAACTCTTCAGTTAGGAAAACAGACAGTGGAGGTCTATAAAATCTTGAGAGGCACAGAGAAAGTGAATAGGAAATGACTGTTCACTGCCTCTCCCCACACAAATTGAGCCAAGTTGACAAAAAATCTAAAGAAACAAAAAATTACTCATGCAACATGATGTAAAAAACTAAAGCCACCTTTTTTCTTCGGATATCATGGATAAGAGAAGCTAGCTAAGTTCAAATAGGGCTCACAAAAACTCATGGAAGAAAAATCGACTGATAGCTCATACAAAACCACCTTTGACACACAAAGCCCATCAGCCTGAGATTGCTGGATTTGGGAAATTATTCAGCACATCGGGGCCCAACCCTGTGCTGTTCCCCAGGCAACTGCTCCTGGCCAGAGGGAACATAGATGCACCTTGGGTCTGACCTCACGCAGTCACTTTGTCTTCAGACATTCCTTCCTTTTCCTCAACAAATGAATCACTACCATTACTAAAAACCAAAACAGAATGCAGGCCTCTTTACCTAAAACCCTCATAGACAAAAAAAAATTTTTTAATTGTTATCATCAAGTAATCGATAAGAATGCATTGCAGGCAAGATTGCTATACAACCAGATTACTTGAAGAAATCCTTATGTTGTTCTCCATGGGGAACAGGCACATAACAGGAACTATGAACTCTGTACTGCAGGCACAATGAACTACTGAATTTATTAACTTAAATACTACTTTTAGGTAAACAGAACTTTACCTTGAATGTAGCTAAAACCTTATATACAAAACCTGCATCTGATTCTCCTATCTTTAGGAGAGCACTGTCTCAGAAGGAAAATAGACTAAGTCAAATGAAAAAAAAAAAAAGGGAGAGGCAGAAATTGGTGGGATTAAGATAAGAACTACCTCAATCTGAGGGGAAAACAAAACTCTCCTTAGTATTTTCAGATGAACACATCCAGAGAAATTTTTTGCTAATAGAAAATGCAATTAAAAGGAAGTTAAATGACTCCTTCATATATTTAATAAAATAAAATTTGGAATAAACTGTATTCTAACAAAGTTACGAACCTCCTGACGTGTCCACAGAGGCTCTTTAGGGAATTTCAAATTGAAAAAAAAAAAAAAAAAAGGAAGCAGAGGGAGGGTAAACATCAGAAGAAATGTGCTATAAGCCTCCTAACACCAAGATGTGAGCTTTAAGAAATCTACGAGTGGGTGTGTGTCCATCTGGAAGGAGCTCCAGCTATGCTTGCCTCCAGCTCCAGAAGGCAAAATCTTTCATGCTCCCAGGCAAGGCTCTCAGGTGCTGTAGAGCTTCAAGTCTGAAACCTCTATACACAAGTTTCTTCCAGCTGTTACTAATTGCTTAAGGAGTCAGTTATTTGGATCTCTTTCTCACTTGCCCAAACGGTGTCTGCTTTACTCACTGAACTCTTGCCTGTTCTTTTTCCCAAATGCAGATTTAGCTTAACAGGTGCCTTCTAACAGTGAGTTCTTTGAACTGGAGGCAGCCTTAAACGAAGGCTTTCTAAATAAATCCACACACACACTACATACAACAAAAACACAAGAAAGATCAAAATAACCCTGAAGTTCTTGCTGAAGGAACAAAATGATGTTACATATTCCAAGTAAGATTTTAAATTTGTTATAATGCTGAATAATTTCAAATCTTAAGTTATTGTGATAAATTATTTGTAATTTAATACTATAATTCTTCTAAATTATGCCAGAGGTCACCTTACTGTTTTTAGAAACAAAGTCTACAACTCCAGAAGGAAACAGAGCATAACAAGACATGTTTTTAACTAACTCCAAGAAATTGTTAATATGAACTTCCAGAAACAGCTTTGTTTTACATGAAAAGCTCTATTTGTGTTCTTACACCAGTGCAGAACTATGCTGTAATTTCCAATTCCAGAAAATCCATGCATGCTGGCATGTCACAAGCATGAAACACTTTCTACATCTGGTCATTATCAAACAAAATTATCATTCCTCCTGGGACTCTTAACATTCTTTCAAAAGATACCATCATAATGTCAAACATCAAACACAGCACCAGTGGAAACCCCTCCTGCAATGGAGCAGGCTGAGACACAGTAATTTCTGTAACCTCAAACGAACAGCAAGACAGAGAATGAATTTTTCATTCCCATCTTGCTTACTAGCCTTTTGGAGGCAACCTTGGGCTTCAGTGTATACCCAAAGTCAAACTAAAATGCCAAGGAACTCTGCCGCCTTCCATTCAAAACAACAGGTACTATAAAGAAATACCATTTCAAGCAGCTAGTACTGCAGTCTTATCATGCCACCACCCCAGCCTAGCAGCAGAGTGCTGGGGCAAAGAAAGATCCTTCTCGTTCTCCACTTCTCACGACAGTGTCCATGGACTCTGCAGCCACATCAGAGGCAAGGTGAGCAGAACAAGCACATCACCAAGGGCAGGCAGAGCTGAGGGGAATCTGTAGCAGCCTACCATTATATCAAATCACATGTAACATGAAGCAGTGAGGTCTGCCAAGTTTGTAGACATTACAGGAGGTGGCTCTTTTGGGCCTTCTCTGACACAGTTACACCAAGTTCCCAGAACTAATTGGTTTCAAGCTCTGAAAGTCTGTCTTGAACAAAATTTTGTTCTCAAACAGATGTTACTCTGTTAAAATGTTCTTAAGACAGCAAACCAGAAGCCAAATCTATCCAGCAAGCCTCATCTTAACTGAACTTGCCAAGGTATTATGTTTTCCTCCTCAAATACTGTTTTTCTTTCAGAGTTCTACTTTCCAGACCAATCATCCATTACAGACTTGCAGAGGAAAAAAAGTCAACAGTTAAAAAAGAAAAAACAGACCCAGCTGGTGACACAAGAAGAAAATACCTTGATGTATACTCAGCAGTTTGCAGTTTACCCATATTTCTAGTCACCATTAAAGTATGGTACAAGCTGAGAAAGTTTTATATATATGTTAAAAAAAACAAAAACCAAAACGAAACCAAATCAAACAAACAAACCAAAAAAAGCAGCAGCACAAACCCCTGAAAGCCAAAGAGGAGAAAAAACACGGGAAGTCCATGGAATACGTACTGATCAATGGAGGATACAGTGTTTCTTATATAAGCATCCTAACATGCCAAAATGAAACCTCCACCTGTAGTCAGTCAGATAAGCAATATCGCTCCAATGCAATGATAAAAACCCAGTTAAAAAACAAGCCAGTCTCATAAACCACATATGAAGCTTCAGCTTCTCCCAGTCCTCTTGCAACAAGAGTCCTTATGCTGCATGGCTCCTTCCTCTGTCTCCCTGCATATGGACCTCCAATTCTGACCGATTAGAAGACCCGACAGGAAACACTGGCACTCGGTAACAGAAGTAGCCACTATTTGCTTTGGCTTCTTTATCCTCTTACTATGGTTAAGCTGTCTGATGGATCACTTTTAACAGAGTGACTCACAAGTGTATAAATGGAAATTAATTTTTTACTTTCTTTCCAGTGTGTTACGTTGTAGTATTTAATTTCTGACTTTCTCTTTGGCATGTTAAATTATAGCATTTCTAGTCTTTCTATTAATAAGACATAATCAGAAAACATGCTGTTGTTGCTTCAGTATCTTACAGTTGCTACTAGCAACAAATTTGCAAGTTTGAAGGGGAGGGGGAAGAAGCATCCTCTGCTCTCCAACAGCCCTATCTGCCTCTGGAAAAGTTAGCAGATTTAACTTAATGGGGCATCAAAACCTCCCTTAAGTCAACAATCCTTTGCAAAGATGGACTCAAATATGAATTCATAACTAAATTATGAAACATGGGATTTAGTCCTTATCAGTACAAGCCAACAACTTCCTTAGAGTTAATATAAACATATGTACACTACAAGGAAGTATATATTCCATTTATATGTGTTTGAAACCATATGAAGACAAGTGATAATCTTAAGCAAAATGAGTAAATCAACAAATGCAGTGTTCCGCGCACCTTTTTACCCATTTAACAACCTAGTAGAAATCATTTCACAGAACAGTGAAATTGTAACCCTTCACTTAATATGAAATGAAGTCAGCAGCAGCATACTTCTTGCTTCTTTTTTCCCCTCCAAAAGCACCCTGTTAAAACGTAATCCTGACTTCACATGATCATCTCAATGCAAAAGACCATTTTTCATCTCCATGCTTAGTTAATGTTTGGAAAACCCATTTATCCTGCTACTGCAAATGCATCATGCTCTGGATTACGTCTGTTAACTCAATTCTACAGGCAATAAGAAAAGGGTAAGCAGATGAGCATTTTGAATGGGACAAACACTGAGGGACATAACTGGCAGGGGAGGCGGTGAAAGAGCCTGAAGGAACACGGTTGCATGGCTAAGTCAGCAGTTACAGGAACCTGTCTGCAGCAAATACAAAGCATCACTGCAGCAATAAATTCTGAATGCCATAGTTGGAACTATATTGATACCAAACTTCATCCTGTTAATCTTGCTTTCAAGAAGCTGGAATGAGCATTTTACATGAACTCTTTACGTTAACAATCGTAACTCATTTTCACTAACAGACTTTCTTTCAAAATGAAAGATTAATCTCAGTTCTTCTAAAAACACACAAGCCCCCTCCCAAACTTCCAAATGCTAGTAACATCTCTGCCATATAACTTCACAAGACTTTAAACAAATCTCTTCACAATTCCTACTACCATTTTATTAAAGTAACTATGCTTGCACTGCAGTATTAGTAAATAATATAAACAAGCCAAACAAAAGCAACTTAAAACTTTCTACCTTAAATATTAGACATAAGTTGCAAATATGCCTATCATTCAAAAACATTTTGCCAGTGTTCAAGTTACTAAAATTCTTCCATTTTGGGTATATGTGGCCGTAAGTACAATATATGAAATACCTGCTTTGAGTTTTTATATTTTTTTTTTCATGTTAATTTAAGAATCCATTTTCATAACAGAAATACATAAAAGAAGCAAAGATATTGCAAAGTCCAGCAGCAGTCAAAAGCAAGAAAACGTCAAAATTACAGACACTTTTTTTTAATGAAAACTCATTCTCGCCCAACAGCTGATTTTAAATATGCTGTGTTTTAAAATATGGCCTCAAATAGTTTGAGGGCTGCACCTATACCTGGAGGTGAACAGAATTTTAGCATCCATTCTTCTGTATCTAGTATTATCATAAGCAAGAACATAATTTTGAAGCCTGGACATTCACCATGGCTAAGCCAGGACAAAGAAATGAGCTGCTAGTAAGCACAAACATTCCACATTCTTGCTGGTCTGCTTAGATCTACACGCTGGCTTTGCTGAGCTTTCCTGCATCTGTGAGACAGTTTTTGGAGCAGCAGTTTCATAGAGGTGATAGGAAAAGGAATCAAGAATATGGTCACTCTTTAGCTTGGAATTACAGTCCAGAAGAGACTGGCTTTTTACCTCCAGTATGAGGACTTTCACACTGTAATAAGACTGACACAGTAAGGCCGCCTTCATTTGAGGGGAGACCTTATTCTTGCTCGTAAGTATCTAAAGGGTGGGTTGAAGGAGGATGGAGCCAGACTCTTTTCAGTAGTTCCCAGTGACAGGACGAGGGGCAATGGGCACAAGTTGGAACACAGGAAGTTCCATTCAAACATAAGAAAAAACTTCTTTATGGTGAGGGTGACAGAGCACTGGAACAGGCTGCCCAGGGAGGTTGTGGAGTCCCCTTCTCTGGAGATTTTCAAGACCCACCTGGATGCAGTCCTGAGTAATGTGCTCTAGGCATTCCTGCGTCAGCAGGGGAGTTGGACTAGATGGTCTCTAAAGGTCCCTTCCAACTCTGAAAATTCCGTGATTCCGTGATTCTTTTCAGGTAACACACCATGCAATTCATGACCCTTTACTTGATCTTTTTGTCTTCACAGAGGCAGTAGCAATTATTACTGTGCAGACACATGGAAACACGTTTATTTGGATAACTGTTTGATAAATTGATCTAGAAGAAAACAGTAGCTTAAGTTCATGAGGAAAAAAAAGTATTTTTTTTAAAGCGCCTAAATCTCTGAATATTTTTTCACTTTACTTTGCATACATTTTAATGCAAAGTTTACAGCTGATCTCTTGCCCAATCACCTTACAGAACATGGCATCTTTTATTTTATGCAAATTTCATGACATATGTTTCCAAAAGCCGCTGCATTCAGCATCCTCTCCTGTCACGTGTTCCCTCAGTGTAGAGGTCATTATTCCTCAGTCCGTAAGATTCCTCCACATGCCTATTCAACATTCCCAGGGAAATGCCTTTCAATCCCTTATTCCCATCAGTGGTTTGCCTTGTAGGTTGTAGAGCCCATTTTGTAGCTCTCCTCTTTTTTTTTTTTTTTTTTTTTTTTTTTTAAGCTTGCAAGTGAAGGTCCTTTCATTTGACTGAATCTTCAACAAGCAGCAGCCATTTCAGGAGAGTTAGGGAAATCACTTAAGTATTTTAGAGCCCTGTCCAGCTGGTTCAGCTGGCTTGGATGAGGCAGTTTCGGATACCAAATACTGTGACAATTCCTGATGAGGTTTTCACAATCTCTTGTGTGTCAGCAAGTCTGAGAATAAGGGTTATCAGACCATCTGACTCATCCCAGCCTTGGCGTGCTTTACTTCACAGCATCGATGCTGGATGACTCACTTATTGGAATATTCCTGTTTCTAACAGCAAGAGAGTCTCATCCATGGTGGAAAAGCACTCAAGGAATCCCAGCTGCTGTGGTATCCCAGATGAGATGAACGTTCTCCCTTGCAGAGAAGACGCAACTGTAAAGATGCACATGCCTCCTAAAGTGAGATCTTTCCATATCCTATGCCTTGATACCAGAACAATGTGACTGAAGTTTCCCCTACCAGGTCAATAAACTGTACGCCTCTGGAAAAGAAGCTCATCTTGTAAAGGTAAATTGTGAACCCAGTTTACAACAGGAATTGAACAGCAATTATTACTACCAGGAGGCTATCACCTCCAGTTCACCTCTTTTCCATGAGTAAGCCCATCTCAGGGTTTCTCAGGGAAGGACAATAGTGTCTGCACCTGACCACCACACAGAGCTGTTCGCAAAACTGAAGAACTTGCTGATTCCAGGTTTCAAAAGTCAAACGTCCAGGATAATTGGTATGGCACAGTAAAGGTCAGAAACACTCTGGTGCTAAGTCCTGGTGACAGTAAAGGACGGTGACATCATGACTTCAAACCCATGACATACTACAAGCAGAAACTGAGGTCCAAGGAACATTATAAGTTTACTGCTGCTAAAAGTGGAAACATTAAGTTGTTATGGTGGTGGCAAAGCTTCTGATTTGACTGGTGCTAAAACTAAGACACACTACATATGTTTGCAATGTATTACCTTGACTTTTGCTAAGCTGAGTCAGTGCCAAAGCCAGCTAAAGTCTACTCTGGCATTGGCTCCATTATCTGACAAGCCTCAGAGAAGTCTTCCAGAAGCTATATAGACTGTCAGCAATAATGGATGGAAAAGAGCTGAAGGAAACTCAGAGCTGAACCACTGTGTTTCAAGAGACAAAGCCAAGAAGAATTGAAAGCGTACCAGTTTCATCTCCCCTTATGTACCTACAGTTACTGCAGAGGCAACGTTGTTTTTCTACTCCTGAATGAAGATGCGTACATGCAGTCAGTGCCACTGTGCACACCGGCTATTCACTTAGAGCTGTGACTTGCTAAACCTCTGAAAAGATGATAGCTGAAACACATGCTGATTGCAGGATGGGATGGAGATATTCCACTATGAAGTGAGACATCTTTAAAACATCAGCATGACAAGACAGCCAAGCCTTCGAACTTAATCCTGATTGATCGTGCAGGTGCCAGACATAGGGAAGAGGCTAATATTCCTCTGAGAACATTTTATCTACTTGGATTTCTACAACAGTCCCAGTTAGGATAAATCAGTTCCCTTCAGATATTTGATGAATTCCTGCTAGGCAATACCAGATACAGATTAACTGTATAGTGCTAGAGTTGATAAAGAAAGATGGTGATTCACTGAGATGAACAGAGCCCTTCGCATTTATGAAGACTACTGCTTCCAGCTAGGTTCATCTTCTCAGAAGGTCTGACTTGTCAGAACATCCCACTTCACCAAGGTGGAGCAAGTATTTTGCAGTGTAGGAGGCATACAGAAATGCAAAGAGACGAGCAAAGCTTCACCCTAGTCCCATCAAAGATAAAAGAGAAACTGTAGGCTTTAGAAATCCCTTCCCTTAATGACTCCTGGTACCCAAAAGAAAATGTAGCATTTCTAGAAAGCTCCCTGATACCTTTAAATCATGCCTTCCTCCCTCCTTTTTCATTAATAACAAAGGAAAATAGCTACCTGAAGATCTCCTTTAATTCTCCAGAAATATAACTTCTAGGGAAGGACAAGCAGCAGGCTTTTTTTTTTTTATCTTAAACAAAACCTTCACTTTCTCCATCTCACCACACATCACCTGATGTCCCAGCCTATCCCTATCAGCAATCTGCACAAGTACATGAAAGACAGTTTGTAAAATAACGTCCACAACTCTTTCAATTTAATCTGAATTTCCCTTAAGCATCTCAGTATCAGCTACAACCATTTCTTGAACAAATAATGATGACGCCTAATACACAAATGGCAAACATAATATACAGGGAGGAGCAATTGTGCAGAATGACTGGACAGTCCTCAGCAAATAAGGGGCATGAGGGGCCTGGCTTTCTCACCAGTCTCAGTGACAGAGGGGGGGAAAACAAAAATACAGGAGTCAGAGTGTAAGAGCTCTCCCCATCCCTATGATCATGTAAAAAGTAGAAAAAGGTATACTAAGTACCACTGAAAGATTAACAGAGGGTTGAAAGAACAAACAAGCGAATACTATCTTTTGAAAACCCAGAGGGATAGGATTGCCATAAAAAAAGAACAAGGTTTTTCTGGAAGTCCTCAAAGACCTTTGCAAAAATGATTTTAGAAGAGTTCAGAAGGTGAAAACTAGACTGAAAAGGCGAAGAGACTAAGCCAAAACTCAGTCTATTTTGTCCTTGTTTTGCCCCAGTACAAAACTTCCTTTCTTCTCAGAAGACTCCTTGCAATTTCCATGCAAATATGGCAGTAATAATTGTGTATATATTTAACAGCGCTGTTCTGTAATGTTACATAAAAATTAATTTTCTATTACAAACAGCAAACAATAGGTTTCAATTTCCACTGCTATACAGATCTATTTTTTCAACAGATTTATACAAAATGTTACATGTTTTTGTGTCTTGAAATACATTTCCTATCTAAAAATGTAGGTCTGCATCTCTTCCCTTGCATAAAAATACCAACCACAGCACATCATCAGCCTTTTTCCCAGTGCTGCCGCGTTGCCATGGAAACTGGCCCTGATTTCTACTTCCAATATAGGTTGCATGTAAGCAGGAAAAGAGCTGAAGTAATATTTATATAATATGCAACAGAGAACATATATACAATGTTTATGACTTCAGTAGAGGCCTGCGGACTGGCTGAAGTGACTTACAGAATTCTCAGACTGTTTCTATCAGACATTCAAAGTGTATTTATATTACTAGCCTCAAAAAAATAGCATAGGAAATACATACATGTGTGGAATTCAGTATATTCTTTTCTCCCTCTTGTTTTCAATCAAAAAGAAAGACAAGCTCTGTACTTCATAAGTAAATAAAATCATGTTCTTGAGTTGTACTGTGAAAAAACTATAATTTAATTTATTCCTTTAAGAGTGAGACAACCCCTTTGCCTTATTCTCAAAAAGCCATGACAGAAGATTATAAAGGCTTTTTTGTAACAGATTTCAAAACAAAGGACAGCCAACCTAACCTTCAGTATTCCCCTTCTTTTAATAGGATGGCATGTCTTCTCTTCCCATCCGCCTCCTTCAAACAAATTTCCTGTAAAAATACTGCAGTAAAAATACTGCCCTGCGATTCTGGTGGGGTGTGGGGTTTTTTTGTTTTGTTTTGTTTTTTGTTTGTTTGTTTGTTTTGGGGTTTTTGTTTGTTTGTTTTTGGGTTTGTTTTGGTTTTTTTTACTTTCTGAATACAAGCTGTGTATGCCCACACAGCCTTCACTGAAGGGTTGAGGTTGGAAGGAACCTCTGGAGATTGTCTGGTCCAACCCCCCTGCTGCTCCATCAGGGCCAGTTGCCCAGGACCATGTCCAGATGGCTTGTTTTTATTATCTCCAAGGACAGAAACTCCACCACCTCTCTGGGCAACCAACATGTGCCAGTGCTCAGCTTTCAACACCAGGCATGAGATCAGGAGACACGTTCAAACTTCTAAAGGGCAAATAACCCTCTGGTTAATGCCCCAAAAATGTTTTCAATACCAAAACAACTTTATTAGACAGCTTACTGTAAAACGACAGAATGTAACATACGTTTCGAGTCTATTTAAAGGGGTGGTAAATGCTGCAGAGACTCTTACACATAGAAGAAGAAAACGGAGTCTAATTTCCCTCACCTCCGTTAGACTTTGTCAGAACACTTTTTCAAAGGCAACATGTTTTGAAAGGAACTACTGGTCTTAAGTTTTGGGGTTGGGTTTTTTTTTTTGTGTGTCTGGAAGAATTTCTGACTAGAAATATCAGAGTGGGAGACACACAGACACACACTCTCTACATGTAGACAGCCTGGGAAAGACTCTCAAAGCCAGGTTCAAATCCCTGATCTGCGACAATTTTTACTTCAAGCATCTGTAGTTCTTTCCTATACCATAAGCCAATACCCAAAGTCTATTACTAGAGTCAAGTCTTATCCTCTTTCTCACCTATATAGCCTTTCTTCCAAATAAAATGTTTTAAGTTACAAACATTAACTAGAATGAACTATCTTTCATGAGACAGAAATTCCATGGAAAAGGAGCAGACCCAAGAACTTGAGTGCAATGATAGTAGAAGGGCTCTTCCAGGGCAGATCAAAGGTCCACATAGGCCAGTATCCCATATTCAGAAAAACAGCCATGTGCAGATGTCCAAAGAACAGCACAAGACCAAGCTAAGCACACAGCAATCCTTCCTCCCCCAGGCTGTCCCCTGGTCTCCAGCAAATGGCATCTTAGAGGCCACCAGATGGGTTTCCTATGTATTTAGTAACTCCCACCTGATATTTATTCCACAAATCCACCTAGTTCCCCCTTGAGCATATGGAAACTTCTAACATCCACATACTATGGCATGAAACTCCAGAGCCTACTGACACCTTTTCCACAGGATCATCTTCTTGTATTTGTTCTGCATCTGCCATCTCGTAGCTTCAACTGACATCCTTTGATTCTTGTACTGAAAATGCCTGCGAACAGTCATTCTGCAGTCACCCTCTCTCTGGCACACAATTTAATAGACATCTACTGTATCACCCTCTGCCATCTGTTTTTCAGTCTTGAAGAGTCCTACTCAATTTTGTCTTTCCTCACAAGAAAGCTGCTCCATAATTCAAGATCCTCTCCTTCACTCTTCCCCAAACCCTGTCACGCTGTATCTTTTGCATGGAATATTCCATAGGTGATGCACAACAGCCTTACATTTTTGGCATAATTATATTTTCTACTGTGTTGTCTCCTTCCTTGTTCCTAATCATGTATTTGCCTTTTTTAATCACTATTGAACACAAAGCTGATGCTTTTATGAAACATCTGTTTCAATGGTAGTTCCCTAAATAATGATTATCACCTCAGAATCCATTATTTTATATGAAAAGTTATGATTATTTTTCAATGTGTATCCCTGTAACATTTATCTCGGCTGAATCTCATTTGCTGTTTTGACATAAAAATGCTGACATGACTATAGCAAAATAGGCTTGATGTAGTTTTTTGACCAAGAACCACCAAGATAAAAAGAAAAAGAAGAAATGCATACGCTTCCACCAGATAATATAACCAAATAAGCTTCTTTGTATCTTCTGGGAACAAAGAACTAGTTTTGATTGTAGGTTTTTTTTCTTGTTTTTAACATCCTAGGTCTATGACTAGGTTCATATAACTGCAACACCCCAGAACTGCCTAATTATTTTCTAATGAGAGTGTGATTATGGTATGAGTTATTACCTCTTTGAATAGAAGTAGATTAATCAGTAGCTATAAAAGGAAATGACATTTCCTTTTAAAATATCATTTTGCATAAAAATAATTATGTATCTCATGAAACTTAAGTAAATGAGATTTTAGAATTGTAAAGAGATCTGAAATTAAAAATATTTACCCAAGTCACACACAAACTCTTGCTTTGATTTAGTTAACACCAGACAGCCCCATAAAACATACACTTTGCAAAATAATGCAGAGAAAACATGTTCTTTAGGGTAATTTGATCTTTGGCTCAAAGATACTATCCAGGTGTCATCTCTCTTGAAAAGACCATATGCAATTTATCAGTACAACCTGTGACTTCAAAATAGCCATCACATCCATCAACATTCAAGTTTAAAGTAGTAATAATTACCATTGACAGGAAGAAAGCATCAACATGAAAATACTAGATACTACAGACTAAACTAAAAGAGGAGAATAATGTTCATCATTACAATTCTGAAGCCATACGCCAGGAAGATAAAATGTACCTACCTAATTTGCAAAGGCGAGGAGACTATTAGAAACCTACTTGACTTCAACTTCCTCTACAACGACGACAGAAAAAAAGGGGCAATTCGCACATTAGGTAAGTAGTAAAAACAGGTATTTAATTTCAAATGAATGATGAATGCTATATTAATAAATGAACAAACTTTATTAAAATAATTTTGCTTTTTATCAGTATGAAAGAAGATTACAATTGAGAGATGAGGCTATTTAAATTTCAATGATAACTAAATGTTTACACTCCCAGAATATGAATAAAATTACCTGAATGTGTTACAAAATTAAGTTTTGACCAGAAAAACAACACTTCTCTAGAAACAGCTGTGCTAAAAATATCACAGTGACAACAGGTAAAGGTAAATAAGAATCATTTAAAATAAACTGCATGGGCTTCATTGTTATCTATTTGCAAAAGCCTAGAATCAGCTCAGTTGGTGCAGGCCAGACAGCTCTGAGCTTAAAGCAGATTTTGGCTAAGCAGTCTAGAGAAGATAGTAGTTGCTTCAGGCAATTTATAAATTGGTAGAAATCTTCCGTATGTTTGTAGCAGGACAATATATTGAAATCTTTATTAAATTCTATAGTATAGTATGTTTCATTTCATTATTATGATTGCATAAGAGACCTGGCCTTTATAATGTTATTTATTATTTTTCAACTGATAAGAGTATATTCAAATAAAGACCTTACAAAATAGTAGCAGGTTGCAACTTAATCCAGTAACATTAAAAAAAGTCATTTTCCCTTTGGCTATTTCTGTACAGACAAACAGTCATTCTCAGAGACTCCTGTTACTTACCTATGTCTATCATTAAATAAAAAGTAAGTAAAATATCTTTATGAATCATTACGATGTATATAAAAATGAAAAATTAAACAATTCTAGTTTGAAAGCAGCTGCTCATCTGAGCAAATGCAAACTCTAGTACTAGAGTGATCTTTGTTCAGATAGTCTGACATTCAGCAGGATTCTCAACTGTCTCTTCCACACAAGATGTAACTTCCACTGCACGTGGACAATGCATACATTTGTCAACAGTATTAGGAACTTTCAGATCAACCGGGCAAAAGACTAAGATCACTGTAATAGATACTTAAATACAACAAAATGAACCGGAATGAATCCTTAAGTGAAAACTGCTTTTTAAACATAAAAATACTAGGTTGCACTTAAATTCCGCGGTAAAACTCAGGCAGTTTGCTCTGGCTTTGCTTTAAAGTTATTTTTCTTACTGTCAGGTCCCACCGGAAATAGCACCACACTATCTTATATGCTAACATACACTCAATTACACGTAGTTGAAATGGTTTCCAAAGATATTGCCTAGTAATCAGATCTTCAATGACCAGAAGCAAAATTATTTGGTTTTAAGGTCTGTGGGTTTGTTGTTTTGTTTTGTTTTTTTCAATCTGCAGAGTAAAATACAAATCTAAGCTAGGAGAAAGATAGCTGAGGGAAAAACTTTCCTGTTCATTTTCAAGGCTTTGCTCACTGACAACTCCAGCCTCTCTGCACATAGCCTTCAGCTGACCTATCCCAGTGAGAGCAGAAAATAGTCATAAGATATAAACAGGAAGATACATTCATTTATTTCCTGTGTATTTTCTGACTCTGTTAAGAAAAGTATTTAGATCAATTAAAGGAAAACAGAGACATCAGAAATGTGACTTAAGTCATGTTTTCTTGCCAGGTTTTGAACTGTGACTGAGAACTGCAGCTACCATAGTGTCCTCCCAAAGAAAGGGGTTTGGTTCAAGAGTTCACAGCAAAAGGAGTGAATAAGTCGTACAAAGATTTTGCTTCAGTTGAGAGGCAAAACCCCCCTATATTCTTTTGCCCCTTCAGCCTCTGCCCCTTCTTTTTTGGCATTTATTTCAGGCATTTACCTATGGCAAGTGTTTAATACTTAGTTATGCGATGCATTATCCGTATTAAAGTAAACCACAATCTTAGTAAGAAAGGAAGCGTCAGAAGTAGAAAAAATGAAGCGCTCCCTGTCATTTTGCAAGGTATATGCTGGTTAAACTACATAAATATTTGGTTTGCTGAATGGTGTTATATTACATACAAAATTATTGTATGTAATATACAAATGCACAGAATTAAATGCAACTGTGAATTTGACATTCATTCATCCATGTCGCAGTCACTCCAAGTTCAGACGGAAATGACAGAAGTGAGGGTGCAACAGGTGGGCTGTGACTAAGACCACATGAGAGCCGCCAATGCCACTGTCACCAAAGACAGAGGTTCTCCTTCGGCATCCTCTTCAGCACTATGGATTCTCTAAGTACCTTTAGTATGGTGCTGCTATTTAATAGCTAGAGAACAGATTTACTGGTTCCTAAAATAGCCAAGGCATCTTCCCCTTGAAGCATTCTATCTCCTGCTTTTCTTTTGCTCAGGTTAGTGCTTGTGTCTATGTCACCTTACCACAGACACTCCTTGCATTTGCATCAAAGCATGCAAATCAAAAAGAAATCAAAATAGTAAGTGGCACTTATTAGGTTCAAAGTTCTTCAAATGAAAAGTTAGCAAACTCTAAACAAGGATAAAATGTTTCAGGAAACATTTCCTGAACTTTTCCAATAACCACTGCATTCAACACAACAATGACTGCACAAGAGACCAGGCCTTTATCATTTTATTTGTTTATTATTTCTCAGCAATGGCCTATAGAAGAGTAACTTGCAAAACATGGTTCTTAAAAGCTTCATCAACAATGTGTAAGGGAAGGATCAGAATACAGTATCACTCTGGGTACTGTAATGACACAAAAATGTCAGAATACACATATATACAAGCAATGGAGCATGCACACGACACCAACACAGGTGCTTCAAAAGATACATAATTTGGGGTTTTTTTTACCTTTTCAAAAAACAGATGTGATACACAGCCACCACACAATTTCTAGGCTCAAGAAGAGTTTTAGCACAGTTCTGTCAGATATAATGAAAGCAAAAGATAATCATACTAATTTTGTAGATGACATGAGCATCCTTAAATTTTGCAACACAATTTTATTCAGGTCGAGGGAATTCTCAGGAACCAGAAATCACATGAGCAAAACTGCTGCTACAATTTTAAAAAAATATGGCAGTAATTTGCATTGCAATTAATGTGCAATGCAAAACATATGTGGACAGACTCCACATTGAAATAAAAAAAAATATTATTCGCTCCTTACAAAACAAATCTAGGATTTTAGAGTCACACAAATGCCAGGGAAGAGGGCTTTAAGAATCACAGTGTGTGACATTATTCCAGATGTCCTCTAAGAAACACAGAAAAATATCTTAAAACAGGTCTGAGGGAAATGCAAACCTTTCCATTTTCTTCAGGTTACTTGTTATTTGTATATAAATATTTCGCTTAGGAAGGATTTTCTGTTAAATTTAAACCTGAAATACAGCGGTGAGGCTGCATATTTATAGAGGAATGGTTCTTTTGGAAAAAGTGGAAATACTGGAAAACATTACTTGCTTGTTGCACTGTGCTACTACCCATGCTCTACTTACTGCAGTTTTATTAATGTTTTTAGATTATTTTTTAATTTATTAATTCTTTAGAGAAAAATCAGAACTTGGACGCAGGTACTCTTAGTGCTACATTTCACTACACCCCAGAGCGAGCTCAAACTATAGCATTCCCCTACTCATATATGCATTGTAAACTGAGTTATCACCTGAAAGGCAGGACAGAAACAAGGGAACGAGTAAGGCCTGCAAAGCCATACTTTTTTTTTTTTAATGCAGAAGAGAATATTGCCATAGCAACATACATGAAATGAGCTGCTAGAACTTCTTTTTTTTTTTTTTTTCCCCTCAGCTTGTGACAGTTCTGCAAGGCTAAATAACTGAGCATACGATTCCTAAAAAAGGTTTATGGATACAGACTTAGAGGAATCCCTACAACGCCTGCAATGCTCTGATGTTTTGTTTTGGGGGGTTGTTTGGTTTTTTTAACTTAAATTACTCTGCTCTTTGAAAGAGACTGGAAGAAATTCACTCATGGGAAGGATCAATTCTGAAAATGAACAGACTGCCTGAACTGTTGAAACCCTTGCTAAAACCCCAAGATCTACCAAGCAACCTACCTAAAAAGCACAGCTACTAGAAACACAGTAGTTTTATTTAGCTGTGGCTGAAAAGAAAATAACAGCTCTTCCGTCAGCTTCCTCCTTCTACTTCAGATCAAATAATGATTAGGAACTAAGCCCAAATGATCCACATAAATTCGCTAAATTTAAAACTTCACAAAATTTTTATTGCATTTTTTTTCTTTACTGTACACTTGCATGAACTTAAGTAAAACTAATAATTTCATCTTCTACAAGCTAAAAATCACCATAATAGAAATGAAAAGGACACTTAATAATTGCATCATTAAGTATTTTGCTGCATAAGTGACCATAAAAACTGGACAAACTCCTCTGCACGACGTTAAAATACTTAAGGTCAAAAAGAGAGAATGTGGCTACAAACAAAGTGTTCTTCCATATTTTCCCTCCAAATCAAAATACTGAAAATAGATCTGGAATGTAGGTCTTCGGAGGAATATAAAAAAATAAAATAAAATTGAAAATAGTAACTAACAAAAAAAAAAATCTTTTCTTAGAAATACACTCTGCAGATCCCATTTTTACAGCTCAATAACCAGTCCAAACCAAAGGAGACCATGTTTTGCAGAACTAGTCTCCTAAAATAAGCATGCAAAAGGAACAGTAAATTTTAAAAACTACTGCTGCAAGACTGTATGAATAGAACAGCAAGTGACAGTTTTGCGAGTCTGCTTTCAAACCAGCGGAATGTGCCCTCAATCCTTCCAAGGTAGGGACTATAAATCAAAACAGTTAAATCAAGACATGTCTGAATACAGGGTCCAATCCACACCGAAATCTTACAGATGTGGGCACAGTCTTCTGCGAACTTAACTTCAAAGGCCATGGTTGGCCATGCTTCAAAAAGACTTAAACCTAAACCATAACACAAACAGCTCTTAACCTTTTATCTCCTTTACTTTTTCCACCTAATCTACAATACTTTGGAAACATTTCAAATAATTAGACAGTTAAAACAGGACAAGCTATCCTGAACAGTAGGATGAAGAACCATTTTATGAAAACTTTAAATGGATAGCCAAAGTTCAAAACACAAAGCAAAGTCACCCGGCATTTGTTACAGGACTCAGCCTTCACTGGCAAGTGCACCATGGTGTAAAGCTGTAAAGGCCTAAAGATATAAGGAAATAAGGCTTACCAAGAACAGCAACAATCTTCTAATAAACAGTTCTTAATATTGGAAATGAGAAGCAGAATAGCATTCATAAGTTAGTTCTTGTCAGAGCTGAGGAAAAAGCTCTGAGCCCAAAGACACATTCACTTTTTCTAACTAATTTGGTCTAATAAAAGCATAAGGTATTCAGTAATGTTAATGGTTTGCATAGCAAAGTTATTTCAGAAATCGCCCTCTTGATAACCCCGTATCCACCCAGATGATGAACTGAGCAGTTAGGTATAGTTCTAACAATGATCCTTCTGCACACACACAATGAAGAAATCTTCAGACAAAGGCTCAAAGATTTGACTTCATCTCAGTTTCTCCATTAGGTGCTCTTCAGCACTCACCCAGTGACAGCCACTCCAGAACAATACCACCATGTTCACTACAGAAAGACCACTCCAGTAGGCTGGCTGCCACGCTTCTGTCACTGCGCTCGGGCTCAGCTCCATTCCCTGCTCACCAGTACATCCACCAGCTTTCCACAGGGTGAGATCTCCACAATCCTCTCTGGCACTGGGTCCCAGGAATTTTGGAAGAGCATGGTACGTGTAAAAGTGCCTGAGCAAGTACACACTGATGAGCACAGCCAGCTCTACGCACAGTTATCCCTGGGTATGAGGGTACAGCCTGCCTGGGCAACACACCAAAGGTGCAGTAAGGGGACTCTAAAGTCCCCCCTAAAGTCTTGTCATTATACCTCTACTCATGCAGTAAGGTCAAACCATTACAGAAATTGGCAGCCTTGTCAGCACAACCAGGGAGCTTTAGCAGAAAAGTGGAGACGCCACCTTTAAACATAAAAAGCTAAGGGCTTTGAAGGACCTACTGCCTGTATTGCGGAATCTTTCCCTTCTTAAATTAAGAAATGAGGGTAAAGAAACTACTGTAGCAAAGAAAATTACTCAAATATAATGTGAAGGCATCCAATTTAGACTCTCATTTTGTACTTGGATAAAAAAAAAATGTTCTCCTAAGAAACAGGATCATTGCATTTTCTGGACATAGACAGAGCTACTGAATGTCTGTACAGTCCTATCCAACAAAGCCTGGAGCTTAAGTTACTTGCCAATATATTGTACTCTCTCCAAAATCAAGAGAGTTCTTGTTAAAATAGAGCATCGCTTGCAGGGCCTGACAGTCAACGGGCTGACTTAGAGAGGAGGTTCTTTGTAACAACACTGTAGAACAGTCTGTGTAAAAACCCAGCTAAAAATAACCTTGAATTTTCTGAGAAAAAGAGTCTAATGAAACACAATGAATTAAACCATATTTTTAATGAGGATTTCTTTCCTCCCTTCTGGCAGAAGGAAGAAACTGCAGTCCAGTGTTACACAACTTATACAGTACCCTAAATCCAAATTTACACCACCTGCCTTCGAAATTGTAAATTGGTCTGGCTGAGTACAATCTTACTCTTGAGTATTGTTCATGAACTGTCATTCAGATTTAAAAAAAAAAAAAATAGATTGACAAGTGGGTGTAATATTCAAGCAGCATGTGCTGCACATATATAGTGGTGAAAGGAAGCTCTAATTATTCACAGACTATAAGGAACTATTAACACCTATAAAAATCCAGACGAGAAAAATGGAAGTGACATGCAAGGCAAAGATTTGCTTAATATTTATTTCTAGTTTCTAATTACAACTGATTTTTGCACTTTTACTATACTTTGACTTTCTTTTCCGAGAGAAGGAAAAAAAGGAAGCACATAATCTATGTATCTATTGAGCATGGAGAAAGAGTGCAAGAGGCACAGCTGGCATTCACACAATTCCCAAAGTCAGGGACATGCCAAATAGCAAAGCTTTGCATGGTGGTTTCTACACAACCTCACAGAGGCCTTCTTTTAGTTAGCTATGCTACATCTTGTTTATGCAGCTTTTTAACTCAGATTCTCAAAGAATCCTGAGTTCAAGAAAGCATTAATAAAGTTACAACTTCATAATTTTTTGAGGTATTTGTTTTGCCTTTACAGACCCTTAAAAGGGCTGCATAATACTACATTTTTTTAAAACGGAAGTATCAAGAGTATTAAAAGCTTGTGAAGATTTTAAAGAATCTTTTATTTCCTTAAGTTTACAGCAATCATGTTTTTTTTTTTTTTTTTTTTTTTAAGAAACTTTTTGAGGAGTTCCAGAAAGATGATTGAGTAGGATAAACCAGCATTTTCCATGGAAAACATAATTAGACTGTCACTAATCTGAACACTGTCAAAATTTCATTACTAACCTAATAAAAGTACCTTCTCATTTTCCTACAAAAAAGGGAGAGGTGTAACTTATTTTTATACAAGGGTGATTTTCAGCATTTTTAAATATTTCTAAAGCTCTGGATAAACAGAGTATCACTGAAAAAGGCTCACAGCTTTCAGTAAATAGTGTGTAGGTGCAACTAAAATTTTTACAGCAGTACTATGGCAAACGAAGACTGAAGTCAACTTGCAAGACTAGTCAAATTGCTGTGACAGAGATGGAAACTAAGCTGGGAAATCATCATGAAGATCTGAAGCGCACACAAATGAAAAGGTGGACGTGATGCCAGCTACCATATGTAAGTATGAGAGAATGGAATGTATGCACCAGTTAAGAAAACAGAAAAGCAGAAGTTGAATCTATTTAAAAATGGACCTCATTTATCTGTAGGAACAGGCTATATGTTATCTTGAAACTTCTCAACTGTAACAGAAGCAAAAGACTGAATAAAAAGCAGAAGAGAACCGCTGTATTTTTAAAGTTTTTAAACATCTCAAAATCTGGATTGCGACCTAAAGTCAGTAATATTAAAACCTGAGGTGAATTCAGTAACTGTTCAAATTAGGAAGACAACAGAACTGAAATTTTCCAAGTACTAATATTCTCACAACAAAGAGTTCTGGCTTTGGTTCTCTACACATTAAAGGAGGACTCCAAAACACTGTCATGACTTCACTGATTCTGTAGGTACTTCTAGTCCTTCTATTTCTATAAAAATACATATAAAATGTATACCATGCATACATAAAGCAAACACAGAAACAGGTAAGTACTGAAAAAGTTTGTCCAGTTTCATGTCAACGCCATGACCTTGCATCTGCCTCATGTATACTGTAATTACCTTGCTACTGTCACCAAAAATTGTCTTGCATCTGCTTACCAGTCTATTGCCTAAAGAACACACAAAACAAACAAACAAACCCCCAACCTAAAAACTTTTAAAACCAGGAATATGTAGGATTACATACCCTCCTTTTACAAGTTCTTTACAAAATTTGAAAATCTGTAAATTTTCATTTTGGAATTTAAATATTTTTCTTGCTTGTTCTTACTTTAGACATTAAACTACCATCTACGTTAGAAGATTCTGTAGGTGGTTAAAAGAATGATCTGATTGTGACTTTAGAGACACTCTGGATGATTAACCTAAGAATCAAGATGTGATGTGAGGTTTTATTCTGTTTTGTCCCCTCCATCCCAATGTGCCTTGATAAGGATTCAACAACTCTGCTACTTTAATTAAAACAGTGAGAACTACTAATGCACATCTGACTCATACAAAAAAACCTCCAGCGAAACAGAGAAGATACCAGACTAGAAATTCTATTTAAAAGATGTAAAGAGCTGGATAAGAGTATCAAAAACATTTTGGAGAGTAGGAGGCGAACAGTCCAGAACACCTTCATAACTTCTGTATACATTTCAAAAATAAGATACAAGTTTACTACTTCTTTATTCTGTACATGACACATTCAAAATAATAATTAGGGAGAAAATTGTTATGGCCTTTTGCTCAGCACCTGAAATGGCTTCAACAATTTACTGTTCACCATTTCAAAATGGTATTCACAATAAAGGATTATTACAGAATTATTTTCTGAGAAAAGAACAATGAGTTTGTTATTTTTACTATATACTACTGATCATTTCCAAATCCACACACATTCATTTTTACTTAGCTACAGACCTGAGACTTTACTCAGTGACCTACATTGACCAAGTTCTTTAAAAACTTCCCAAGAACTTGCAACACTCAATATATGTATATACGATTTAACCAAAGTTCTGCAATTTTAATATAAAACAGCACTACTGTTATTCTACCTTGTCGCGAATCATTTTGCAACAAACTGGCGTAGTCGGCAGGATCCTAAATTAATATTCACGACAAATTGGCATAGTCGGCAGGATCCTAAAAATCTACATTCGTGACATACCTGTAGAGAAACAATAGTCAACAGGTGCATATTTTTATCTTAAAAAAAATATTTTTCTTATCTGAAGAGTTAAAAAATTATCAGTGCCAAGTACAGTCCATTAGCACTCAGTAAGAAAAAGTCAAGATTTACTTCAGGCCATTTTTACATTACAACTCAGTCATCTTAAAAATAAAACTTATCTTGACAATATACATAGCTAGTTTGAGTTCTGCTAGCAGATGAACGGCCACACTGAGCCAGATGTAAGTTGCATGTAGTCTGTTACCCTATTGCTGACCGTGGCTGAAAGTGGACATCTTGCAAAGAGTACTGGAATGATCAAACACATGACAATAGCCAAACACTGGCCCACTCTGCAACAATTTTTCATAGGGACTTCTTGTGCCACAAATGGGATCTTTGTATTTAACAGTCTTCAGTGAATTATTTTTCTATAAACTTGTTCAGTCACCTCTTGGACTGATGAAAATTTAATGTTAACATCCTGTGGCAGGGACTTCCACACACTTAACTGCCCATGTTTGAAGAGTAATTTCCTTTCGTTTGTTCAGAAACTGCCTGCAAGCTTCCTGTATTGGAAGAAACAGTGAAAACAATATTTCTTATTTACTCTTTTTACATCACTCAATTTCATAAATTCCATGTCACTTCTCTCCATCATTTATTATATTCTTTCTGAGATGGAAAGCAGGCACTGAGTGCCATAATTAAGGCACGAGACACTGCTTATTTATCCACTGATCACAACTCCTTTCCTGATAGTCCCTAACATCCTACTTAGAGTCCTATTACAGCACTGAGCTGTGACTTCCATGGATCCAGTACTCCTCCAATATTGATAACAACTGCACTAGATTCCATCACTAGATGTAAAGGTTTTTCACCTCATGAACTTCATTTTACATTTATTACACTTTCATGTATGTTATCTCTGTCTTGTAGAGTTTTTTCTGAAATGTTTCAGCAATCCCTCCATTTTACTATCCAGAACAAATCAGTACAATAAGTACTAACAAGGCAACAGCAGGAGGTTGCGTTCCCTACTCCAATTTTTTTCACCTGCCTCTAGCTGCACGCTCCTCTCCTGCTAAATCTGGGGGGAAAATCCCCAAAGCAAATCAAACTGGTTAATGTTTCTTTCTCACAAGTTAAAAGTAGTGCACAGAAGAGCCATGAGTGATACAGTTGATGTAAGACAGGGCATGGAATAAACATCGGAAGAATATGCACAGCAGAAGGAATAAATCATCACCTTCCTGTCCTTACTTTTTTTGGTGGCACGGAGCTCATCTCCTCACTTCTTCCCTTCCTGGGGCTGAGAGTGGATCTGTGGTTCAGTCATATGTACACAGTCAACCTGATAGCTCACTGCCGCTGTGAAAGAGTCCGTCTTGCTCCTCTCTCTCACAGTCATGGGCATGCAGTGCTGCCCTCTCTACCAGCTCTAGCACTCATTTATTCACTTCTTTTGGAGCTTGTTCTAACAAGCTAAAGCATAATGGGCGAATTGCTAAGTGAGTGCAAATGCAGGGATGATGTGGACAAGATAGCACAGAAGATAAATCAGTTATTTCAATGGTAATGAGCTCTTGGATTTGCTATTATTCGGAGTATCTTCTGAGTGTTATTTATTAGAATTATCTCTTTAGAAATTGTCAGAGTGAAGCTTTACAATTGACTTAGGCTGATTTAAGTTGATGCTTCCAGTGAGAGGGACTGTCCTGCCTTCTGCTTATTTCCAGGCATTTCTTCTGCCTGCATTTGTGCTCATGCCACTACACTATGTAGCTCCCTAATCCAGCTGAAAACCTCCCCCCATCCTCCTGGCAATTTCCAGGCTGATCAAACGTTGATCCAACTGACTGCATCAAAAGCACCACTGCCAGCACTAGAGAAGAAAAGAAGCAAGTGCTGGGGATAAGGTGAGACTTTAAACGTAGGCTTAAGCTAACTGTGCTCTTGATGTGTATTTTCAACATGATGTATCCCCACCATTAAATTTTAGACAGCACCTTAAAAACTATGCAGTAACATATACAGTGCTTAAAGAATAAATACATGTGGTTCATTATGGACTTCCCACAAAGAACAAAACTCTGAGATTAAAATAAACCTGGGTGATTCACCCCAACATTTCCCCTGTAAAGACACCAAAACAAATATATATATACACACACATATATACACACATGAATCTTCTCATACTCTAAGTCTGTGTAGTATGGATGGCATTTTACTGAAAAACCATTAGCACTCTACATAGGTTTCAGCATCATCTTAACTAAGCCTTACTGACCTGGTTAATTTGACATTCTGTATTGTAAATTATGATAAAGGAGAAACAAAGCATTTTCTAACAGATGTTGACTTCAATAAGGTAGAGAATCTATAAATGAGTGAAAATTTTATAAAGATGGGTATTATCTCTATTTTGAACTGAGATAAGTTTGCCAGAGGTAGAAAGCTCTTACGTTTTACTGTATTAACAGGGTTCCTTTGCCAGGGGTTGTCCGCCTTCTCAGAATGAAACTGAATCGTGCCATATTTTTAGTCACTGATATTTGAACTATAATTTCTTAGGTGCCTCTTCCCTTTAAACTGTTCCAGAGAGAGCAAATGCCATCACCCTCACTAAGTCACCTTGTCAAAGGCTTGGTGAACTGTAAATATTCTTTTCCTACCTCCAACCAGGACTATCAACAAGGCAGCCCTGCCTCCAGGGGTTACTAAGCCTTAGATCAAATGACTTTTCATACTAGCATGATCTAGCTATGTAATGTTTACCTTTAAAGCTCCAACATCTTTCCTGGAAAAAAATATAACAGGTTTTGGGCACAGTGAACTTGAAACAGTTGTTATGGTTTATAACAGGTGCTTTCGTGTTTCAAATGAGTCTTTGATGGCATTTAGATCTCCAGCTCCTGGCTAATGTACCCAGATCACTGAAATGGGCAAAAACACAAGGTTTGAGTTTTGGGGTTTTTTTTGTTTTTTTGGTTTTTTGTTTGTTTGGTTGGTTGGTTGGTTTTTTTACTTTCAATTCAGAAAACCCTTATTAAAATGTTACTGTTGGACTACGGTTAGTATTTAGAATTTTCCACTCCAAGACTGGTCTAAAAAAGCTATAGTATTGATTACAAGATAAGAACACCTTTTCTTATTCCACAGATAACTATTTGTTGCTATGCATGATACACTAAGGAGGATGTTATACTGTGAACAAATCATTAACTTGATATGAATTCTAACAGGATTGCCAATGCCTTACCTTAGAAATATTTTTATTTTTAGAAATATAGATGCAATGCTTTACAGAAGGTGTGCTGTACATGCAATCTTCATAGGTGAAAATGCTACATTAGTAACTAACCTACAGCTAAACTAAATTACCAATGGAAACCTCACTTTACTTCCACAGCCACCATGGGACCATATTAATATCAGCCTTCCTCCCCCCTTCCCTTTCAAGAATGAAGTCCCTGTTCTGAAGGATTATAATTATTGTTCCTCAAATACGCGATGTGTCCCCAAATACATGCCCCCAAACAGTCATGGCACTGCAGCGCCTTATACAGTTTTTTTAAAATATCAAAGCCTATGTTCTCAAAACTTTGTCAAACAGAATTAGAATGCTTTAAAAACCTAACAGTTCCACTGCTGTTAGTAAGAACTCCTGAGACAAGAAATTAAATGCCTTATACCACACAGATAAATTGTTGCTGTTGATCTGTGAAATACAAAAAGATAAGAAAGATGCTGGATTTTAATCCTGAAGAGAGATTGTAAAATAAAAACCGTTAAAATGCAAGGATAGCCAGCTATCCTAGTGGCTTTTGGAGAGAGGTGATAAAATATCATGCTCATGGTGTTCCTATCAGACACCTATGTTCCAGCAGAAAGAACCCCCAGAATTCTCAACTTTTATCCCGTCAAACTGGAAGAAGTTGGGTGATAAGGCTCTACAAGAGCAAATGAGCCTGTGCTTTGCAGGTGAGCTCTTCTTTCACACTGACATTCAAGTAGCAACTGACTTTGTAATTTTTGAGTGGGAAGCATACACCCAAGAATACTTGCTGAGTTTCTCTTACTATTGTTTCATTTTAATGTACATTAAACCCAAAATACCTAAGCAGTATGCTAGTCTGAAAAATCTCACTATCTAATCATTACGATGAAAGAAATGTCTGCCTTTGTAGCAGGTAGACATTAGAAGAACTAGTAAATAACTCAGTTATGTGGAATTATGCATTAACTCTGTTAGGCATTTGATTACTAAATATACTGAAACACATGCCATATTCTTATTCCATAAAACAAATGGGCATTCATCTAGATTAATGCGTTCTTTCTGGTCAGAATTTCTGTTAAATCCTAAAATTTGAATTGCAACATTTTCTTTTAGCTAATGCTTTAATGTTTGCAAACTACAGTGACAATAGTGGGGACTACAATAAAAAAAGTCCACAAAACAACATTGAATTGTTAAGGATGACTTAGAACAAGCACAGGAGAATCCTAGGTGAATTTTTAAACACTAGACATTAATGTTATGCAAGGAAAGAAAGAAAAGAACACCTCAATGTTTGTGGTAAATGCAAGTACTGCCCGGCTCACACGTTCTCTCTTCCCATCCAGCCCGCAGGCTCTGGCACTTACCTGACAGGCCAGTGAACTGACTCACCTCACTGAGATGGAAAACCTGGGGGGGGGAGGGGGCGCAGAGGGGAGAGAAAGACTGGTACAAGTGAAAAAGCTGTGGCAGGACCACTCATTTCAGCTGCAAAACTGTTAGGCTGAGGTCAGCCCTTCTCACGGAACCATACACAAGAGGTATTTATCCCTTGTAGTTCAGTGAGAAGCATAAGGAAACTGGGTAAACTTGTCATGTCAGCAGTACCAAAATCCTGTTACAGAATTTGCCAATCCAAAATCCAGGAAATATCCACCTAGAAGACAGCTGGCACAATATAAGATATTACTGGCTCTCTAGATACTTGTTTCTGTGCCAGAAATCAACCTTCCTGTATGAAAGTGAACAGAAAAGGGACGTGCTCAACTAATACTATACCCAGAGTTAATCCATCTTTAATCCAGGTACTACCAGAGACTGATTCCCTAATAAGCCTACGTAGACCCAAGCAGGGCAGCAGCACTGCCACATTAACTGAGCAGTCCTCACACTCACCTGCTCAGCTCCTTATGGGCGTGCAGACACACAGCAAGCACCTGGTAAAAGCTTGAGAACAACTGCTATTTCCCATTGTAACATAAAAAAATTCCAAGAGAGCACAAGCTACATCAAAAGGTAGATCAAAGCATGTTAAAAATAGTAAAGAATCATCACAACCATGCCTTAGTGCCTCTCTGATCCGTAACCTCATACACAACATGGAGAAATAAAAACGACACAGGTTACAAGAGTGAACAAAATGGCCTAGAAGTTAAAGCAGCAGGAGTACAACAGCATTTGATAATCAAACACAGGCCTTTTGCTTTCACTGTCATAGGCTGGCATCATTTCAGACACAGCACAATCAGATCCTGAGGGAGAGTAACCACTTCTGGTGCCCTGCCTAAAACCCTAAGGACAATTCAAATACAGTTATTGATGAGTCCTGGAGGGAGATACATCAAGCTTTTCTTGAGCAACAATGTTACAACTATCAACCTACGTCAAAGGAAGCTAGAAACAGGAGCACAACATGGAGATAGGTACTTACAATCAATGTGGGTACAAATTAATACAGCTCATTGAAATTTTTGAGTTTTTACCAGCCTCAGTCAGTGCCTGTTTTTTAGCTAATGCTTTAATATTTGCAAACTACAGGTATAACAACAGTGGAGACTACTACTTAAAAAAAAAAATTTTTTCAACAAAACAATGCTGAAGTGTTAAGACTGCCTCAAAACAAGTGCAAGAGAAGCCCAGGTGAATTTTTCAGTTCAGCATCTTTTGTTAAAAAAGGCAAGAAATACTCAATTAAGTTAAATATGTAACAAATTTTTAGAGATACATTGCATTTACATGTGCCTTTATAGTTATGTTTTACAGGAAACCATTAAACATAATTTCTCAAAACTGAAGTCTCATTCCTGCTAAAAAGCAAAAACTGGGAAAAAAAAAATCCTTCTCTTCAGAGTGTATATATATCATGTCTTTCCATTAGTCATCTTTGTTTGGAAGAAACACGTATATGCGTCTTTCACGCTGAGAATCCGAGGCTTTAAGAAAAATCAAATCACTTGAAAGAAAGCTTTTAAATAGAGAAATCACAATCATACAAAGAGATGTTAGCATCTCCTGTGAATAAAACATACCCTTTTTGTGTTTATATTGTGAAGGAACCTAATTATATCATAACACCACCATCATCTTAATTATGTTTACGGATTCCAGTTCAACATGAGCTTGGACTGTTCTGAAGTATGCCAATACAATGTGCAATCAACTAAAACTGTTTTAAAAAAAACCCTCAAAGTAAAAAAGAAACCCTAAGCAATGCACAATATGATTTAAGCAAAACATAGTATATTTAACAGATTTTGGAAAAATTAAACTAGTCACGTCAGCAATGCTGGAACATTAATTAGCAATATCTACACGTATTTGCCAAGCTTAAGTAGCATAAAGCCCATAAAACTAAGAAAAACGATACTGAGAAAGGATATATCTATTACAATAGTATAAATATTACACTCTTCCCTATATTTCATAACATTTTTTGCCCCTTAACTTTAACATAAATAGTGTATTTCATGATTTCTAGTAATCACCTCTTAAGATTTGCATTTTGAATTCAAATCAACATACAAAACAAAAGCTGATTTACAAACTTCCAAGTTTTCACTTTCCTATCCACTTAGTGATTCACTCCAAAGAAATCACCTCCACTGACACTTTGTCGACATCACCCACACCTCACACAACTGCAATTTAAATCCTCCGATCTGGCAATGGAAGCCAGCCTGTATTTCATTGAAGTTCCAGCAATTTCTATTACATGCAGTGAAATAACATTGTAATTGAAAGCAGACTTTTGCATTATTATGAAATTACAAGATTGAATGTTAGCAACAGTAACAAACACGCCAAAAAAATAACTAGAAAGAAGCTTTAAGACCTGCAATCTTCACTTACATTTTACATTACAAAACTTTGATTTCGAACTCAGGAAGACTTGATTAAAAGAGGACTAGATTACTTGAAAAAATGCACACAATTTTAAAATTAGATATATCAATACCATCCCTCCTCTAATCAATTAAACCACTGTGATACATTTACATATGGCTTTAAAAAAAACCCCACAACTTGGCGCAAAGGCATGCTACAGGACATAATTTTTAGTCTATCATCTCAATGCTATTTTCAAACAACATAAATTTTATTACAGTCAAAATAAGAAATACTTTTCATAATCCTCCAAAGCAGTCTGCAACTGAACTCTGCAGCCAGACTGAATATGAAAATCCTGTCGATATCTTTCTCTAAGAATTCTGCATAATCCCGCTTCCAAAAATATCACTTTTACTTAGCAAGAATTATTTTCTTTCTACTGATCGTCAGTATCTAGGTCATACAGCAGGCTACCAGCACTACTTGAAAAGCTACAACACAAGTTGATATAATGTAGCCTGTGATCCTCCTTTCCAATCAAGGCAAGAAATAAATTAACAGGGGACACAAAATACATGCAGGTGGGGCTAAAAAGGAAGGAGACAAGATGCCGGTTGATATTTACCGAATGCTTGCACAAGTATACGCAATATAAACCACCAAGGTTTCCGTTTGTATAAAACCAGCTCTAGCCCACTAATTATTATAATGTGCCTATCCTAAAAAAAATGCAGTGCAATGTATTTTACAAGTAAATCCTTGTGCACCAGTATCCATGCTGACAGTTAATCACATTATACTCAGAATTAGTTTCTACCTATCTCTACGTTAAAAGTTCTCATTTCATTTAGAGATAGAACACTCTAAATATTTATTCCATATCCTCCTTTGTTTTTATAAAGAAGTTTCACTGCCAAGCTCCTATCAATGAACTGACTGTTCCATTTTTCCTGTAATTTTGAGTATCTCTAGTTGGCATTCTATTGCTTAGAATGGGCTGGTACCAACTTAAAACATACAAGTCACAGGTAAAAATAACTTTCTAGGTGTTTAATTATGAAGAAATTGTTACAGTTTGTCCAGTTATTACCTCACAGCAGTTTCCACAGCAACCAAAATGATGATTTTGTTACCAGTGAATAAAGATGAGATTGCCCAAGAAAAAGGAAAGTTTCTGTATTACTTGGCATACGACAAGTACATTAGTCACATATATTGAAGGAGTTACATTATCACATCATTAATATAATTTGGTAAAAAGCTTTCTCTGTCACAATTAAGGCTATGAGTTTACCATAAATAAATAAGTAAACGACCCCCCTCCCAACCCAAATCTTGTTTTAGAATCTGCTGAATGTTTAATAGGTGAAACACATAATTTCTGAGGCTCTGAGTTATTTATAGTTAATTAAGATGCAAGAATAGTATATGCTTCTGAAATATCCGGGACAGATGAACAACAATCAAATACCTCCCTTACTGATTACCTTTGTCTTAAGTCCACTGTAAAACATCTGCCTATAGATCTGAGACACAATCCCTTCCTCAGATGGAAAACAGCTAAACACCAAATGCAGAAGTGAATTCTAGAAACAGCTAGAGGAAAAAGACAAAGAATTCATATTGTAAAGCTAGTGAAGCCCCAGCTACTGTAAAAGGGGAAACAAACAGCCAGAGAGACAGAACTGGACCAGACTTCTTTTAGACAGGCTTTTTTTTTTTTTTTTTTTTTTCAGGGTTTGACTTAATGGCCAATAAAGAAGAATATATAGAACAGTATCCAAGAAAAGCTATGCACTGTCATGTGAGTTACCTGACTACTGAAAAAGGTGCTTTCAACAGAAAAAGATGACCAGCAACTAAAAGAGTAGCTCATCTTAGGATTACAGTTTAAGTATAGAAATCAGAAAAACAAATTCCTGATGTAAGGTGGATTTAAAAAAAAAAAAAAAGGAAAAAAGTAAAAGCTTTTAAGTACTCTAGTATGTGTTTTTCCCGTTACAGTTTTAGCTGAATTTCAGAACACAAGCTTTGTTCAAATACTCTGTTTCCACGCAGTCACAGAACAATTGGGGCTGGAAGGCCACCTGGTCCCACCTGACTGCTCAAAGCAGGGTCCCCTTGAGCAGGTTGCCCAGGGTCACGTCCAGTTTGGTTTTGAGTATCTCCAAATACAGAGATTCCACAACCCCTTTGGGCAACTTGTGCCGGTGTTCAACTATCCTTACAATAAAAAGTTTTTCTTACGTGTGACTGGAATTCACTATGTTTCAGTTTGTGCCATCTGCCTCTTCTCTGGCCACTGGGCACCACTGCGAAGTCTGTCTTCTTTACACCCACCCATCAGGTATTTATTTACACACACTGGTAAGATCCCCCTGAACCTTCTCTTCTCCAGGCTGAACAACCCCAACTCTCTCAGCCTCTCCCTGTATGATAGGGGCTCCAAGCCCTTCATCATCTTTGTGGCCCTTCAGTGGACCTGCTCCAGTATGTCCCTCTACAGCTCTCTTGTACTGGCGAGCCTAGCGCTGGACACAGCACTCCAGTGTGTCTCACCAGGGCTAAGTAGAGGGGAAGGATCACCTCCCTTGACTTGCTGGCAATACTCTGCCTCATACTTTGCTGGCTCATGTTCAACGTGCTGTCTACCACGTCCTTTCCTGCAAAGCTGCTTTCCAGCTGGTTGGCCCCCAGCCTGCACTGGTGCATGGGGCTATTCCCACCCAGGTGCAGCCCGCTTCTCCAGCTGGTCGAGGTCCCTCTGAACAGCCGCACAACCCTCTAGTGCATTAGTCACTCCTCCGAGTTTTGTATCGTGCAAAGTTGCTGAGGGTGCACTCTGTCCCATCAGCCAGGTCATTAATGAAGGTATTAAACAGTATTGGCCCCAGTAGAGGATGACTGCTGGAGTACACCATTAGCAACTGGCCTCCAGCTGGACTTTGTGCCACTGACCACAGCCCTTTAAGCCCAACAGTTCAGCCAGATTTCAATCCACTTCGCTGTCTACTTATCTAGCCCATACTTCCTCAGTTTGTCAATCAAGATGTTACGGCAGACAGTGCTAAATGTCTTGCTAAAGTCAAGATAAACAACAGACACTGCTATTGTTTAATCAATGTTAAATATATCTTAAGCCTCTAACATTTTTGTGCTTCAGTACATACTTGGACCATTTTTTTGCCACACCACAATAAAGCCTATTACTTTTCTTGTGAACTCCAGCCATTACAAGCTGATACCTGAATTACTATAAAACCTTCGCCAAACATATATATGTGCAGAAGCAAGTGAAGTACTACCGTATTTTCACATCTCAACTTTCACTTAACATAATCTATATCTCTTTCAATGCATCGGTACTTCAAAATAAATTTTCAAATAACCAGCACAAAATCAAAGGCAGGGATAAAAAAGCAAAGAGATGACAGAGGACTGTGAGCAGATGGTACCTCGACACAGAGGGACAAGAAGAATGAGGACTGGGGTGGAGTGTAAAGCAAAAGCTCTGGGATAAACCTCCTCTTGCATTAATTGCATTTAAAACTCCACTGCAACTGAATCAGCTTACTTTTTGCGGGCAACAGTACACACATGAATTGCTAGTTGTGGACAAAACAACAAGGTCTTAGAAATGTAGAGAACCAGGAAGTGCTAAGTCTCAAAAACTTTCAGGAGTTAAAGAAAGCAACATATGTGTCAGCTCCAGTTGACTCATACAGGCTTAGACCAATGGGAGTAAGGTGATCAAGCATCATGCGAAAACCTAGAGTCTGGCTTTCTACAGAAGAAAAGCAATCATTTAGAAGGAAAAAAAAAAAATCAAAATACTACGGACTAGATCTAAACACTCTTGCCCTAGACAAGTCCAGTGAAGAACTGGCAGAAGCCTGGGAAGACAGATCCTAAAGCAACTCACACCTGTCCATGGAAAAGGCCTGACTAGAGCTATTTGCAGTAAAGGGCAGGAGTCTTCAGATGCCAGGCAATGTGACCTGGGAGCAAACTGTGGAGTCTAGAAAGTGAATAAAGGCATTAAAAAAAGTCTTTATGCATGCTATAAAGTTATATTTTAGGTATGGCATTGTTATCCTAAATAAATAAAGTCTGCAAGCAAGCTGCTCTCTAAAGAATTCTGTATTTGGCTGCAATCAAGGCTGATGGTTGGGCTGAATACCCTCCTTTTAGTCTAAGTAAAAAAGGAACATTAGATCTTTTACACAACAGCTGTAAAAAAAAAGCACTGACACATCAAATCCAGTCAGACTGTAAAGTATGTGAAGAATTAATAATTTTATAAATAACAATTATGAAATTAAAGGAGCTGGGGAAAACTGTTGGAGCTATACATGCCTCTGTTTTAAGCAGAAAAAAAACAGCAAAAAATGCTGTGCCTGTGATCTCAGGAAAGACAGTTGTGTGGGGTGTTTTGGGTATTGGCTTTTTGGGTTTTTTTTAGTACAGTACTTGCTAGACAGGCAGACTTGAAAACACCGGCAAAATAGCTGCTTGTTGCACTTTGTTTCTACTCTGCTCAAGCAAACAGAGCTCTGTTTACATTCTTTGTAAATAAATAGGACTACACATTACACACACACACAAAAAAATCTCACAACCCTCAAATCACATAATCTATTTCTCTTCCTGAGAGAAGCAACTTGGCAAAGCCTCAACTATTAGCTAGCTCTTGGGCTCTTATAGTAGAAATAATACATGCCAGGTTTTCTGAATACAGATGTCAGATAGCCAAATATTGGTTAATACACATTGTGGGTCTGTGTTTTTTGCCTGCTCAGCTACCTTGCAAAGCAATTGAGCAATCTCTTGATGCTTGCAGGTCAAATTAACAACTAGCCTTCCTGTCCACCTTGGAGACATTACTCCCCTTCTAAACAAAGATAAACAATTGCTTTTTGCCTTTTCTAAACTGGCCCAAATACTTTTTGATTGCTATTATCAGACCAGAATGCATAAAGGCAGGATGTCTAGTCTGAGTTTGTTTATGTTCCAGAACTTACATTATTACGTCCCTGTGCTATCTTACATCGAATGAGTTTTGCAACAAGCACAGAGGCCAAGTTCAGCAGAGTAAGTAGCACTACGTGCTTGCAGTCATTGCTGAGCTTTGCCTTCATTAGATGTATGAGCCTAACATCTCCAGCAGGTGTAAGTCCACCTCACTTCTCCCTTCCAGAAATACAGGTCTGTAAACTAAATAGGAGTTAAGTAGTAGACAAAACTCTGCAACAATAAATTTCCATGAGACAGAGAAGTAGTAGCAAAGGAATTGTGCATTTTGTATCCTCAGCTGATCTCAATCTTTTGGATGCCCATGTCAGATTGCCAAAAATCCAAACAGACCTAGATCCAGTTTTGACAGGTGCTACTAGGCCCCTGGGAGACTAGCATTAGGTTATCTGATTAAAGGCTAATCATAATAGAAACAGATCCAGCAAGGTTCAGTGGAAAAACAATAGGTAAAGAAACTCTAACAACCTAATCAGTGAAAATGGAGCACCTCAATAAGCTACTCCCAAGACCATCAATTAGACCATATTCCCCCAGTGTGAAACCCACGAACATGAGTCAAGGAGGAAACGCTCTCCCTAGAAACACCTTGAAAACTAAAGGTTATTGCCTTAAGGGGCACAGGCCTTACTATGGGATGCAGGCAGGAAGAACATTTTGGGACTGTGTAAAACTTACCATGGGACTGTGAGAATATGCAAGACACTATGAAATGTTTAGGGGCAGGCACTAGAGGCGGAGAAAGACAGGGATAAAGGTGGATAAGGGAGAAACAAGTATGGGAAAACAGCAGTGAAAAAGGATAAATGGGGCAGGTCCAGTGCAAATGGGTGGCTGGTCAGTGCACTTGTCTGACTGAGCCCCACCCTTGATCATGACAGTCTATTCTATATTATCATTAAACCCTATTTCTGTCTTCTTTGTGGATGTACTTTCTATTCTGAGTGTATATGTGTGAACTCAAGCCAACTTCATGCCAGACTGGCCAGCAAGTAGATAAGAGGTCTAAGTACCAGCAACTGGAGTGAGAACACAAACCTCGGGGCTCATGGGTCTAGATGCCAACAACTGGGCGACACCAATGGGTCAAGGCTTCAGCAACTACAGAGACCATTTAAAAACAGCTACTAGGGGACTCATATAGCATGTGTGTGCATTTGTGTGAAAATTACACTAGTGGACTTCCATCCTGAGGAGCTGGAAAGGAGGAACAGGACTGGGCTGTCTGTGCAGTTCTTGCTTGAGTGTTCTGTGTATGTTTCTGCGGGTGCCAATAAAGGCACTGGTTTGAGTCTCTGTTGATCTGTGTGGCCAGCTGCGTACGTATTTTCTGTATGTGAGCGTGTGTGCATGCACGCACACCTGTTGGGAGTAAGTGCTCAGTCTCATTACTGGCTAGCCCTGGGGACACAGAACTGCAGTAGTCTTATGCATACCTATTTAGCTGGGACAGGAGGTACGCCCCTGGGACCCAAAGCCCTCCACATTTGGCTACCTCTGACAATGGGCATGGGTAAAAGGACACAAACCTTTAGCAAGTTTCTTAGCAATGCTATCAGCAACACTTTGAAGGTGAAGTGTATAAATCTGCCTTAGAGTCAAGTTTGAGGTAGTCTGTACCTGCTTAAGCTGTCCTGGCATCTACTGGACCACACTCCATGCAGTTTTGCTAAGGCATTTTGTAAACCACTGAGTATTTAAATGATAGTAAAAAAATGTATTAGCATTCTCAGGCACTGTTCCACTTCAATTGGATGTCCTCTGGTTCTTTTAATAGCCCTTGAAATTCCTATGTGCTAAACACATTTGAAAGGAATCTTGACTGGATCTTTCCTATGTGTTTTCTTTTTAAGTCAGGACTCAACTGTGTATCATTATAACAGAATAGTAACACAAAGCAAAAATACGGATGAAACAAAGTAAATGTAAATTAAATTAAATTACAGGACATATTTAATAAGTTTGCCTTGGAAAAACTTGTAAACAGATTTCCATAAAGAGCAACAGCTCTTTTGGTCCACAGAAAAGAAATCATGCATTCTCTGGCAGCACACTACAGCTGGGGTGCCCAAGGAACAGGGTCTACACTAATTTGTTGTGTCAGTAACCCACCCACAGCTATCAAGAGCACTTGTGAGAAAGGGGAAGACTTTTTTCCCCCATGATCACCGACAATTTCTTTGCAAGTTCTGCATTCTGAGGAAGGCTGTATCTTTTTTTATTTGGCTTTCTATTCTGAAACATTAATTACCTGGGAAGGAGCCAAGTGAGACTTCAAACTAAGTATATAAAGACTGTATTCTTATTTATATTCTATCAGAATGAAACGTTTTAATTGATAAAAATATACTTCAGAATCACTGTCGTTGATCATCTTTTTCATAACTCTTAGGAAGTCTTGGTCCAAAGCTGTATTACAGTCTTCTCAGAAGCAGACACCTCTCATAGCTAAGACACCAAGCAGCAGTGGAAATTCCTGATTCTTGTCACATATGCAATAGGAGCTGTCAGAAAGGCTTTACGCTGTCATACTGGGGATGATAAAGCACCACTCTGAGGAAACCACCACACGTGGTCTCCTATGGGTAAGGTAATCCTTTTATAGAAGGATTCATAAAAAGCAGAGCTAATTCCAAATGTCTTCCATTCTAGTTCATGGCATGGAATAAACAGAGCTTGATAGGTCTGTTTGGTATGTGGGCATGGCAGGAACTGAATGCTTCTGTGGACAGTGGCCATAGCAGCTGAAGATGACAGACAACGAGAATCTGCAGGTCCTGATGCTGGATACAGAATAACAAAACAGCTGTCCACTGAAACCTATAGGAATTTCAGATCCCTTTTCCACCTCCACAAGAGGGAAAAAAAAAAAAATATCACTGCTGGATATTCTAATACAGTGGTTACAAAAGAAAAGAATACTGTCTCTTTATAGCAGTATTAATGACAAAAACAATTCTCCCAGTTTCTGCCAGAACTACTGCTAATATTTAAGCTTTGACAACACAGAACAAACACGTAGCTTAAGAACAGTTTCTGCACTAGTATGGCCTTCTTTGCCCCCCAAAAAGATATATGCTACTCTATCCCCATGCACAGGACTTCTGAGCAACAGAAATGAGGACAAGTCCTTGCCTTCTTAGGAAGGCTGTGAACTTCCCAGTAGATTTGGGGCATAGGAAGTTGCTTCATGAAAACAAAGCACTGAATTCTCAAAATGTTTCACGGTACTCCAACAACATTTTGCCAAATAAGAAGCAGCTTTAAGAAATTCTCCTCCCTTCCACAGAATTACGCTGCTACAGGTTTTGGAAAAAAAGTCTTCAAGATTAACCAGCACAACGTTAAAATACAGACGTTTCACAAGCTTTCAAGAGAAGAAAATACGATATTCTAGTAAATGAGGGTATCACTAATTTACAGTAATTTCTTGTTTTAGCAGACAACAAGATAAAGTTAGCACTAGAACAGTTTTATCAGTACAGAGAGGCTATTTGAATTGCCTTCTGAACATCCTATTAAATACAATGGTCAAAATTTCATGCAAACAAAACATCTACATGGGATGCAGTTCTGGTCTTGAACATTGTCCCGTCATAGAAGAGAGCAACCAACCAGCCTGACTGACCTAAAGCTATAATGAGATCAGGAAAGCTGGGCAGACAAACTTGGTAAAGAACTGGCACTCCTTCACTTGCAGCATATATAAAAGGCAGAGCTTGGAGCTGCACACATTTGTTTCATAACTGGAGCTTTAAAGAATAAAAAGAGAGAAAAAGAGTGAAGCAAAAGAAAGGGAAATAGCAATTCACTATCCATCTAGTCACTATCAGCAGCATGAGTCTGGTAGGCATCCTAGATGACATGACTTTCATATTCATTTTTAAGGTAACAGTGACTGGATTTTGTCAGAGTTTACCCAAGCCCAAGGGTGAGTCTTGAAGAAAACACAGAAGCACCTGGGGTAGATACTGGCTCAGGAGTGTAAAATTCCTAAAGACAGAACTAGTAAAAGACCTTCTGGTCACAACATCCTTTGGACAGAAAAGGTATTTTCCAATTGAATGGAAAGACTGATAGATATCCTCGAAACTGTATAGCAGGATTCACAGCAACTCACAAGCTGAGAGATGCCACAATTTCCTGATAATACGCTTATAAAACACAAAATATGCAAAGAATGGAATACTTAAATTGGCATACAGTTGCTTAACCTGTTGCTTAGCATCTTTTGGTAACTACATCAATTACAGATCAATGAAAATACACGTATCCCATCACAGTAAATTTACTGAGTTATATGAACATTTAAATATTTTATTATTCATTTGTGAGTATATAATGTGAAGACGCAGAAAACCACAATTTATCCTGTAACACAGCACAGCGACAACAGAAATGCAGTCATCTGGCAGAGTTACACACTGTTTTATGCAATCTATCAGGTAATGTTCCCTCACCATCTGTCTAGTGGCCTGGAGTGGACATTTTAGTGAAGTCATGATTAAGACAGTGATTAGGCAAAAAGTTTCAAGTCATGAAACAGACTGAATTTATAATATAAAAGGCTTTGCTTAAAATGACCCGCTACTTTTTCGCTGACTTTTACACTGAAGTGGAATTGGAATACATATGTTTACCTTAGAAGGTATTGTTCAAGTCATAGTTTTCAAATTTTTTACATACATGTTTTTTTACCCATTAACTGTGTTCTAATCATCACTGGATTGCTTGAATTAGTTTCCAGTGAACAGTTCTCATACAGGAAAATCTAACCCCCCAGCACTTTCAATCTTTCCCTTTCCCAAAGTTCTCTCACTTTAGTTCCAACAGAAAGTGCCAAAAAACGAGATCTGTGTTTTCAGAAGGTATATTAGAAATCTCCCTGTAATAGGTATCTCACAAATAAGTGCTTGATGAAAAGTTCTTAAAGGTAAAAAAGAAAAACAAAATAAAAATCAAGTAGTGCACAGAAGATCATCTGAATAGTAGGGATGCTAATGATACATTTCACTTGTTATTATATATCAAAGTAAATTATTTTCTTACATACAGCAGAAATTCCAGACAGACACAGAAATTAACAAAGTCTATCACTGAAAAATAAAATACGCTTCAAATTCTAAAGTTTTTCAAAGCCTACTGATGAACTGATACAGGCACTATCAGCTCAATAAAGAGTGCAGTGTCCCCTAAAAATATCACCTTGAGTGAAAAAGCTGCTGCACAAGTGGCTGCTCCTACATAGGCTATTTCTTTTTTCTTTCTACACAAGCACAACGGCACATTGCAGCACTCTTTGTCTCTACATCCCTTTCGTACTTCACTTAAAAGCCTTGAACACTAAAACAATGAGCCTGTGAAACCTTTAATATGAAAAATACACAAAACATAGGATTTATTTTGGTCCAATTTTAGTAATCTAAAATTAAGTATCTAGTCTAAGAGAGCTATACAGGCACACTGTCACCAAATAGAGTTTAGTGGTGGAATGAAATGCCTTCCTGGACAAATAGGTTAGGGTCCACATTAAGATAGGATGATTTCCTCCCTACTTGTGAGATAAAATACAACAAATAGCAGTATTAGCTTGCAATTTTGAAAAAAAGGGACAAATACACACTGTTCATTATTACCATATATTATTTTAAACACAACTGAAAAATTGAAGTTGCATGACTACTAAAAATAAATTTGAACAGCCCTGAAATAGAAGTTAGGCAATATTTCTTTTACACTCAGAAAAAAAAGAAAAAAGTAAAGCTGGAAGAGGGAAGACAGCTAAAGAAAAGATGATATTATTAAAACGTGTTTAAAAGTTACAGGAACTGATGAAACAGTTGCATTATTCTGATAATTATTTTTTGTTTCAATGTTACTTACATAAATAACAATAGAATTATCTTATAATGCCCTATTATCTAATAATTATTCCAAAACATTTACCTGACACACAGCAATGTCAGCTCAGACTGAATGTTGTGATCTGATGGTTCTTCCACTTTTAAACATGGGTTGTATTTCTGTAATTCATTACAAGTGACACTTCTGCCTTAGGACAAGTACTACATCCACAATTAAATTAAATTAAAAAAACCACACACACACACAAAAGAACAACAACAAAATCCCACATGTTCCTAAACCTAAAGGAATCCTTCAGCATCATAACTTGTTTCACAGTGCCTCTTATATCAACTAACATTAGGTGTGTTCCTAGAAAAGGAAGCAGACAGTACTCAGTCTCCATCTTTTTTCTTCCTCCTTACTATTTTAGATTTCTTCCTCCTCTGCTTTATCCCTGACTGCATTCTTGGCATGACCTGATGAAGAAACCACGCAAAATACATTAATTTGCTCTGCAAAGATAATTTGCAAACAGAGAGGGGTATACACAGCCCAAAGCTAAAAAAAACCCAAAACAACAACAACAAAAACCAAAACAAAAAAAAACCCCAACCCAAAAAAACAACAACCACAGTTGTCCTTAAACCTTGCCTGCACCACCCCACATACTTCTACATATTAAATAACACAAACTTTGCTGTCCTACTGTCATGTGAAAGTATATTGCCTTTATTGCTATTTATAAACCCCCTCAAAAATCATAAAAATTGAATTATACACACACCAGTTATCTACTTCAAGACTGCTCATGAATGGCTGCTACTCATTTTTTTTGAAGCAGAAATTCGTTTTAAAGAAACATGCATACGCAGCCTTTGCAGAAAAACGGGAAAAGAGCAGGTGAAATACTTCAAACTTATCAGCCTTACTAATAACCTTTATCACTAAATACTCCATGGTTAAACTGCATTGCTTAGATGACATAAATTTAGAATCCAAAACCAGAGCTAAAAAAATACCAAGTTCTTTGTCCTAAAGTACGAAAAAGAAAAATGCTATAGACATTAGGTTTGCAGTCTAAACAGTAGAAAGTGACCCAGGTGGACGAACTGACTTTTCTCAAAACGAAACAGAAACTTGCAAGGAGTTTCACAAAGCCCTTAAAAAGGCAAAAAAGAAAATCTGTACAGCTCAAAGCGTTGACTGTACTGTACACGAGAAGAGTGCATAACTCATACAACAGAAATTAAAGTATTTTTGCTTTCTTGAAGGGTTCTTTTGAAAGACCATCCTCCTCCATCTGGCTGCCGCTACTTGCTCTCTAATGACACTTGCAAGGCTTGGACAAGTAACCTCACGCAGCCTCCACTGAAACATAAAGAACACGGGGGTATATGGTAGTTAAATCACTACTTACTAGACAAAGAAACCAGGTGCGCGTCACATTGTACGCATGCTATGGGAAAACATTTCCAGGTATACCTAAAGCTCAGACATTCAAACAAATCAATTCAGTGTAACAAGTTACAGTAGGTTACCTGATCCAATGTAACTGTCCATGTGCACGCACGCATCCATAGTTACCCGGGTTACCTTATCAACAAGGAACAAGGACTTTGTCACAGGCCGCTAACGCGTACATGGGCAGCATTAACTATACAGAAATTTAGGGCTTAGAGATGCTGTCTGATTGTCTCTGCTTAATGAAATATCCCATAACTCACTAAAATACAAATATCTTATCACTCCCCATCTGCAATTACAGTTTTTTTTCTAGCGGGGAGGTAAGGGGAAATGACGGCTGAATCTCACTACAAAAAATGTCTCAGGTTTGTATTAATTTACTCTTCAAGGCTGCAGTGTCTTTAACATCTCAGAGGATCCTCAACAAAGGGTTCATTTTACTTTCTTGTTAATGTCTCCTAAAAGCCTCTTAAAAACATAACAACCAACTACCCTAAGAGAATGCTGCAGGATTTCTAACATGTTGAGCTTCCATAACAGCCAAACCATCCATTATATTCCAGCTTCCTTCTCATCATTTTTTCCTTGTAGGATAGGATAACATGTTGAACTTGCCAAGTGAGGAGGAAAACATACAAAATTAAACTGTCCTGTAAAAACAAAGACCAATCAAAGAAAAGAGTCAAGTAATGGGCTTCTCTCTCATTCCTTTTCTATTCCCATTTCATCAGTTTCTGTAAATGCACAGAGCACCTCCCCTCCTGCTGTGCAAGCACTGTCTAGCAGCCTGTTAATGTGGAAAACAAGAAACAAGCCATGGACTCTTTCAGATCTTCCACCCAGCATTTCCACCCAGAGAACTCAAGCTTCTCAAAAAGTCCAACCACTACGAGAAAGGGTAAAAACTGATAATAAAAAAAATACGCAAGTATGAATTCCCTTTCTGTGTTTGTCAAGAACATGCATATTTTCATGTCTGTATTGTATGAACACACACTGTAATTTTGCTATACAGCAGATTGAGGACAGTTTAGCAGTTCACAGATACTCAATACTCTAATTTTTTGTTTTTCTTAAAAACATCTTATACAGTAATTTTGAAAGGGCCTTGAAAGGAACTGGCAGCTAATAGGATAGACAGCACTGTTTCATAACAGCATGCAAAAAAATTCAGTCTATTTTTAGATATGTGAAAAGAATGTGGTTCTTTTAAAAAAAAATCTCAGATAATATATAAAGTTGTTTTCATTTATAACTGACCACAGAAATTGTGCAGCTGGTGTGTCAAATCAATATCCAGGTGAACGGTATCACATATTTAAATCCTCAAAAGAAATCTACGTGCATATACAACATTCACATTTTAATCTGTATTGCAAGATAACACATCCTGCTGTTACAAAATCTTACTTTTAAATGAATGGCATTTAAATGAATCTCAGACAAATGCATCTTTTTCTAATTATGTGTTATAATCCTTTACAGGGACCTATTCATCCAGGACTACCATTAGTTCAACTATGAGCATGTTTTGCTCAAAAACAGACTGATCAGTTTTAGGATGCTGCATAACATTCACGTTGATAAAATAAATATCTATATTATATACCAAATTCCCCCACAGCAATGTGAACAAAAGCCTTTTCAAAAAATCAAGCTAACACCTGTTTCCTTTACTATTTTCACCCCATCATCCTCTCTGCTATCACCACCATTTTATTAGTCTTACATTTAAAAATTTTAGGTATTGAGGTGGGATGGAGGTAAACAAATAAACATTAACATTTTCTTTCGCAAGTCTTAATTTTGAATAAATAAATAACTAAAATATCTCTCAAAGCTCTTCTTATATTTCTCCATTTTGGAAAGGTGACTTAACAACCCATTCCCCCCCCACCATTTTCTGTATCTCTCGTTTCTGATATTTTGTTATACTACAGCTGGTGAAAGGCAATGCAGTTTGCTCCTATGTATCTCACACAAATATACTTATAAATCAAATTAAACCACTTATTTTGCTTTTTAAAACCATGCATGCCACACAGCACTCGTTCATTTTGAAAGATGTCTTTTAGCCTGTTTCCTTAAGACAGCTTTCAGTGCATTAACATGTCTTTCTGTGCTGAGCCATTCAATAAAATGCACTTTAGATAATAATTTCAGCTAAATATACAGTTTGAGTGCTTAAAATTCACAATTGGGGGTTCTTTTTTTGCCAACATCCAATATTAAAATGGCAAAGAACATTTGGATGGTCTTTTGCATACAGACGAAATGATTTGGGAAAAAAAATGACATTATGTTGCTCTGGATTTAAGCAATTTTGAAAATAAGAATCTCTCCTAAAATTCAGTCACAAGCAGAACAGAAGTGAGCAGGTCTGGATCATTTAAAAATCAACAAAATAATCACCAGGAGGTTATTTTACATCAGAAAACTTAACGTGCATTTAGTACCTCGAAATATTTCTTTAAAACAAAACAGCTACTTGAAACTGTAATAATCTGATTGACAGATAAAATAATTGCTTTAAAAACACTTCTGAGTCATTTTGTCCTTACCTGCAGGCATGAACCATTACTGCATGCAGCGACTGCTCCATTTCCTAGCACAGACTTGAACAAGGATCACATCTATCTCACAGAATGTGACTAATTGGAGGATTTGCGATTCCTGAGCTACTTTGCAAAGGACACTCCCTTTCCACATAACAGGACACGAAACGTTTCACCAAGTTATATTTCCTATGCATCTAAATTCAAAGGGACCCTTTGCAACCGTGGAACGGTTTCCTGCAACACAACAAAAACGCGAGGTCTTTAAAAACGAATTTAGAAATCGAGATGCTGTTTGCGTGACAGTGAAAAGGAGCAAGGTCTGCAACACCAGCACACACGAACCAGCAGCCTGCTGTAGTATGATTTGCATGCTGCAGCCCAGGAGGCTTCATCACAAAAAAAAAAATTAAAAAAAAATCAATAAATCTCTGCAAAAATGCACAAAGCTCAACCAAAAAGAGAGGTTCGATGGATACGGTACAATAACCAGCATGCAATACGCAAACAATGCTAGCAAACTTGACAAGGGAAAGGAAAAAGCCCTGCGCCGCTGCTTGGCAATGCTACACCATGGATCGCTCATGCAGGAGATGCAGCCGTACCTTTCTGAAGAGGACGACTTCTCAGAGTTAACTGACATCAGCAGCTCAATCTTCTGCTTGATTTCTGGAAAAATCAGAAAATATTCACAACCGAGACCGCCTGCCCTCGCTTTCCAAACTCTTATTAACCAAACGGTTTTATTTCCCTGAGCCCTTTTGTTCGGGAGGAGGCCGCAGGAGCCGCGCTGCTCGTGCGAGGGCCGGCCCAGCCGCGCTCTGAGGGGACGAGGCGGGAGGCGGCGGGCCGGGCCGGCCCGCGCACATGACTGGGCACGGCGGCGGGCGGAACCATTCCGCGGGCGGGGGGAGCGGGAGGGGGGGGCGCGCCTCTCCTCAGCCGGAGCCCACCCGGTGACCGGGCGAGTCGTACCGCCACCGCTGCCAGCGGGTGCGCGGAGGTGAGTTTCTGAGGGGAAAAAACCCGAAACAAAGGATTTATGGCACGGATTGTCTTGCCGGTTAGGTACCTAAGCCGCATTGAACACCCTCGGAAACCTTCGGCTCAAAAGCCCTGAAAAATATGGCTCTTTGAATCATTTTTGTCACAAAGAATGAAGTATTAAATCACTACTTTCATACAGGGGTTAGGAATCGGGCACGGAGAACGCTACGCATAACCGGGTTTTATTTTTTAGTGCCCTGCCACTAATTTCCGCCAAATACACTTTGAAAAGTAATATTTCATTTTCCTTCATTTTTTGTTAATATCTCTTAATTGCCAACCCAGCACTTGTAAGGACGGAGCGGAAACGCCCGCTGGGCCGAGCAGGGCTGGCACCGCGCTCCTGCCGCCACAGCCCCCGGCAGGCAGCGCGCCCCGGCCCGGGGACCCGGCCCGGCTGTGGGTCCGGGGCAGCTGCACCCCGGCACCGCTCGTCTCGCAAAGATCAGGCCAAAGCAGAACACAGAGACTGCCGAAAAAGGAATTCACCAGGAGCTCTGCAGCCAAGAGATTGGCGACCCCAAAAAACCCAAAGAATAATGTCAGGGATGCGAGCATCATTTTAAGATACTATCCTTGCCGGAGACCGTAGTGCCACCTATGGAAATACTGGTAAGACCTGTGCAACATTAAGACTATGTCCACTTGTTTACAACCAAAGTAAACTTCAGCTATTTGGGATTAACCATTCCACAACAGGAGAGCTCCAACCTGACTTTTTTTTTTTTTCTTTCGTTACACGTATTTCAGATACAAAGCCCCAGAATTTCTGAAAACAGAAGAAGAGAAACTAGATTATTTTTTACCTAAGTTAAAAAATTGTTATTACTACTTGAATGAGTTTATCACCCTTGTGCTCTGGTGGAAGGGCTGCAAGTTAGCAGTGATCATCACCTGGTTAAGCATATGCCACTTGTTCTTCCCAAACCATACTGACTGGAGAAACCACCAAGAAGAATCTCAGTTCTCACATCCAAAGTGGGTGCTTCTCAGAGCTTTCAAGACATGTCTTTGAAATGTCCATATGTCCACAACTGACTCCACTGCATGACTGCAAGGACCACGCAAAACTTCCTTTACCATTGCCCATCCCAGGCAGTAGGTGCTCCTCCAGTCACAGCTACCAGGAGACTTCTCTGCCCATCCTAACTCATGTCCCAAATACAGGCAGAAGTTCAGCTACTGCAGGAACGTCCAGGCTAGGGGCTGGGAAGCCCCTCAGGTTCTGGGCAACTCCGGAGCTGCACTGTGCTGGAGAATAAGCTTGCTGATCAAGTCTTGGTTGGACCTCATTGGTGACAGTCCATAGCAGTTCTTGTTTAGGCCACGTGCATCTTTCCCTCTGTGCGTCAGTTCTCCAGCTATCAAGAGGGGATGACAGCATCAACTAAACTAACTCCCTGGGGTACTGGGTTTTTTCAGTTAAAAAACCACCCAACATGATAAAACACCAGTGAGCACCCCCAAACACCAAGTTACCTAATTTTGTACTCAGTGCAGTCTCAAAAATGGCTACTAAGTGAGACTTAGAAAAATGGCTATTAAGTACAACTTGGAACTGCAGAGTGGCTAAGAACTGAAAACACTGAATATCCACTCGATCACTGAAATACTCACTCACATTAGAGTAAAAAAAATCCTGACATGTCATTAAGAACTATGCTGTACTGCATAAAGGCTCCATGAACAGCTTTAATACCGCCTCATTTTCAACTATACAATCACACTGTTATTTCAAAACAGATTTTTAGTGCAACATATGACATTGGTGTTGATCATACAAGTTATGCAATGTACTGGATATATCACTACTTATTTTAAAGATTGTTTTAAACAAGTGGAGGAAAGCTAATGCTGTAATATTAGGGTTATCATAACACAGTATTTTCCAACACGTTTATGTTTAAACTGTATGAAGGCAGTGCAAAAGATCAAATAGACCGAAGAACAGTGGCACAGTGTGATCAAAAACATCTACCGCAGGACTCAACCAGGTATTCAGAACACTGCAAAAAGATTTCTCTGAAAGACTGCCTTTAAGAAAATTCAGAAAAAAATTACCTGAACTAGTCTCTGAATATAGACTACTTCATATTACACAGGTTAAAAGAAAGTATATGTAATTTTTTTCTTGACGACGAGCACATCTGCAATTCCTTATGGATTCTCTCTTCATACTCTGACCCAATATGGTTCAACAAGAACAGGATGCTCTGTTACACATTGTGGTAACACATTTGCATTATCAGTACTAAAAGCTAAAAGCTACACCACATAAATTTTTGTGGGATGGAGGAGACTAAAGGTTTGGACAGCTTTGTGGAGAAAGCTTATTCCTGTAGTACTCTACTTTTTTTTTTTTTTCACCTTCCCCTTAAGTATGAAGGAATGTTAGAAGGCGGCTCTCTCAGTTGCTTATCCTCACTTTTGGACAGACACTGAATTGACAATTTGGAGGTGCAAACTGAAGTCCATTTCCCCTACCACAGATCCTTGACACTGACTGACTAAATAGGTTCCTCAATCTCATAATCCAACAATTTTTTTTACTTCCTTCTGAAGATGATTAACCCTGTTAAAATTTAAAATGCATGATATGAACAGATATTAACAAGGCAGGATGTTATGGCAAAACAAAATCCACAGAGCTTGGAATAAAGTGATCAGCTGATCCATTCCATAAACAAGCCTGCGGACAGGCTTTTCAATGGATGCCTAGAGATTATTACACTTACACTTTATGGCTAACAACACACTACAAGATCTTAAGCATAAAATCCAAGGTATGTTACTTCACTGCAAACTTGAAGTCCCTGGATGCTGATGCTCTGAGACGCACAAAGACATTTCTCTCTGATGGTATTCCAGCACATAATTTACTTCCACTTTTATTCAGTGGCAACAAACATTTATTTAACATAGTGGTAAGAAGAATTTAAATAAAATAAGACTTCACAGAAAAAAAAGATTCTAGCATAATTAATGAGTGTTCCATTCCACAAGCTGATAAAACTTCCATCACAAGGTTTTGGGGGTTTTCTATCTTTCTTTCTTTGCCCTCTCTGCTCCTCTCCTGTCAATTTGAAATATTTTCTTATTTGAGATTTACCTATCTTTTGTCTCTGCTATCTGAAATTTTTGCAAGTGCACCCATTTTGTTCATTTTTAAAAGCAAATCTGTACCTTTACACATCCATACTGCACCCCCAACATCAGGCTGATACTGCCATTATCAATCCTGATACAAAACTGATCATGGAAATAGTATCACCACAACAAGACAGATGAGTTTTACACTAAGTGCCTTTTAGGCCGTAAGAGAAAAACGGCTGCAGAAATAGCAATGTTATCACTTGTTTATTTTGATTATTTATAAATTACATATCCAGAAATCTGGGCTCATTTACAGAATTTATTAGAACATACAAATTGCATCCCAAGTCCAAATAAAAAAATAAAAAACCCTCCAAATGGTGGTTACCCTACCACCCACTCAACCAGCCTTCACAGTAGAGAATTCAAATTATAGTAATATTTGTTAAACTCCAAGTAAAAAAAAAAAAAAAAAAAAAAAAAAAAAAAAAAAAGGAAAAAGTTTTACAACTGAGCAGCTCTTCCTGAAAGCATCTTGATTCAAGCCCCTCCAACCTGACACAGAGAACTAATACTTCAGCTTTTGGTTGACCTCAAGTGCTGTGGCCCAGAGGTAAATGCTGAGCTATTCAGGAACACCCCCCATTCTGGATTCAAAGAACAGCACCTTTAATGGCTTTTATGAGTTAATTAGATAACTGTATTGATCAGCACACAGATGTATAGTAAACCTCTACTTAGCAAGCAAGCACTTATGTTCTCGCTGAAGATTTTTGAACTGTCCTAATTTCAGAGCCAACAAAAAGATGGCACTGTAAGTAGAACCACATCCAGAGGAATA
>VFFE01007054.1:2154259-2301365 GCA_008921705.1 Burhinus oedicnemus | reverse complement strand
CTTGCTAAAAAAAAAAAAAAAAAAAAAAAAAAGACTTAAAATTAGTGCCTGAAAATCCCAAAGCAGCAGCTAATACAATAAATTTCCCAAGCTACCAAATAACAACAAATTCAGGTATGGGCAGTAGTATCATTATCACCAATTCCTCAGTCATTCCGTTGCACTTTCTCAGGCCACTTTGAGTAATTTTACGTTGTGTACAGATCAAGTGGCAGACAACTGGCTCTCATCCAAGACCTGAGCAAAGCAGATACACTAAGTCTCTAAAGCCATGCTATTCAAGCTGCGATTCAATGAAAACAAAAACCAAGCTCAGGAAGGCTCTGCGCTACCCAAAATGGCTTCATAATCATCATGATTTTTATTTTTTGAACCACAGCAAAGCAGAGACTAACCATTTAGAGAATCTGTGCTCAGTCATCCTTATTTTTTTTTTTTTGACCAGTTGTTTGCCTTCGCTAAGATGTTCAGGTGTAGGCTGTGGATCAGAGAAAAAGACATCAGATGAAGGTAAAATGGGAAGGGATCTCCTTTTAGAGAGAAATCATTTGCTCTGCCAAGAAAAAGGAGACCAGAGGCTTAGAAAAATGGAGAGGAGAGCCCCACAAAGAGATGCTGGCAGTTTCTAAACTCAAAGAGGATTTGCAGGACAGCGTCATGCCAAAGGCTCCAAGAAACCTAAAGTTTCCACAACGAATCTGGAACAAACTACCTCAGAAAGGGTAAGGGAAGAAACTCTCCAAACAAGCTAAAGAAGAGAAGCTATCTGATTTCAATAACATGAAAGAAGAAGAAAAAAAATCTGATATGGGAAGTCGAAACCTCCATGGAATTTATACATAATCTGGAAAAAAGGACAGGGGAGCAGGTCTAGCCTGGAGTTTTGTTTATTTGTTTTTACCTATAAGAAAAAAACCCAAGAGTTCTCCACAACAAAAGAAAAGAAACTGTAGCTGCTGCTTAAGCACAGATGGAAAAGTGCGGACAAGGTATGCAACAGTGCACAAACTGTTCCCTATGACATATGGGTAGATACCAGAGTCACCAGTATTTCACAGTCAACTGACAGAAATCACTGTTTCACTAAAAACTTAATCGTGTCTACTGCAAACAGATTATCTTGATAGTCTACAACATGTTCATCAGTCAAGATTATAATATCTTAGTGACAGTTCATGTATTAAATTTATCCAGGGCAGAAAACTGCTGTTGCAGAACTCAACTAATACAGCTTTTTTTTCCCTTTTGGGTGCAAGGGAAGAGATAAAGTGGGAGCTAAACATACTACCTTCGATTTGTTGCGATGTAAACCCTTGCCATACAAAAAACCATACATCCCTTTTAAAATAAACATTATACTAAACAGATGCCAGAAAAATATACTGAGTTTTTAATTAATAAGTAGGCTCATCCACTTGTTTTGTTAATCTAGCCTGATAGTAAAATAGAAGGTTCAGTGCTTTTCTTCCACCTTCTGTGCAGCAGATGCTTTTAGCCTTTCTGATACAGTATCTTTAAACATGTCCTTCCCCATCAACATCCATCCTAGTCTATTCCCCATTGTCTTTTCCTTCTGTATGTCACATCAGTGCTACAGCTGCTTGGATCTTACATTTTGTCTATTAAAACTCTCGTCCTGCTGTAAAGTTGACTGTACTTCCAGTGTTACTGTTAAAATAACTAATCTTGCTTCCTAAATCTTATAAAGACAGAACTGAAAATATTATGCAAAGCAAATTAATCAAACAACACATTCTAAGTAAATTTTCAGCCTTGAAGCCATGAAACGCATTAGGAACTTCAGTATTGCTAACTTGATTTTATGTAGACAGATCTATGTCTGCGGACAGTTGTTGTACAAGTGATATATTAAACAGCGCAAAAGGCGGCAGTAAATTAAAATTCTCCTGATGAGGCACCAAGTATCACAGGACAAAATTAGGCAGATTTACACACAACTTGATACGTTCACTCCTTGATCTGTTTTAGATAATATGCTTTTAAAACAGGAAATAGTTCTACAAAGTGAACTGCTGGAATCACAGGCTCTGGCACCAGGGGTTTCAAAATAGCACAAACACAGAACAACCTTAAATTTGATCAACATGTGAATGTTAAATGGAGTAGTATGGTGTCATGGTTTGGGCTGGACTGGCCACTGAATGAATAACAGATGCTCTCTTTAACCTCTCTCCCTTCAGAGAAGGAGAGAGAGAGAGAGAGAGAGAGAGAGAGAGAGAGAGAAAATAAGAGAGACTTATGAATTTAGAAGAAACTAAACTACTTTAATGAAATATTAATAATAAAATAATAAAAAGAAAAGACAATATTAATAAGAAAATAATGAAGTATATACAATATATACAACAACATATTGAGCTCCCAGGATGACAATCATGTCACCAGCAGGCACTGGGAAAGTCCCAGACTGGACTCGAGATGGACCGGAACGGAATTCCAGATCTGGATTCAGGAAGGCAGGGATCAGGATCAAAGGCAGATGAACAGACAGAGTCCTCCTCTGACACCAGCCATAGAAGAAAGAGGGCTGACCCTTTGATCCCTAAGCTTTTATACTGAGCATGAGGCAGATGGGATGGAATACCCTGTTGGTCAGTTTTGGGTCACCTGTCCTGTCCGCTCCTCCCAGCAGGTATGACCCCTCTACACTTTTCCGCTTCCGACCCTCCAACAGGGCACACCACAAAGTTGGCTGGCCTTGGTTGTTATACCAGTAAGCATAAGCAGGAGCCTCTCTGCGTACCATTCCTTGGTACTCACTATAAACATCAGGCCTTACCACTCTGGCAGCAGACACTCTCTGAAGATTATGCTGTTAAATTTCAGAGAGTTAGAAGAGGCTTAACTGAAAAGTAAAATCACTGAAAAGAAAATTGGTTCTGTTTTACCTCAAACCACAACATATGGAAGCACAAAGAGTATAATTACCCTAAAATAAATTGTTCTTCCAGATGTTACTAAGCTTTTGAAGTGAGAAAAAAATAGTGCTTGTGCCCCAACTTAGTGTTATTTCTGTTCAGGTGGAGAAGTTTGGTAGCCCCTTATTAACAGACAACAAACCTCGGGTTGTGCTTCTTGTGATGAGACTTCTTGTCTTCCAACAACTTTATATAACCAGGCAGAAATAGAGGGAAATAGGTTTTCTCCTACTACAACAGAACAAAACTCAGCATAAAGCAGGCATCTTTCCTTTTTGCATAAAGAGCAACTTCAAGAAGACTGGAAAGATTAGTTCATGTGGGATTACACCACAGTTGACTTAAAATTTTTGGAGTCCTCACAAATCTAAAAAGGCTGTCGGAAGTGGTGGTGAATGCAATGGGACTCGCATCAGAAGTCAATATTGCCATCCAGCAAACCTTGAGAAGCTAATACAGAGTTTGTTCATTTCTTTCTTAATCGTGTAAAGTCAATGCAGTCTACAGTGAATTTTTGATCTGTCTTTTTTGATCTGCTCTTACAGAGAAGTCTTCTGTTTTGTTTATAACAGATCATTTCCTACTTGCTTTCTGTGAAGGTTTCCAACTTTGCATAAATTTTTCATGTAATAGGAAAGCAAACAAATATTCATGTCAAAGTTTGTGCACATTCATGGACTTTTATTCCAAGATAACAAGAATGGGAAGGTTGAGAAGAAAAAAGGGGTTGCCAGGCACCCAAAATACTCCCTAACATTGTCTGCTTTCATTAGCAGAAATAGGCAGTTCAGTATTAGTTCAATACCGAAAAATAAAATAGTAGCTATATGGACTTTTTCAGGTCTCTTATGCATAACATTTACAGCAATGCTGATACACGAGCCAGTGACTTCCTCACTGAAGAATAAGTGACAGAAAAACAGCTGTTTTCAATCTCCTGTTGAGGAGATTACATTAATTTTTTTTAGTATTATTCCTTTTTAGTATCCTAAATAATATTTCTGCTCAGGGCATGAGGAAAATTACAATAGAACTTTTAAGGTTATCCTATATTTGAAATACTAAAATCACCATTTAAAAAAAACTGTTTACTTCAAACTGACAGAACTAACCCCCTCCTTTTCCAAAGGGTCATATAAAAAAAGTCAGTAGTATCAAAATGCACAGGATTATAAACATTTATGAGAGTCATGTTTTAGTCACTGCTCAGAATATAAAAGTATGTTTTACAAAACACACACAAATAGTAGGGACTACTGGATAAAAGATACAAAGGGGAGCACAGATCCTTTATTTGTATACACTGCACAAGTCCATACACAAGCACCAACTAAAGCTGGCTCCCACTCATGCTCAGCTTGGCAGACACACATAACAGGAGTCAGTAACCGCCCAGAAAAAAAAAAAAAAAAATTTCTAGAAATCAAGAGAAAAATCTGATGAAAAGTATTTCATTTTCCCATGCATAAAGACGAAGAGAGATTTACTCAGTATTTACAGATACATTAAGTGGATTTATCACTACAGTTTGGTTTGGTTTTGTTTTGGTTTTGTTTTTTTTTTTTAAAGAAACTATAGGTTGCATCTGATCTTCTAGCAATCTCGGAGATACAGAAACACCAATTTTTCACATTTCTGATATACTTAAAACTCTACTGGAATCATCTGCTTAGGTACTTTTAAACAATATATTCATAGTAATATCACTGTTATCTTTCCAAAATGAGTTTTCCATATCTGAACTGACATTGAAAAATAATACTTTTACAAAATATTCTGGGGAAAACCTGTCTTCCTTCAAAATGGCTGCCACCCTCCATTAGTATCCAAGAGAGAAGTCTACCCTAATTCTTAAAGACAGACATCTTTAATCCGGATGACACTGGTACTCTTTTAGCGCTGTTCTCATTAACACAAATGGAGGCCAAAGCCAATCTGAAAGACAGTATATACCTTTAATGGTAGCTGTTGCCTTGTTTTTACAGAGGAAAATGGAAGACCATTCACCGAGAACTTAATGAACAATGGTATTTTATTCAAGAAAAATAGCAACACTAGGACTATCATTTTAAAACTTCACTTCACTGGCTCTTCACCATCAGGAGGACACGGAAAAGCATGGGATACAGAAAGGAATGGAAACATGGTAGGAAGGAAACACACTCTGCAGGAGATCTCAGGGTGGAAACCAGGAGCTTGAGAACATCTACCATATGGTCAAGTTTGTTTCTGCTTCTCCAAAAGGGAAAAAAGCATACAAAATACACAGATGAATTTGGCTTTTACTTGTTTAAATATCTAGTTTCCAAATACATAAATATACAGCCTAAGTCACATACTTAATACCTCTGAAGAATTTTTAATACAGTCAAATTCTTGAGTTTCTTGTTGACATATGGAAATTTTTGAACAAAGTTTGCAGATAAACTTGAGGAAGCATTACATATTTAAGGAGAAAAACATTAAGATATGCTACAATTACTCTAACAATGGCCCATTATAAACCCAAGGAAACAGAATTGCAGTTAAACGTAACTATGCATTTGAATTTCTTTTAAATCATCCACCTAACTTTATATAAGCCTTGTTGACATAATCTGGCATTTGATCTTTTGCCAGGCTGTATTATTCATTAATAAAGTGCTTACTGAAACACAAAGATGACATTAAGAGGAATTCTTCATTCTGGTAGTTCTCCTGGGTCTGGCAGCATTCGCTGTACCAGATGCGTACCCAACACCAGGTTGTTCACTTTCCCTCACTCCTCCCATCTCAGCCCAATAACCAACTCCGCCCAATGTTTGTTTGAAAATCTGCAGTTGTACAAAACACTATTCTTCAAAGAAAAAAAAATAAATACAAAATTTAAACTTCTTCTTGCGTAAGTACTTGTAAGGTTAAATACCAGTAAAGCACAGCAAAGAAAATATTAACCCCAATTATGACCATGCTTGTTGTTACTTTCTGATTATTTACGTCTTTAACTGTATTACTTACATGTATTAACATTACTTATATTGTTTCTATTATTTATATTAACTTCATTATTTATATGTATTTAACCTTTATGAGAAGGGTTTTGTTTGGAGGGGATAGGGTTGAGAACATTTCTTAGAGTTGCTGGAAAACAGAAAGCTTATTCCTACAAGTTTATCCATTTTGGGGAAAAAAAACCCAAAATATTCACTGAATATGTTAAAATGTATCCTCCTTTAAAATCAGCTGTCAACTGCTTCCTATTACCAGGCAAATAACATCTTCATATGAGAAGAGTTGTAATTAAGGTAGATACAGAGGGTGATTTAAGGAGTTACTACTGTTAGTTAAAACACAATAAATGATTAGTTGCATTTTCCAGATCTTGTCTAGAGTGAGGCAAATGGTTTGCTGAGTGCGCATGGTCACCTTTTCTGTCAAAGCTGAAAGAAATTCAACCTCTAGCATAATAAGGGAGTGTTAATTTTTTTTTCCACACCCTGAAACTCGATCACTTCTAGTATCTTTATGGTTCTAACTCACAAGACAAAATAGATAATTTCTGATTTCTAGTCTGAAATATTTCTAATTTATTCCTTCTACAATCTCGTGTGCAACTGTTACTGTGTTAGGATTCTTTTGATAATAGCATTTTCTTTCAGGTCTACAATTTGCCTAAATGCCTTAAGTGCTATTCAAATTTTCAAATACTATTATTTTTCCACTCATTTGTTATGTGCTTTTTCTTTAAAATTCAAGAAAAAAATAAATTGCTCTAATGTTATAGAATGACAAATTAAATCCCAGTCTTAAGAAAAAACAGGTTTCTATTCATCCAAACTGCGTCAAGCGTATGTTATCTTCTAAAGTCTCAAGCAATGACTCATAAAATCTTGCACACACTCTGATTCCTGCCTCTCCTAGGAGATGAAGCTACATGATTTACCCAAAAGGATTAAACTGGGTCACAATTATTGAATACACGTTATAACCTTAAACTCCAGGTTAGAATTTATCCTTAGCCTTACTTTTTATTATCACTCACTGTTCTAAAAAGCTTTATGTATTTCCTTTTTCTTACAAATTTTACAGTTAGAAATCCTTATAGTAGAAATATTTTTAAATTGAGATATTTTGACAGGATATTCACAGGATGTTTTTCAGTATGTTCTGTCAAAGTTTTTATATTGTGATCATCATCACAGTATCTACATAACTGGCTTTTCCAAATATTCTTGCAAGGTTTTCAACATTTCTTATCCAGCAGATCATCAGGCTCTTATACTCCTTGAATTCTTGGCTGTAAAGAGGACGCTCTGAGCTTCGTTCCTCTAGAACAAGAGACAGGACTTGTTTCACCTTTCCTGGCCTCATTAGAGGACAAACAGTTCTCAGAAAAAGCTCCATCAAAAAAGTACGTGTGGTCCCGAGCACAAAGTAAGCCAAAAACCTCTCCACTTCAGCAGGGAGTTGTGCCCCACTGGGACATAGGTCCATGTGGTGATCATCTTACCCAAATCGTAACTCTTCAGCAACACAGGGGAAGTTACAGAGTTGTCTCTGTCGAACTTCAATTAATATATTCTTATTGTTTACAAGGGAGGAGACAAAGGGAAAAAAAAGAGAGGAACAAAAAAGTGTTTTTACATGAAGAAGTAATGAGAGCATCTGAGAAAGACAGCAGGAGAAGCATCCTCAGCAGCCATTAAAATTGCCAAAGCCAAGATACTGATGTCAGCTGTACTATGCCACACTCACCAAATAACATCCAGTACTCCTTCTGGTTTTACCTATGGTTCCTTCTTTTGGCTACTGTACAATTCCTGTGTAAATAAGCCTGTCCATGTCCACTGTATAGTCTAGGTTCTGGGAATCACTGGCACCACCAAATGAAATATTAAGGCTTTGTCTCACAGCAGCCTTCCCAATATTACAACAAACCTTGAAATTCCATATCTGACCAGTTAGCCACCTTTCAGCATGCTCTTGGCAGGTTGCTTCTTGTTGAAAAGACAACTGAAGGGCCAATACAAACTCTTGAAGGACACCGAAATCCTTTGTTAGAGCCTGTCAGACCAACATAAATTCCAAGGAAAAGGCTTTGGATCATGGCACCTGCATGTAACACCTTTGCTATGTCTGAGGTAAAGCACACAGCTGGCAGAAGAAACTTAACGTGAAACCATCACCACTTTCTGATCATCCAAAATGCGCACATGCTAACTGTAATCATACCTGCTTCTCACATGTGGATCTGCCTTCCTGCTACCATAACCATTGCCAATGAAAGCAAAGAAACCTTTATACATTGCACAGAAGGAAACAATTGTCTATTGTAATGGACAACTAGTAGCAACAATAAAGCTGTAACAACCATACCCGAGACCAAGTATGATTCTCCATCAATATAGCATCTTTTAATTATTTAAATTACTATTTTAGCTAACTAAATAGATCTACCTATTCTTAAATTACATCTTGATCAAGTCTAAGCTTTTAGAAACAGTATTTTTAGTAAAGCTGTAATACAGAAAAATTAAATTTGAAAATTATTACTGGAGATAAAATTGTACTGATGACAAATTTTAAACATGCATGCAGTGCCCACGAAAGGAGGAACGTTCTAATTATATTTCAAGTGTGTTTCTCATGTATACCATTTTCAATCTAATTGCCAGTGCCCTGGATTTACACAGCAACATGAAAAGACACTGAGGATTTTTCTATTGGGCTTCCCCCTAGCTAAGAGTGGACATAGTAGTAACGCAGGAAACTATTTATTTAAACTGATACAAATGGTAAACACCCAAACACTGATAACTTTGCACTCAGCCAAAATCTTCAAGTAAAGGACATTCTTCTATTTACACTTTGATTTTTGCAAGGAACAGAAATACCTTTAATTCTTCAGATGCTTGTCTTTGTAAAGCCTGAATGTAATTGCAGTTTAATACATACACGTACTGAATATCTATCATTGAATATACAACAAAAGAATAAACTATACTCACAAAAATGGAAAGAAAAAAAATATGAGGTGCTTCCAGACAAGGGAGTGCTATGAAAGCCTTCTAGTCCTGACGGACTTCCGTCAGGAACATTTTTAATTTTAAAGATAAAACATACAACACACATGCAAATACATGTCAAAATATCCCCTTGCTTTACTTTTGCTCTGTTCTTTGATGAAAAATAGGATGTTGATTTTTTTTGATTTTTTTTTAAAAAGCAACATTATACGTATGCAACAACAATAAATGATTGGAAAGGAATCTGGAGAAATACCTACAAACTTGTATTGCAAGATTTGAGAAAAGGAATAAGTATAAGAAATTTTAAAAATCTTATCAGAAAAAATTCTCCCTGCTAGAGACAAAATATTTCCACAGGAAAGAAGGGAGTTAAAAGTAACCACAATGATGGAGGTATTTATATGGAGCAGAGGTCCGTCCAGACATGAGAGCTGATCTGGCAATTGGTAAAGCTATTTACAACTCCACTGCTTTTTGTTTGTTTGTTTTTCATTAATGTCTCATCTAAATTATATCATAATTAGCTATTGATGATGAAGAATTCAGAATGTGCTTTGCCGTCTGCAAACCCACCTCTTGAACATTAAGACTTTCAAGATTTTTTATTTTTTTTTTTAGCTCTACATTTTTTCTTCACACCCTCTCCCTTTCTCTATCTGACTTCGCCATCACTTATTCAGGAATCACATGAGAAACCTGGTATTGCCTTGTCTAAAAGCTGGCTACAAATAGTTTCTTCTACAGTGAAGACACAGTGACATAGGTGGCGAGTCATCACCATTCACTCTGCAAATGTGTGGTGACATCATTCAGGAGCTAGTCACACTGTTCTTCGTTACTTCCCATCTTCTTCTACATAATATGAAGAGGATTTTGTTGAGCGATGCCGCTGAAAGCGTAGAAGTACGTCACCCATCCTTCTCCTCCCCTGCAACTCTACCAGCTCCTCTCCAGGTCTCAGCCTTGGTGGCTAGCATCTAATGAGTCAGCAAATGATGTCACTTACACATGTCCATACCCAGCTGATTTTTTCTCTAAACCATGAAGTTAGAACTCCTATACATTTCAGTCTTTTCCTGCATACATGAGCAGAGCAAAACACCTTGACTTCCCTGTTGGCAAGAAGCATCTATAAATATAGGTTTTCAACAACATAGTCCTAATTTTGACAGCTGTTAGAGCAACACTTAAACAATAGACAATGTCAAACAGATTTCCAGCAGTGTCAGTTATGTCTTTCATAAAAATAAAACCCTACTGGAACTAAAAGAAACTTTATTTAAAAAAATTAGACCAATGCAGATAGTCATAAAGACATCAAAAGGAAAAAGAAAATGGGAAGAAAAAACAGATTGGCAGGTGATACTCTACTTACTATTTTAGGTTTTGCTGAGGGCTCAGAGAAAGGGTCCATCCTTAGGGCATTTCCCTTTTTATAAACAGTGGAAAAAATTGGAAACTATGTTAAATAAAATTAAAAAAACTCATGAAAGAGTACTGAAAGTTAAATTATCTGAATTCTCTTCCAGTTTCACTATCCTATTCACCATTCCCTAAAGTATCTAAGTTTACAGTCATAGAAGATATGTGCTTGAAAATCACATCATTCAAGTTTCAACAGGACTGGCAAGTCTAGCCCAGACAAAGCCTAATGATGATCATCCCAGCTCCCTTACAGTGAAGGAAACATGCTTCAAAAATTATGTGTGTTTTTAAATGCCAATACTACTTCACCCTACTTATAGGAAACCTAGAATGTAAATAGATTTCTATAATCTTTACACTGTCCTGGTATTTAACACTCATAATAAGATACTTTTATATATGCATAAAAAGGAAAGAAAAAAGTAAGTAATAAGCCACAGAAGAAGAGCCAGCCTTAAAAGTCGATTCTAAACAATGTCATTTTGTTAAGTTGTAAGAATCACCAATTTACCTTCAAGTGTTAATTAAGAACTAGATGAAGAAAAAGAGACGAGAAAGAGTACAGAGGCTGTTGGGAGAGAGAGGGAGCAAAATAAAATCCCCAGAAATCACCAAGAGCATAGAAATATCAAGCAGGAGAAAAATAAAGCAAAAATTATGGGAGAAGGAGAAGGGAAGAACATGGAAAGGGAGAAAAGGTATGCTGCCAAGGCAGAAATAGATAGCTGAAGACAGCAGACAAAGAAGGATGAGAAAGCTAAGGAGAGTGTAGGAAGAAAAGCAAACTAAAAAAAGATGAGGACTAAATCTTGCAAGGGAAAACATTGAATGCAGCAAACGTGCTCAACTTAAGTGAGCCAATGTGTGGTTGTTTAGGAGAAGGAAGGAAAGAGTGCTTTGAATACTTTAAGGAAGATCAATGTGTGCTCTTCTATGCACTGTCTACACAATACACCAGAATATGTACTGGAAAATAACACATCCTTCCTTTCCTCCCCAAAAAAGGGACATGACAGTAAGCAGGTTACTACTCCCCCCACCCCTGAGCTGCTCCTCCTACTTCAACAAGCAACTATGCAATGACAAGAGCAGGTGAGGAAGTAGAGGCCCGTGAGTTGTATCCAGCACCTTACATTTAAAACCATGTTTTGGACGATCCTACATAATGGAAAATATGACATATTGAGTACAATTTACACCTAATTTATAAGAGTCCAAAGTATATTTAGAGAACCTGTAGCATCTGATTTTTTACATTAGAAATTCAGCTTTTGCCCATAAAACACTTGTGAATAAGGCAGCAGAATGACATCATGGACACAAAAAGTAAAATATGCATTTAAAAAATAGGATCTTTTTCAGGATTTTGTTTATTTTTGCTGTTATTTTTCATGGTTATTTTACTAGAAGACTGGAGAGAAGAGCTTGCTTAATTTTTAATTTTTTAAAAATACGCAACACCCCCAACTGCTGTGTTAAAATTGGAAAAACTCCCAATCAACATGAGTCATCAACCACTCCTCCAACAAGAGTAAAAAGACAGCAAGACTTAACATTGCCCTGGTTTATTTTCACTTAGAAATATCAACAGGAAAAGTGACTGAAAGTGATAAAATATTCAGACTTGCTTTATCCTCCAAGGATAATTATTACAATTATTTTGTTCCTTTGTTAATCTGCTTGAGAAAGCCCATAAGGTGACTAGATAAAGAAAAGGCCAGATCCAGAAGAAGTATGTAAGAAAGCGTAAATTAATTTTTTTTTACATTACACTTGGCTATGTCCAAACGTCCTCTTAAAAATCTAGCTGGAACAGTTTCAATAGCTACCAAACCCAGCATTTGTAGTGTATAAATCCCTAGTGTACTATGGTGATCATTGAGGATATCAGCATTATTTTTAAAGAGATAAGAAATTGCCTTCCTACAGTACCTTGTTTCACTGACTGAAGAGGCATGGTGACAATTTTAAACTGCAAACTTCGAGACAGCTTAAATGAATTCTACCTGTTAGTGTCTACCTCTGAGTTACCGTAGGTTCCTTTTGCCGTAGGCGGGGAAATCGGAAGTTCAGGACAGAGTTCATCTCATTAGTTGGTTAATCTAATCCCAAACAAGATGAATCGCCCCAAGTGCCAGTGTCTCTCTACTGATAATAATGAAGTCTGGGTAACCAGATCAGATGTAGATGCCTACACTGCAGACATCCACATGAAGTCAGATAAATCCCATCCTTACTGTATGGATTCAGCTAGCTGTATCAATGCATACAATCTTCACCTATTTAGTTACCAATTCCTGTTGTGATTTAACGTGGGATTAAAATATCATTTAACATCACCCTTCTTTGTGTATTAATTACACTGATTCCTTCCACAAGGTATAAACAGGGAACGAAGGCTATGGCTTTGATGGGTTTTTTGGTTTGTTTGTTTTACAGTGGAGTCACTCAGATGTTCAAAAATGTTTTTTAAATTGCTATAATTCATTGCAATCCACATATGATAAAGGTTAGGAACGGGTACTAATACAGCTACATTAGGACATAAATCCCCCTACATAGAGGCAAGCCATCAATCATATTAACATTTATTCTTCCTTGAAAAAGACAAGTACATGGATATGACAAAGTTTGAAGACAGGAAAGGCACAACACATCAGGGGAAAGTACCAGTGGAGCAAAAGTGAAGCACTTATAAAAGTTAAAAAAAAAAAATATTGGAAGAAGAGTGCACAGGCATGTTGGCTGAGAAAAAAGGTAAAAAAAACCACAGGGAAAAATAAACAAATTTCTGCTGTATTTCCTTCATTCATTCTTATATTCATATTTGTAAAGAGTAACACAGAAGCTAAAAAATTATAAAAAAATAAGTATTATGGCAAGATAAACAATGAAGTACACAACAGCACAGGGAAATTTAAGTAGTGATGTAACTCCACTCAGGCTGATAAAGTTACATGGGATAAGTCTGAGCAGATACATTTGTGGATTAACACATACATACAGGATTATAAGAACATTTTCAGCCCTACATTACTTCAAATCTCTATATGTATGAAACTTTTGGTTATCAAACTAAACTCTTAAAACCTGGAATAGATAGATACACTAATGTCCTGGTCGCCCAAACCACGACAACTAAGGACCATTGCAGAATCAGTATTTTTATTTACTGCCCTAGAGAATTTAAAATTTCAATGGAGACAAACCATAGAATCATAGAATGGTTAGAGTTGGAAGGGACCTTAAAGATCACTGAGTTCCAGCCCACCTGCCATGGGCAGGGACACCTTCCACAAGACTAGGTTACTCAAAGCCCCATCCAACCTGGCCTCGAACACTTCCAGGGATGGGATGTCCACAGCTTCTCTGGGCAACCTGTGCCAGTGTCTCACCACCCCCACAGTAAAGAATTTCTTCCTAATATCTCATCTGAATCTACCCTTTTTCAGTTTAAAACCATTACCCCTCGTCCTATCACTACACTCCCTGATCAAGAGTCCCTCCCCATCTTTCCTGTAGGCTCCCTTCAGGTACTGGAAGGCCACTATAAGGTCTCCCCAGAGCCTTCCTTCTCCAGGCTGAACAACCCCAGCTCTCTCAGCCTGTCTCCATAGCAGAGATGCTCCAGCCCTCTGATCATCTTCATAGCCCTCCTCTGGACTCACTCCAATAGGTCCATGTCCTTCTTATGTTGGGGGCTCCAGAGCTGGATGCAGTACTCTAGGTGGGGTCTCACCAGAGCAGAGTAGAAGGGCAGAATCACCTCCCTCGACCTGCTGGCCACACTTCTTTTGATGCAGCCGGCCTTCAGGGCTGCGAGCACACATGTTGAGTTTCTCATCAACCAACATCCCCAAGTCCTCCTCAGGGCTGCTCTCAAGCCATTCTCGGCACAGCCTGTATTTGCGCTTGGGATTGCCCCGACCCACGTGCAGGACGTTGCACTTGGCCTGGTTGAACTTCATAAGGTTTGCATGGGCTCACCTCTCAAGCCTGTCCAGGTCCCTCTGGATGGCATCCCTTCCCTCCAGTGTGTTGACCACACCACATAGCTTGGTGTTGTCAGCAAACTTGCTGAGGGTGCACTCAATCCCACTGTCCATGTCGCCAACAAAAATGTTAAACAGCACCAGTCCCAATACCAACCCCTGAGGAACACCACTCATCACTGGTCAGCACTTGGACATCGAGCCGTTGACCGCAACTCTTTGAGTGCGACCATCCAGCCAGTTCCTTATCCACCAAGTGGTCCATCCATCAAATCTATGTCTCTCCAATTTAGAGACAAGGATGTCATGCGGGACAGTGTCAAATGCTTTGCACAAGTCCAGGTAGATATATATATATTGACAACAATTTATTGTTATTGTCGTCAGCACAACAAAAGAGCTATCAATTTAGCCACTATATTGTTCCCAGAGTGCGAGTGCTCCAGAGCAGGTACGGCCAGGGTCCCTGTCCTGCAGCCAGGGCCAGGCTCTGAAAGCATCTGGATATTGCCACAGTTACAGCAACCATTACTGACCCTTTTCAACTCAGTTGTGCATTTTTCGTTCTTTTTTTAAACTTTGAAACTAATGCCACATTATGAGTTAATGTACAAATGTGTGAATTAATGTCAGAAGAAAAGGTTTTAGACACACAGCAGGTTTGAGAAACAGAATCCTGAAATTGCTACTCACTGGAAAGACTTAAGTATCTTACAGTAGGGCACATTTTAGCAAACGGCAATTGAAGAGTGACTGAGCAGAACAGTTAAACAATAGAAGACTTAGTCCTGTAACCATTCATTGAACTGAGGTTTTAACTGAACAAGTCTACTAGGAGGTGGCTTAATGACAGAATATAAATGAATCTTCCACAATCCAGGTAACAGGTGTCCTGGTTTGAGGCCCAAGCCACAACACAGGAAAAGAAAAACAGGTCAATGAACAAAGAAGCACCTTTTTCTGTGTAGCAAAATCTATCCCAGAGTGCTGACATACAGTGTCTTTCAGTTATGACTTATCACTTTTATTATAAATGTTTACGCAAAAATAAATCATGCAGATGGTTTAAAATATAGATAATATACAGGTAAAATTCAAGCCAAAAGTGTGATCATTAAAGTGAAAATATTACCTAAATTGTAGCTAACTTTTATTATTAAACCATGTCACAAAGTAGAAATTACTTTATTCTGCCAATTAACCTACAGTGTCAGAACACCTAAATATCTTTAATGAAGCTAACCAGAGGCCATCTAGTGATGGCACCAGGGAGGGGCTCACGTCTTGCATACTGCCACACATACAGTTTGGTACGAAAGCGAGCTTAAATATCTCTACATTACACTCCTGACAACAGTATATGCATACTGAGTGTCCAAGCAAGTATAGTTGTATGATATACCGTTAATCAGATTTTAAAAATAAATAAATACATAAAATACAACCACACTCCAACTACTTTCTGTGCATTTCTGGCACAGCACCCACAAAAACCAGTCAACTGGAGGATGATTTGTTTCCTTCTACTTCACTTTTTTTTTTTTCTTTTTACTTCTCCTCTGAGATGGGGACATCAGTGTTTTGCAAAACAGCCTGAAATAGCAGAAGGCTCACACAGGTGTGGGATTCTTAGTCATTAAAAGGTTACAAAATACCAGAACTGCCTAACTATTAGGTATTACCCTTGACCATTTGGCCTTACTTGCACAGTTTTTATGTACAAGCAACTAGGGCAGAGCCTATTTTTGCCTCTCTCAGGAAGGTTTCCTTTATTGATTACTTTGTTTGAAAGCCAGGGCAATATTGGTGTGTTTTCAGTAACTGCTTAGAGTTATATTTCTTTGTTCTTAAGGTCTCTCCTCAAGCAAGAGCTTTTGGCTTAAACTGTTTTTTCAATACTGCTTGTCATGCAAAGCTCTTGCTTTTGTCTGTATGCTTTGAAGAGGAGCTTCCTTCTCCCTCTTGTCCTTGGAACACCCACCAAAATCACATATTCCAGATTGCTGCTAATTTCACAAATTTGCCTTAAAGGTTTGAAAGTTTACAGCCAAGATTTGGCCCTCTTTGCCAGTTAAAGGGTTTTTAGTGAGGCTATAACTGACACAAGGACAAGACTATAAAATGTAACTGCACTTTGGCCATACAAGGACAGATAAAAAACCCTGTACATCATTAGCTGCTAACTCATGCCAAAAGCAAACCTGTGGTCTGCATGTGTTACTCTATGTGGTGTTATTAGCCAGAATCCCAGTTTAAGCCCTCCAGGTGGCCTTTGCTCATCTTTCCTTACTCAATTGTGAGTACATGTTCTTAAAGCATGTCAAGGATTCCTTTTTTTTTTTTGCCTTGTCCATAGACTATTTTTGTCCACCAGTTAGCCTATCTATATGTTTTAAGCTGCACGTTAACCCCTTGAGATCCACTCAGAGAGAATGTGCTTAGCGAAAACATGTTTTAGACTAGTAGTCTCCTTTATATTGTGTGGGAACATTAATAAGATAATTTTTAAAGGATGTTTTCTTTCCTCAAAGACAATACAGATCACGTAGCAGCAGCAGTATAAAATTAGAGATACACTTCTGCCAAAATCTGAATATGAACACTGGAGATGTAGATCAACGTTTTAGTGTAGAGAAAAATCATAAACATGGATTAAAAACAAAGCTTTTTTTTTTCCAGATGGCAACTTCTATCAGGCCGAGTTCATTTTTCAAATAGTTTTGTTACGCTGTGGCATTGCTGTGACTGGCTTAAAAACCAGCGACTTTCTATTGAATTTGAAAAAAGAATATGTAAATCGTTATGTAGTAACTAGGAAAACAAATGTGGTGATTAGTTGTGTTTTCCATTTTTAAACACAAAGCTATATACCCCACAGCTACCTGAACAGATCAGTACTGATTAAGTATGATTCAATTCATTTGACCCTCTCCATCAGTTCAGTGTCTTCCAGGTTTGAAGATCTCACAGCAGGTTTCATCACAGGTTTCCAATGCTTAGACGAGAACCATTTCAGCCTTGCTATACCAATAGAGCTAGACCGACTCTCTGAAAGAGGAGGGCATGTTTATCATTGACCTAAGTTCTGCCCTGTAAGACTCATTCTGACAAAGTACACATTAACCCTTAACGAAAACTTTTAGTATGGTGGAGTGGAAAAAGGGCTGAAATCAGTATTTTATTGCAGTTCATGTTTAACACTAAATCCTTCTAGCAATCCCTGTTACTTAACAGTTTGCTTTACTGTTTTAAAAAAATCATTAATCGTATTTTTCATTCAGCATCCCTCAAGACCAGCTGATTGTAATACTGCCTTCTCTCTCTTTGTGAGCAAAATCCTGTAGAGGACGCTACTGTATGCAGTTCCTCAAAAAACTACGATCATGCCCAATAAGTATCAGGATATGCTGGTGTTTTATTGACATAGCATTGTAGCAAAAGTTCATTCAAAATACACAATGTTTTTCCAAATTCCAAAAAAAGAAATTTTCCAGCGACTGTGGAGAGTGTCAGCTGTCAGGGAGATCCCCAGACAACAAGTCTGCCTTTTGAGGACTGTTACACTGCCTTCCAGTTAAAAACACCTAGGTTTTTCCTTTGCATGTTTGTAGGTATTTTTTGTACCTTTACAAAAAAAATGCTAGGATAAGTGTACTCCAAATACATATTCACATTATGGTATTAAAGCTGTTTTAACATATACTTTCATCTAAGTCCTTATTTTTATCTCCTTCAGCATTATAGCCATGCAGCATTTGTGACAGACCTCAAAGCCTCCTAAGACTCCAGTTTTCCATATTCTAGCTCCAACACTGCCATCAGACAGAGTTCACAGCAGATGCTGAGGCTCCTATTTACACCAGCCAGAACATCTTACATAATACCAAAGTATTCTTATACAGTGTTTACATTACATTAGCTTCAGTTAGGGTTAGAACATACTGTTCCATAGAAAAACACAGAGAGAAGCCTGCTTCCCTGAATGAAGAGTTTACAGGCTAAGAATACAAGGAGTATACCGTGGGGGAAGAGAAGATAGGCATGGGGAGCTAAAAGCATTTATAAATGCATCTACACAATGTTTATAATTAGAGTAATGCAATTGCCAACCATATCCATCATCCCCTCAACTCCTTAAGGGTATGATGGCAGAAATGGCTAAGGAGGTTGAACAAGAAGAGCGCAGCAGCTACAAATACTGGTGATGAAGGGTATTTATAGGAAAAGGAACACCATGGGAAGAAGAATGGAGCATTTACAGGAGATAAGGAATGAGTAGGCAAGGCTTACAATGTTGACAGATATGAAGAGACAGACGATGCAATCAGATTTGCACATGAGGGAGGAACACAGTGGCCAAGTGCAGATAATAAGAAAAAAAATAAGCTGGATCAGCTTAACAGTGAATGTTGATGAAGAAAGTTTAATAGGATACTTTGGTCAAAATAAGAAATAGAATACATTCCACATCTTCTTGGAAGGACTTGAAGGGATGATCCTGCAGTAATCAAGTTGGTGGATAAGGCATACATATTTTCTTTCTCACATAAATTGGTTCTACCCACTTGAGAAGCTGCCTTTTAGCATATAAATATATTTTATTGCTCCCAGCCTCAATTAAGATGCTCTTCTGCATTTTGTATTTTAACTGATAGCACAACATCAAGCACTCCAGCCTTTTTTTTTTTTTTTTTTTTTAAAGAGCTTTCATGATTCCATACTAACTTCACATAAAATGAACTGGTAGTCTAACACAATTTCATCTACAAGATGGTATCTTTACTTGCACAGTGTTCTTTAACATATGGGATTAATATTATGCAAAATACAGAATCTTGAAGGAGAAGGGATTGGTAATCTCCTTGCTGTAATGCCTCAGAGAGCAAGAATATTAAAAAATTATGAATTAAATCACTTTGTCTTCTAGAACCATATACTTTAAAATACCTTCCTCTTAGTTGTTGTATGGTGTCATTAGGACAAGAAAACTACATTGGTCACTTAAATAAATGTATATTTCTTCTAAATCTCAACTGAATTCTGTATTTGCTGAGTTATATGCCTGAATGGTAGGTTACTACTGATATCTCAGTAATATTGCTTAACCTTTAATACACTGGTGCATACATGTAATGCTGTCTATATCTGCTTTTTGCCTCTAATTATGCAGCAATATGGAGAGACTGATACAACATGTTTATATTCTAATGCCTTTCTTGATTCACATATTTCTGTTTCATGAAATGGGTAACTGCACAGTGTCACTGACTGCTAGTTATTATCAACAATGTCAACACTTCCTTTCCAGAGCTGACCCCAAACCACAAGAGACAGTAAATTACTCTACTAGTTCTCCAAAAGATGGTCACAGGTCTCTTCTCTCGATTCTTTGATGACACTAGAGAAATCGAAGTAGCCTTTGCCCACTACAGCTTCCACTCTCAATCTACTCTCAACATTCAATATTACAATAAACTCATGTACCTAAGAGAATAGGGCTCTAAGCACCACTTCAAGGACAAACTTAGCCTGCAGAATTTCTAACTGCATGTGGCTTGCCAATTTCATGTGAGAGAAAGGTTAAACAACAGCTTTACATATGTATGTATAAAAATGAAAGGGCGTACCTCTAATGATTTTCTATAAACAAATACCTGCTAATAAACAACAAAGATCAAAACATTTTTTGTCTCTCTTCTCATTCTTGAGCAGAAAGCCTCATTTTAAATTAAGTCAAATTATGTTAATTGAGTGTAATGATCTTACAGCATTATCACCGTCACAAGCACTACCCGCTCACTGAGTATCCGAAGACTTCAAATTGTAATAGACATCAACACACAGATGACACGGCTCCAACTCTCCTTATCATCAGAACAATAGAGTTCAAGCTCCTTGCTTTTCTAGCATCAAGGGAATCAATTAAAACAAGTTCCATGAAACTAAATCTAGAAGCGAGAAAAATAATGTAGAATGAAATTACTCAAACTGCTGAGCTTTAAGTGCGGCTGTCAGAGATACCCAAGTTCTAAGGACATCTGCAATATTTATTTCAAATAGTTTATGTAGATTCTGCTGGCTTTATGTTCACGTGTAGTCTGCATACAAGCCTGAATCTTAGAATGTCTTACCTCTTCTATGAGCTCTTCAACTGAATGGTGTATTTTATTTTTAATGGGATATAGATTAAGAAGGTAACTAAAAAGGCAGAAATAGAACTTCTGAAACCTAATGGGACAAGGTTTCACAGGATAATATTTTAATATTTGTAGATCACTAATCAAAACATGCAGGACTGCGCTTAAGGGCATTCATTTTCAAAGCAGTACCTATCGCAATTACTTTAAAATAAGCGGCCTATTGTACATTTAATCATTATAATCAAAGAATATAATAATTTAGAAGAATTATAATTCTCTTTGAAGAAAGACATCACAAGCAATCCCCAGACTTGGGTTTGTGCTTGAGGTATTTTCCCATACGGCAAAGACACATCTCAAAATTCAGAGCCACTATTACTGATGAGGGAGTTCATGAGTTAGCCTGAGTGAGGAAAGTCCAACAGGGCCTCCAGAGCCCTCAGCTCGAAATTACTTTCTAGGAGGAGGCAAATGAAAGAATATAAAACCTACTAAAAGGGTAATTTAAGAGAATGCAAAGTATTTTTCACTGTTGGAGAGCTGGCAGATGGTAAGCTATCACAATGTTCAGTATTATTTACAGAAAACAATTACAGAGCTTATCATGATCTAAAAGATAAGTCACTACATCAGGTTTAAACTCCTGCAAAATGAAATACATGTATAGGAAGAGAAATGAGACAAAAGACATCACTCTCAAAGCTAAAACAAAGAACTTATACACAATACACAGTAAAATAGCCCAATGCATCTCTTAACTGGCAACATGCTTATTTTTTATTTCTTTTTTTAAGATGACAATACAGATTTTGACAAAGCTAGAAACCAGTCATGATTGAAGCAGAAAGAAAGGTCCCTAGGCAAGACACTAAGTCTCGAATGTTCGCTGGCCAAATCACTACAACTATGCTTGGGAAGTGCCCAGTCAATACCGGTCTGCGGATGCCATTCAGTAGTGTCATGGTGTGAACAATTTACAATTCAGCCGCAAATAGGATGAAGAATTTCTAAGAGTGCACATGACTTTGCACTGCTAGCTGTGGATTCAGTTAGAAGTTTCTTTTGGTTTTCATATTTTTTTGCCTTTGCAGAGTAACAGTAAAGGGCAGGAGGAAGCTAAGAGCAGATAAAAGTGCAGCTGCTCTGAAACATATCATAACCATTTGCCAAAGGAATTTCAGATGCATGTGTAACACCATGCAATCCTTGCACAACTGAGTCTTCCTTATACTAGTGGCCTGTGTTCTGAAAGATGAAAGCAATGCCAAAAGGGAAATCTTTCAGATAAAAACTTGGAAGTAATGAGGCTCAACACAATTTTTTTTTTCTGCTGGAAGACAGACTAAAAAAATCAAATAACTCCTCCAAATTTAAACATCTTGAGAACATTTATAGGATTGTATCTTTTCCCTTTACTTATAGGCTGTTAGATAATTATTTTCTTACCAAATCACTGGAAAAGCTTGCTTTCACCTATGTTTGTAACTATCCTGTTAAAATAAAGATATCGCCATATAGAAGAACTTCTAACATCTTCAGTCATCTCTAACACAAGTATCAAGAGCAGGCAAAATGAGCAAATAATTTCTAAAACACATACAGTAGAAGATATAAAAGATTTGTCAGTCCACAAATGAGTCCAACAAGCAATTCTACTTCTGGCAATTCTGTCGTACACAGATACGTCACTTGAAGGGATAAAAAAAAAAAAGCATTTGTCCTGTTTAAAACATCACAAGTGTTAAACCCATCCTCTTCATTTTGATTTGCTTTAGATCTGACAAGTAATTCCTGCTCTGATGGAGAATATGACTGTACAAATGTTCTAAATGCCTAAGACAGCATTTAACTTTCATTTGGTGATTTAATAACTGTAAATGAGATGCACATAAACAAAATTTGTTTGGAGGGCCCCACCAGATGATGTCTGAGATGGCAATGAAAGGTCTCCTTTGTCTACCTAAAAGATGTTTCTCGAAGTGACCTCTGACACGTCACTTAAATTGAAAGTGGGAGCCTAAAGCTTTCATGAATCTGAGGTTATATTCCTATATGACCTTTGCTAAAGGCTTTGAATTTACCTAGCGTAAGTTATTACAAAAAAAGGTTTGTTCAATTTAGAATATCAATGTGCTACAAGTAACATCAAAAATGAGCAACAGGAAGTGTCCAAAACGAAAATAAATGTAGGTCTCATGCAAAATAAAATAGTCTGATTTACTGATGACTTTAAAACAGTGATTCAAGAACACTTGATTCAAATATATGCATTGCTGCAAGTACCTAAAAATCAGTACAACAACATTGAGATTATAAATCTAATCATATTCATCTCCTTATACTGGATTTATTAAATTACCAAAGGTCTTGATTTCACTTCATCACCAGCAGCATCACAATCAAATAATGAAGCAAATTTAGAAGTAGGCTCATGCTGGAATAATCCACTGTGACTTAATATTTTAATTATACATGTTTAAGCCCGCTATAAGCTACTGTAAGGTTTTCCTTTACCAGTCAGATTTTTTGCCCCCTCCATCATTGCCTAAATAAGTAGCTAAGTATTCCTAGTTCCTTTGGTTTTATATCTCCATGGAAGTCTTCACAAATAACAGGAATAAATGCCCTTAATGCCTGGTTTAAAACTTCATTCCCCACATCTGACCCAGAAAAATTTAATATGCCAATTTCTATGACTACTTTTTTTAAATAATTCCCAAGCAGCCTCCTCAGTGATCTATTTATTTAGAGTAAAATTAGCTTTCTCTCCCTGTTCTTCTGGTATTAAAACTAAGCTGTGTCCCATTGTATTTTTTGGTGTTTTAATTTGATATAGTAAGACCAGCACTTTGATTTCTCTTCTCACACCACTGAATATGAGCCTTTCAACCACTTCTGTCCACTCCATACTTTTCACGTCACTGCAAGAGCAAAATGCCACATCTAAGGCAATGACATCATCCTAATGGTATTCAAAAATTTAAATAACACATTATCAGCTTCACTCACACTAGTCATTTCTCTATGCACTGTTAAGCAATACTGCACAAGCTAAAGAACAGCATAAAATAGATACCCATGGTTCTCTTTGAAATTATAAGCCCAGCACACCAAAACATACGTATTGCAGTCCTGAAACACCATGTCTATAAAGCCAAATCCACACTCTCTGATCATTGCAGTTAAGATATTCAGATAAACTTGTAGTCTAAAGCCAAAAATAAGGCAGTATAGAATAACTAACACTTGCTTTAAGTTTTACTTTTAAAAACACAGTGATGAGAGTTTCCATAAGCTTTGCTTCCTACAGCCACCCCGCTGTAGCCCAGCAGTGAGGCACAGTCACAAGTCACAAATCCCCGTTAGACAGAAGTTCCAAGTTTGCAGAACACAAAAGCACGTTTTCCAAAGCAGCACATCTCAAGTACAGCATAAGAACAACCTTCACAGCAGCACAGCTCCCTCTCAAGCACAAAGCAAATCTACAGCACAGTTGGGTCAAAGCCGTACTACAGCCAGACAGCAAAACTCTAGGTCAAAAATTCACTGAGCGGGTACTGCAACAAACAGATCCACTGCTATTGATCAAAATAAGCTCTTTTCCAGGGTTTTGTAGAAGTTAAATTCAAACTCTCCATCAGAAAACTGCATATTAGTATAGGTGTATTACTAAAAAATGCTTCCGTTTACAAAATAGCAAATGCAAACCAAATGGCAGCATCTCAAGTCTGACAAGTCAGCTCTAATTTTAGCAAAAGTCTTGCAGCCTAATGGAGCCACCACCGAAATTCCCTTTAGATTGAAAACTGCAGGAAAAGCGCCTGAGAATGTCTCCAAACAATATTAACTGAAGTCACAAAAGCTAAGCACAAAGCATTTCTCAGAGACAACAACTGGGCACAACTGCCTTCACAGTTAGAGGAACGTGAAAACCATAAAAATCTCATATTCCAAGAAAACTCAGTCAAATACTCAAGCTATGTATTTATATTATGCAATAGCTTCCACACCTTCTCACTGAAAGGTAAAAATTCAACACCAGGACTATAAAAAGTATGGTAATACAGGGAACTTACTCTTGCTATAAAACATAACGCTACAATTTTCCTCATTCCTTTGGACGTACAAGGAAGTACAACGTCTTATGCACAATGCACACTTTCAGCAGCAAAAGGGATGACAAAGTCAACCAGGACTGCTTTTTCCTTAATGACAATTCTGGTTAGTATTTATGTTGATTTTCAGAAAAATTTTTATTCAACCATGCCCACAATTTAAATAAGGACACAGGAAGTACCCTTTTCCCTTTCCTTCCCACATTACTTTTCACAGTTAATAGTATTATTAAGATAATGTAATTGGTTCCAATTGAATTTACAATTATTATATATTAATATTTCAAGTATGTTCACAAAATAAATTTAAATGGATAGAAATACTTGCAAAAATAAATAATCGCAAGAAAGTTGTCATAAATTAATTGTGTAATTAACAGATCCTGATTTTCTATGATTTGAACCATTTTTCCCTACCACTTTCTTACTCCAGTTACTGCAAGCTTCTCTAATACTTTTCTGATACCCTTTCCTGACACAGGAGGGCAAAATTCTGTCACCTGCCAAGCCAGGGGTGCACAGTTCAACACTCCCAGCCCAGCAGGCAATTTCCATGCATTTTCACGAAGGTTTGTCTTTAAGACCCATATTTCTTTCTGATTCAGTTTAAGGACTAGTTGCTCGCGAAGCCTCTTAGGTCCCTGGAAGATCTTGAAACTCTCTTGACTTCTCTGAATACCACCTGTATTTAGTAGTTACAAAAATATATATTTTAGCGCTCACTACTACTTTCAGTCTATGCCTGATTCATATGCACATCAAGGGATTTATTAACATGTAAAGCTCATTTTAGCCCCTCAACATGCTAACATGGAGATTAGTTTCATTAGCTGATACAGTTTAAATCAAATTAGAATAGAACTTTAAAAATACCACAGCATGAAGAAACAAGGCCTCTTCTACTTGACAGAATATTTTAGACAAAAACATAAGCCAGTGTGCTGTCGGCTCTTAAATCCACCAAAACAAAATATAATTCCTATACTGAAGAATAAAAAGAAAAGTTTTGTTCAAAGAAAAGCTCATTGTAGAAGAGGACAGCGCTTACAGAAATTCTGAACAGGACAATTGTTAGGATCCTTCACCCATCTCAGAGTAGGATATTACCTAAGTTTCTCATTCTTCAAGTGAGAAAAATCGCACTGGGTATGATGACAGTACAAGGACAGTTGCATTTTTTTTTTTATATATATACACCCCATGACCCTAATAACAACTACTTAAATATCTACTTCTGTGAAGCATTTTAAATAATGCATTTTTGACTGATTTTATTGATCACGCAATACAGACAGAAGTAGGGAAAAAAGTCAACCCAAGCACGCAGCTGAGCTGTAATACTAACTGATGGGCAATGTCCTGCTTGCTCCCACAGGACTCCCAAACCTTTGCCGAAAGATTAAACAGGAAAGAAATTATAATTTAAAAAATGTACAAATGAGTACTAAAACAAGAAGTTGGGGGTTTTTTTGGTTGGCACTGACTCCCCTTTACTATATGAGTTTGTATTTATGTGCAAATTATTCATAGTGCACAGATAAACGGCTGTTTTGCCAGCTAAAATTTCAATTTGAACCCTGTAGACATTGCCTGTCATTTAGACACCTCTTTACATTTCAAACTTTATTCATGTTTGACAAAGTAGTCACCTTTTATGGCAGTAGAAATGAAGTAAAATTCAACATGTACCCTGTAAACAAACAAACACTTGAACACAAATGGAGAGAAATTTTAATTTAATGGGAACACCTAGATTTTGTAGCATATAACTAACTTACCTTTCAGAACAACATCTTGGGCCTAGGCTACTTAGATAATTTCTGTATTAAAATCTGAGACAACAGAAACACAGTGCAGAAAACTGCAATACAATAGAAACACTATTTTTCTTTGTATTCAGTATTTACTAAATGAGTCATACATATAATTCCCTGCAGCCAAACTGCATTGCATTTGCTCTTCTTTTTCAAAGAAAAAACAAGTAAAGAAAATAGCTCTACTACACACAAAGGAATGTTTTTGTATTGCAGCTACCAAAAATAGATCTGGGCTTTGCTGATCCCATTTCTCAAAAGCATGCAGTACTGAAGAAGAATGAAAATCCACACAGGCAGCAGATGGACTCGGGAGATTCTGGACCCAAGACCACTGCCATCCCTCAAAATTTCTCAGACCACCACCAACACTTTCTGTCAACTTTGTGTTTCTTGTAGTTCTGCAAAGTCACTGTGAATTGTTTTTCCCTGCCTGTCAGGTCACGCTTAAGGAGCCACTGGAACACAGATGAACCACAAAGACTTTTTATACCAGGGTCTACAAACACACACATACTGGTAGCATCTCCTCAGCGCAGATAATAAGGTACAGGAAGAAGCATTAAACTATTTTAAGCATTTATGGTGATTTTAAAGAAACAATGGACCAGTTAGCTTGGATACTGAGTGTTCAACCTCTAATGCTTTAGAGGATCTTCTCCCTAAGGTCGTCTTCTCTTCAGAAGTCCCCATCTCCCTTACCACAGAAGCAGCCTGCAGTCCCTGCTCCCCAGGGCAGCATTGCTGCTACATGTGAAACCAGGTACTGTTTTGATGGATCACTGGGAGACAAACCAAACGTATACCAACAGAATTTACTCTATCTTCAAGAAGCAGAAAAAAATACTGAAAGCAGGTGTAGTCTATAGGCTTTAAATTGGAAAGCACTGCAGAAAAAAAAAAAATCACATTAAACGGAAGGAGTTAACAGAGCTAACATTTGCAGCATGTGAGGCATACAAAAAAAACCCAGGCATCCCACGAAACCTCCTACTTTCTGATGTGCCTTGAACAAAAAAGCAGGGCTATCTAAAGATCACCAATCCTGACAGGATACTCGCTGAAGCAGGTAGTTCAAGCAGTCCATCTGTTGGTTTGTTGTTGCGGGGTTTTTCATTTCCAAACAAAAAAATGCTCTCCCAGATATGGATGTGATCAGGGACCTGCTTAGTGACTAACCCAGCTCTAGTCAGTAACAGAAGACCCAGCTTTTACAGGAACAGTGGCATTGAGGACTCATTCTAATAAAGGACAATTCAAACATCAGAAAAAAAGTCAGAACAAGCAAAGCACGACTGACACTGAATCACAAGGAACATTCAGTTTGTGTCATGTCTGTCCTGGTCCCTATAGGACCAGGAGGTGCCTGAAGAGGTAAGGGACCAACAGCAAGGTGGAAATTACAGAAAAGTGTTAGGAAGGTGTTCAAGGAGAAACATTTGGAAAGGCTCAGACACAGTAAGCCTGTGGTAACATGGACACCATGCTATCACAGAAAGCAAAGCATTCAGAACAAGAATGCCACAAGGGCACAGGCACCCGCTGTTCAAAGTACTTGCCACACCTGGAAGAAAAGCTGTTAAGCAGAAACGACCAGCATTATTTTTGGCTACAATACACCCTGAGAAAAAGGATGGCTACAAGAATTACAAGTGTTTCTTTATAACAGAAGAAGAAATATCACCAGGATTCAAAACTGACACGACGACAGAAAATACATCCTAATATAACACAGGCAAGTTTCTGCCTTGCACTAACACAGACCATCTCAGACATAAGCAGGATACTTCATGTACAGGAACATGCAACAATGAATACCAATAAGAGGAAAAACATAGCAAGAAAGTCAGCATTGGACTCTGGGTCAGGGTCTAAAAACCTTTAACAGCATTTCCCAACTCATTTTGCCTCACGTCCCCCTCCTAAGTGAATTTTAGTGTTTACATTCCCTGCTCAATTATGCCAGATACAGTATTGATGTGGCTCTATTGCTCCTTACACCTAAGATAGCCCATACCATACCCATGAAGCACTTTCTACAGATCCTCTGAGGATATAATACATAAACTATGAATTATTAAACTTAATAAAAATCTTTCTAGCAGTAGACTCTACAGATGTAGGTCTTATCACAGAATAAAGTTTTGGAAATCTTTTCCTTTTGACCTAGTAGTGTTTAAATGTCTGCTGTAATATGGCAAAATTACATGCACAGAATCAAGTTATAGTGACAATGCCACCTTGTATGATGTAATTACTTATCTTTAAAAAATGCGGAGGAGTTGAAGTTAAATCAAACCTATAAAAACAAACAAACAAAAATCCCAAATAGGCATCATCCTTATTTGCCTAGACCTCACATACCTAGACATAGCAACTTACAGGAACATTACCACTTATTTTGAGAAGCAGCACTCAACCTCTCTAATGAGCAGTCCAGTCTGGTCTATGACAGAGTCAACTGGGCGCAAAGACCATCAAACTAAGCATTTTCAACTCTACTTGAAAAACAGTACTTCAAGGGAACGCTTCTGCTGTATCACCCACAGCAGAAATAGTTTAGGAGAAATTGCATGACGTAAGGACTGAGAAGCAAAGTCACTGCAACACCCTAATGCACAGCAGACAAGAAGAACAGAGAAAGGCAAAATATAAATCACGTCAAGATCAATTAGCTCCTCTAGCCACTGCCTGATAAAATTATTATAAAACCTGACTTTCAAGAGTTAAAGCAAGAGAAAGCACTGTCTTTCCAAAAATACCAGAGAACCACAGTAGGGTTAGCAACTTACCCATTCGTGACAACACAAAGCATTGGGAATAACCCCAAAGAACTAAAGCTTCTAACAAGAGAGACAGGCTATCACACTCCAATTATATCTAACAAGAGAACATCATACTACATAGATGTTTCAAAAATGCATACAGAGTGGTACAGGCAGGACGGGCAGGCAGACAGAAGCTTCAGTAAAACTGCACTCAAGTAGAAATGCCACTGTTACAAGATGCCAGCAATTTCATTATATGTATTCCCAAAGCAATAAACCAAACAGGACTGTGTTACAAACTTAAACAGTTCCTAAGCAGGAACATTAGCATCTTCAATAAACATGCTGAAGAAGAAAAAGGATATACATCTCTAAATAAAAGTACAAGATACCTCTGATAAGACAAGTTCTGTGACATAAGGATATGGTTTCTGTATGTGCTAAGCTGTGCAGGAAGCAGACTGCGTTCACAAGGTATTTAATGAGAAGCCTCTTCAGTCTTCTACCTCACATATAAACCCAGCCTGTGTGCAGTGGCACCTACTCCAAAGAAGATATAATCAGCACATCCGTTAACAGTGTCTGTCTGTAACACACATATTCGATATTTCATAAGTCCATCCACAGTCGTAAGTAAAGTCATACTGATTTTACATTAACTAGTTTAAAATTTTTTACATTCACACCAGTGAGGATTTGTTTCCCAAGTAGCACTGATACAACCCCAATTAATTCTGACAGGCTAAAACAAGTTTTATCAAGTAGTATGATAATAATTCACCTTTTCAAACGTGTAATACATATTGCAAACATATGAAAGTGAAAGCAATGTTTCCTCTGTATCCAAGCAAATACACCTTGCTGTCCTCAGTCACCAACCACCCACAACAAGTGGTTTTGCAGAACACCTCCTCCCTAGATCAGGACAATTTTACATAGAAGAAAGTTTAATGTTTTCACTTTAATCAAACCTACAGTTTAGTGTCCTGTTTTAGATGACAACTTTAATTGCACTTCTTGGAATTTTTTTAATTGATATTGCCACCTAGCGGTTTGTTTCAACAATATTAAATAATCATAAAAGCCAGCATAAGAACATCAAGCTTTTCAAGAAGTTTAAGAAAACCCATCAGATATTTTTTTCCACCAATACAGAAAAATCTAATACGGCTCTAAACCCAAAACAAAGGAAATGGCCAAGGACTGCTTATAGAATTAAGCCTAGGATAGTACATTCTCTTTAAAATAAAATTATTTCTGTAGGCAGAATAAAACAGTATCATAAAGTAATTTGATTTACGTCATATAATAAACCAATATTGAATAATTCTCCAAACACATAATTTCAGAGAAAAAGCACTGTTAGTAAAATCTATTTTTAAAGCTTATTTCTTTCACTTTCTTGAATATAAAATAGAGAAGAGGAACATATTTCCCATCTGTCTGGTCTTCGGTTTACTGTAGGTTTGGTGTTATATGTTTAATGACAAGATTATCTAAGTACCCTAAATACAGGAAATAAAATGCAGAACAAGTCCTGGTTTACCTTATACAGGATAAAACAACTTTCAAAACATTTCTGCTTGCAAATTTGGCTTAGTTGTAAAAGAAAACAGACAAACTAGACAAGAAGTTCTCAGTATTTGTGCAGCTTTCCATTGCTATTTCTTTCTGATCCAAGCCAACATACACACATAAGAGTCCTACAGTTACAGACAGCTCTGTTCTTTGTTCAGATTACAGCCATCTTCAGTATCTTGTGGAGATCCAGATGCTTATTATGCAGCATTAGTAAAGGCTGATTGACAAGACTGTATGGCCCTTTAATCCTTTCTGCTTCTATGTACCTATATCTAATCAGCAAAAAATCCCTATGTTATGTTTTAATGAAAAATTGAAATTTTCAAACAGTTGGCAATATTGTTTCCAAACCATTCAGCAGTAGTGATTTTAGTATTCTTGGAAATAAAACATGAATGCAAAAAACTGAACACACTCGACCAAACAGAATTATTTTCAACCAGTAATTTGCTTTCAAATCAATTTCTCTTCTAGCAAACAAATATAACTCCCATCTTTCTTTTCACCTTGCTGCTTAAAAAGCGGAGTTTATGTAATTTTAGTGTGTCTAACCTTTTCTTTTTGGGTTGGTTTGGTTTTTTGGTTTTTTTGTTTGTTTGTTTTTGTTTGGGGGTTTTTGGTGGTCTTTTGTTGTTGTTGTTTTTCTTTTTAAATCGCATTTTCCACTTCTAACATTTGAAAAAGGGGATGGAGACCTCTGAACTATTAAGTTACTACAAGTTTTGTGGCAGCTGGGAAGAAAAACCCACAACCCTATTAGTACCTCACAGAGGGAAAAGCCAAGGTAGTCCAGCTCTCATGTTTTCCCTCTGGCTTGCCTAGCTGCTGAGGGTCTGTTGCTAGCTGATCAACCAGCCCAGATCGAACTCCACACCAGTCACCACAAGCACTGCACTTCTTGCCCAGCTAGCACGGGTAGCAGCTACAGGAGAAGCTCAGATTCTCAGGCAGGTGACCATCAGTTTCAGCAAGGGAGGTTCAGTATGGCACTAGGTAAACTTAAGAGACAAGGAACAGTTACATGTATTGAGGAGGACCCACTGAAGAATGGGAGAGAGCAAAGGCACTGAAACTCCACTTAGTGGGCATGGGAAGAGAAGTGAATGCATTTGGGACTTGTGGTGGACAACCGAGAGGAGTATCTGCAGCAGATGCAAAAGACAGCCAAGGCTATTGTGGTGATGAGATACAGGTGATGTTGCATATAAATGCACACAGAACCAACATTTTTAATACAGCTTCTCTAACTTATGCAGCACTCTGAAATACGTAACAGCACTGAATTGCACACTTTACATTCACTTTCCTTTACCTGCATTATCTGCTTTAACCTTTATCTGATTGGTATTATTATAGCACATCTAATAAATATATAGATTTACACACACATATATATAATATAGAGATTGGTTATTATTACCGCTCCTTGTTTTGTTTTGGGTTTTGTTTTTACACATTTCATATAAAAAAAAATCTACTGATGTCATAGTCAGGAAAGACAAAATAATTCTTTTTTCTCAACCTTGAAGAGATACAGAGACCAGAAGGTCTTTTGCGTATAACTTCGTTCTCTAAAATACTGAAAAGAACTCTCCATTATTTCCTGACACATTTTTGATCTACTTTAGAACACAGAGAGTATTTCCATTATTAAAGAAGATCATACCTTGGAAATGCATTCAAGCCCTTTCAACCATTTTAGATAAAATGTCTATTCAACACACAATGCTACATAGCTTTGTCCGCTTATACATAAAAGCCTCTAGAGCTTCTTTCATGATGGCAGGTACAGTGGTTCCTTTGATAGAAGAAATAACGATTTTCTAATGAAGTTTTGAATAACTATATGTTAAATGTAAATAAAAATCAAAAGCTACTCTGCAAACCACCAATATTTTAAGATACTACTTTAATAAGATTCAACCTTCAGAGCTCTTTACAAAGCCAATTTGCAAATGAGAACTTTCCCACTAGCCAGGATTTTCCCACTATCTACCACTGCAGTTCCCAACAAGGAAATAATTTTAAAATGTTAATAAAATAGTTAAAGACCACACAGACTTTCTGTAAAAACAAAGCAGATTGTATTTGAATTTTAACTCAAAGCTAATCCCCTTAAAATTTTTCAAATGTACAGAAAGAGCCCCTTTCTCTGACACGATTTCTGCTTACAGTAGGAGAACTACTTGCAAATATTCCCTCAGATGTGCTGATTTAAGTACCATCTTTCAAATTCCAAGGTCATCCATTTTCCTGGAAAAAGGTCCAGAATACCACTTCACTTCAGCATCACCAGATCAGCACTAAATTTATGCCTTGTCATTTTCTAGCTCCGTCTTGCAAGCTTTGAAATCACCTGAGCAGCAGCAGCAAGCTTCAGAGCATGGCAGCAATTTTATGAATTCAGCATATTTGCATGCAGGTTACCTGAACAAAGAGCTGTGATTGCTCCTTACCACAGGCCATGCAAAACAAGACTATGTAGCCCATGAATACGGTGTTGCCATTGTTTGTAATGGGCCACAGGCTTTGTGTTAAGCTCATAACATAAGCCTTGGGATTCACTGGGCTCTGCTAAAGGTGTCTTGGCCTGCCTGGGGATTTGTTTTAGCATTGAACAGCAACAGTCTACTGGTGAAATGACTATTACCTACTTTGTTTTAGCTACCACTTAACTTTGTATAGTTGTGCAGTGTAGCACCTATTGTTATACACATACCTGGAACTAATACAGCAATAATAATTATTCTGTGTAAAGTGAACTATTTAATATGCTGGAATAAAAAGTAGCGTAAAGGGGTAAAGACACGGAACAACTGTATAGGACTACAAAGTCACAGGATGATACAGAGTCGCGGGGCTACAAACACCTCACCAGTGGTCAGTTGCTGGCCGCAGGACTGCAACCTGGGAGCTGGGCAAAGCCACTCACAGGGGGAACAAAGAACAAGTATCAAATGTATGTAAAATACACCTTTATATAGTAAAACCGTATAGATTGACACAGATTGTAACACGGATTTACAAGGCAGCACAGAAACAACAACTTGTCGAAACATATAAAAATGACCCAAGTGGATTCTGAATGAGGAGGAAGAAGCTACCAACATCAGCCTCACAGACCTCCTAGTGGGGGCTCAGGCGGCTGATGACTGGCCATATTCCTCCCTCACCCCAAATGAAACCATCCACCTTAGAAGGATGGCCATAGCACCAGAGAAAGAGCAGATGCTACAAAGTTTGTGCATTTACCATTTTGACTGTATGCAATTTGAAACAAAGACTAGTATCACCGTAACTCAACTATCAATACTTCTTTGATTGGACTGTTAAGACTTTCACTAGACTAACTGCAAATTCTTGCCTCTGCAGTGATCACTCCTTTTGCTTGTAACAAGATTTTGAGCGTAAGAAATTCAAGCAACCTATCTGAAACCTGGAAGCAACAAAGCAGTGAGAAGAGACCCTAAGATTTGGAAGGAGAGCGTGTACACATGGATCCATTAGTAGCTATTTAGTCTGAGGAGAAACAAGCTGCATTAGCACAATACCTCAGCAGCTGGTGGGTGAGGATCATGTTTATCATGAGACAAGCAGTGAAGAACTTCAGGCAGAGAAAGCATACAGCTGGAATAGTCACTGGATTCCCTCCCTTCCAGCCTCCACAAAGAAAACAGTGAGTTCAGAATGAAGTTCATTTATCATCCTCTAAATAAGACAAACAATGTGTTACTAGGAAAGGAAACAGCAAGCAATTTTATTTATATGTATATACACACACAGAGACATGCTCTCTTCACCTAAGTTCCAGTTTCCAATTTTCACAGACTTATTCGAGCATTCTGGGTGTTTGCTCACACCAACTGGAGTGCACACACATTTCTTCCCTGTCAGTGAAACCCTACATTGTAAATCAGACTTTTCTGCTAAAGCAGTGGTCCCCTTACTCAGCCTCTGCCCTGTCTTCTCTCTCCTTCCTCCAAATACATCCCACCATATTCATGTATATCTGCTTAGATAAGGAAATGTCATTATACACTCACTCACTTTTCATTCTGATATTCTAGGCACACATTCATTGGCAGCAAATCTGGGGTTTGCTGCTTTCCATTGCTGCTGATAAAAGCAGAAATTAAATTCCATTCTGGGAAATGGCGTGAAGATGCTTTTAATTCTTGATTAAGTTTTAATTCCACCTTATCTACAGTAATTCAGTTTGAAGGAAACCATATCATCTTAAAACAGAAACAAGACAGCTTGATCCTTTTTATTTCACTTGCTTATAACATTGTAATGCTTTGATGAGAACACCACAAGAAGCAAACCCATGAAGAAAGGCGATATTACTAGGCAACGAAGTGAGAGGGGATCAATTTTTCTACTTTGTTGTTTTCAGCCTCTCCTGAAACACTAAGAGATTACACACTTCATGCCTGTTATTACACTATTACCTTTGTAGAGTGTTAAGAAACTCTACATACTGAGTTTAAATGGTAAAGACTTCCCAAATTAAGTTTCTTATGTAAAGGCAGTATTTTATCTACATACCCATGATAACCACTGTTTACTACCTATACCAATCAACTACAAAATACAAAGTATAGCATACACATTTTCTCAAAAATAAAATACTGGCAGAGTTGATGCTGAATCAACTGTGGAGGGAAAATTGATTAAGGATACAAACACTAAAAAACAAAGTCTTTTTCTTACCACTGCAATGTTATTTTAAAACAGCTCCTTTACTACCGATGTAAAATTCATGGCATCAAAACTGAAATATTGCTGTGGAACAAAATCTGAGAAGGGGCTTTGAAAAACAGACTCTGAGAATTAGCTGTCAACTCATCTTCCTGCTGGAGATTACTGCTTTGCAGCAATCGTTGCTAAATCAAACATGACAGCGCTTGGTGCACCACAGTTCAGAGTTTAACATATTAATTTAAACCATGTGCAGTTTCAATTCAACTTAATACCTCAGGCTGTGAACTGTAATTAGGAAGAAGTTCCATTGCACTTGCATATGAACATCACTATGTCTTAAAAACACTCTGAATAAACTAACAGGACAAGCAAGTTCTCTGCATTTTCTCCATCATGTCCTGATGCTAAGGAACAATTCTCAGAGGTCCCATTTGGTCTGGTTTGCTTTTTTAAGTTTTTGCTAACTCTTGCATTATTTCCATTATTTTTGTCATAATTAATCACATACTTGTTTTGATCTAAGAGAAATGCTGTCAACATAAAGAACGCCACTTTATGATTTAAAAATTCGGTCACATTCTTCTGCTTAAATATATGTCCTCCAGAAAAATTAAGTGAGGTTTCCTTCCACACTTCTTAAAGAGATCACATAAAGTGATTTTTAGCAATCTATAAATCTCACAAATAAACTGAAGAGATAACTTTTTGCCATCACTTATCTTTTTGGTGTTAGAACAGTCATGAGAGGACTTTCTTTTACCTTTTCCATAGCTTCATTTTAAAGGTAACTATACTGCTTGACATATTTATCTAAAATGTTGATTAAATGTTTTAAAGTTGGAAAGGTGATAGAACAATGCAAATATGTCAAAGTCTTTGATTCAGATGTGGCAAAATTAGAAGAATGAATTATTCCTTTTTACATGTATACTGCCTGAGTTAAGCTAATACATGTTCCTTTTTCCTCATTAGCAAAGACAGAATATCAAAGTCATTGAGAAGCCTAGAATTTTAACTATTTTCAGATCTTCACAACATGTATGTAAACACAGTACTACTGTAATGTAACATATGCCAGAATTAGAGTCTATTCATAAGCCAGAATTAGTCTACTATAAAAACATTAAAATATTCTCGTTGTTTGGTTTGCTGTGGTGTTAATGAACTCACTTACAACATCTAAAGATACTTTATTTATAAATTCCCTATGATCAGTCACACCATGTTAGTATTTAAGCAAGCTGTCCTAAAAACAAGGAATATCAGAAAACTGATGTTATATAGTTATAAATGATGATACATAAGAATTATTACACACAAGGTCAACAGTTTTCTGTGGGGGAAAAAGTAACTTCCCTTCTTCCCTTTTTTTAAACTACTATGAATTCACAATCTCAACACACATGCTCTTTGAAGTTGCGGGTGATGAGGTAGTTCCAGCTTTGGTTGTACCGAATGCTTACCCTTGTACTCTCCAAAACTGCATCTCCCTTGACTCTAAAGCAACATGCCTTGATTTTATGTGGTGTTTGTTTCCAGAATCCATTTTCTTTCATCTTCCTGCAATCCCATGGCAGCTCTGGCACACTTGTTTTTGCGCCCTCAACCATGTTACCATGATGAGCACTGGTCATGGCTAATCCAAGGCCAGAGAAGCTGGCAGAAGACGCAGAACAGTCCAAGCACAGCAAACATCGACAATAAATGGAAGGCTCAAGGCCTTCTTACGAGGGAAGTCAGCAACATCTAGGGATTGTGACATTGAAAAAGTAGCAAAAGAGAAGCAGCAAAGCACACAAGCCAGATGTGCAACTGCTGGTCAAGCCTTCCAACAGACTATCAGGGGAAAAAACCATCTAATTTACCAGGAAGAATGATGGATCAAATTACCAACCAAAATTTCTCTATCAAATTCACCTCGTAGCTTCAAACCATACTGAGTTTACAACTTGTCACCTTTGGCCATAATGGTCAGCAATGTGTGTCTTAAAACTAGGCTTACCACTGTATCTGATTAGTCTTAGATTGTCATGTTCTCTCCTATGAATCCTTCTGAGACAGATGAAGCTTTCCATAAAAGGGTGTTTATTTCAAACAACAAATGAAAATTAAAACAAAGCATTTGGTTGAGTGAAATATTATCCCCAAAATAGATTTAATCCATTGATCTTTCCCAATTATATTATCCAAACTACATTCTCAGTTAATCACCAGTGATCTATAATATGAATTCCGCACACCAGGCACCGATGAATGGAAAAAACTATAATAAAAACAGCAAAAGTCTCAGAATAAATCTCTAAGTGTTTTCACTTCAATATACATATTCAGTTGTGGTTTATACTATCGTTCCTTTTAGTTATAGCTATTTGTCATGGTTTGGGCCAGAGCGGCCACTGAAATGAACAAGGACATTATTAAAAAGACACTGTTTCCACCAGCCTGGCAAAGCACAGGGCAAAGGTTAAGACTAGTAGCTATCACAGAGAAGGTACAAGTGCAGGAGAAAGGAGTCCGGTCTACTTAAACTTTATCTCAAGTTTTTGTAATGTTACAGTTAGGACAAGATATGGCACTCGGAGACACGAGCTAGTGAGAGTCATTTTGGAAACACAAAACTAAATCAAATTGATCACTTTATAAGAATAACATCTTTATTCCCAAAACAAATATCCTCATTACACAAAACTGATTTTTCTGGCTTCAGAAAGAAACATTAGAGAATACAGTTATTCTGTTTCTCAATAATAAGAACAAGATAAATATTTTGATTTTCTACACCATGTTTCCTATAGAATATGCAGAAAGTTTGCCAGCTTTGTTGCAACATTTTTAGATAAACTCATCAATTCTCAACAATACTTGTTTTAGACAACTGGGGAAAAATAGGTATTATCTATCGAATAAATAGTTTTAACCTAGTTTCTAGATGTTGGATTTACTAAACAACTTGGATTAGCAGTGAAAATGCAATACTTAAAAAGTAACTAATCCATACTAAAGACCAAAGTAGTTATCTAACAGGTATCTGGTGAGCTAAAATACAGTGGTAGCTTCAGCCTAGTTCTTTATAACTCTATTTCACATTTTATGTCAACTAGAGATTCACATGTTGTGTTTTCACATCCAGCTTCTCCAAGAGCCTTGACTGGCAGGTGTGCCCAGATTATGTCTGCCCACAGCAGCAATACTGACTTCATCACAAAGCTCCCAGTCCCTGATTAAAGGGTGACTCTGTGAAATACACAGTGCTGGAAGCAAATACCAAAATTGCTGTATGTCATCTTCTCAACACTGTTGACATAATTCAAGACTTACAAGTTGCTATATAATAAACATTTCTGAGAAACAAAAACAAAAAGTATCAAAAACTCTAATTGACATTAAAAAATAGAGGCAATGCCCTAATAGCATTTGAGTAGAATTTGATTAAATGTCTAGGACCAGTATCATGGACTTGAACACCAACATGTGCTGGAACACCGTGTCAGTAATACACAAAACAGGTCATCCCAAGCAACAGACTACCTTAAACAAAAAAAAAAAAAAAAAGTTTTTTTTCAGATACTATTATCTGTAAAGATTACTCCTATTCTTTTGAGCTAGAACTCATAATAGTATCATGAAGCTCCTAGTCTTTTCCAAGTTTCCCTGACACTGCTAAAATTTTAAAACATTCACCTGGGAACAGATTCTGGCAACAGGAATCTGTCATACTGTGCCTCATGACACCAGGGAAGGGGACTTGAAAGAAAGTTTAAGCCTTTGATCTCCTCAGGGCTCCCTCTTTCGTAAAAATGCTGAATTGTGAGTTCTACGCTAAAAAGAAAAATCATTTAATCACCCATACAGTCTCACTCTGACCAAATCACCACATTTGTTTTGTAACTCAAGAGTTACTTGGCTGCAGTCAACCAGCATGCTGATACCTGTGTATTAGCGAAACTTGATAGTAATGTTTCCCTTTTAATCACTTGTCTTCCATCAGTCTGTTGCTCTTGATTATTCCGCAGAAGAAATGTAAAGCTACCAGCCCTCCCTGACACACCAAAGCCCAGCACAGCCTACAATGCTGTGATTGACACTTGCACATGGCAGGCTGAAATAATAAGCTTGAAACTCCTCAAGCATCTAAACTCTTATTTCACAGGTGAGTAAATTATTGAGCTACTACATAAGCACGAAAACTGACACTTTAAAACAAAGCTAGTTGTTCACAGCAACAGAGGAAATAACCCAAATTCTTAGATTCACAACTTTAAATCCCAGGCTTATTTTGGCATCAAACTCAGACCTGCAGATGGCATCAAAGTCTACAGGAAAAGTGGCATTTCAGGCACACCCATTCCTTTGGTATTTTGCACTCCTTAGCATGCCTCCCCACCCTTTTGTCACTACCTTACTGTTGTTAGGTTTATGAAAGCTCTTCTCAAACACACACCTCTACTGATTCACTGTAGACTTGGATTTAGTAGCTAGCTCCAGTTTTACAGCTCCTTCCTGAGCCAGGTACAGGAGTGCCACGTGTAGATCACTCAAGCCCCGTCTGGATCCAGGCTCACAGGTACCATCAGGCTTACGCATGCTATCAGATGTTGCAAGTGACCTGCTGAGGTGGCTTTAAAAATCTAAGAGCTGCCACGCTAATTTAGACCAAATACATACCTAGGCCAGTATTATACCACTAGGTGCCAGAAACATATGTTTAGAGATGAGTATACAAGTGTATCACTTTATATTAGGACAAACTCACATGACAGGGCTTCAGCAAACACAGGCTTGGAAAGTCAAACTTCATTAACAGTAGTATACTTAAGAACTGCTGATGGTTCTAGTGTCCAGTCTTACCCTTCTTAAACCCATCTATAATTTGGCCTCTGCAACATATTGCAAAGCTACATTCTGTACAAGAAGTATCTTTTTTTGCATTAATGTCACTCTTTGGATACCATTGTTTTTTAATTAAAAAAGGCACATTATTCATTCTTCCCTTTCTACACAAGTAATGATTTTTCAGGCATGTCAAAATGCTCCTTAACTACCTTTACATATCTGAAAACCACTACTCATAAATGAAGCTGTCCAATACCCTCAATCACCTTTACTACCTCCTTCTTTGGCAATTTCTAGTTCTACATCATCTTTTTTAAGATGGTAAGATGTGAACCATGTAACATGAGCACAAATATAAACCACAATTTATATAGAAGCACAATTTTATTTTAAAATATTTTATAATTAGCTTTCAAACATTAAAATAGCCATTTTAAAAATCTGGTTTAAGTAAAGTTGTCTTGGTATGTACCTTACCTAACTACAGCCTTAGCTGCACTTAACTGGCATACTTTTAATTACTTTCTACTTGTATTTTAATAACTTATGACTTTTTTTTTTTTTCTAGGATTCAGTTCTACTGTTTTGTTTCTACAAGTTACATGATCTCAAACTGCCCAACTGTCCCTCGCCAAAGGTGATAAGTAACCACTGGGTACTGAGACTCTGGCAGGAGGAAGGCATAAAACCAGGTGCCTTAACACACTTCTGCGGTCCCACATAGCACAACAGAGCTGGTCCGGCCCGTGTAACTGCCCACCGCTCAGCAGGACAAACCCCAGCCAAAGCCCAACCTTCTGAAGGTCCTGCAAAGGACTTCAGAGTTGTTTCTTTCCTAAGCACTCTGGGAGAGGGAGGAGTCACCCTGCTCTACTGTCTGTACCTTCACTCTTGAAAATACAGCTCAATCATGGATTTGCTCCCCTTACAGCAACCTTTCAGGCAACCAGTGACAGAAACAGCACTTCCATCATACCCATCTCCAGGCTCCATGCAACTACCCAAGAACCTCCTCTATAATGATTTTATACAAAAATATATGTCTCAGTCTATGAAGAAGGAATGAGGTCACATATAGGTGAGCAACAGCAGGAGAGCAGCAAGTGGGAGACAAGCACAACTACTAAACAGAGAAATTACCGGGGTGAGAGGGAAGACTAGAAGAAACAGATCAATGTGAAGAAAGAGAGAGATGTCCCAAGACAGAATTTTCTTTAAAACTATTAATACAAGAACAGTATAATTTTAGTACAGTTTGAAAATTAGTAAACAATTGATTTTTAGTATCAGAATTTAAGGTACAGATATTGTACCTAGACAGCTCTGACCTCTATCGCTGCAACAAGAACAATAGAGATATTAATTTTTTTCCCCTCAGGGATAGGAAAATATAATTGACCTCTAACTATGGAATTCTCCCTTCCATTTTAGAAAACTGCAAACTAAGCATTGACAATAGCTCAAGGCAACTGAAGCCCTTGATTCTTTCAGTCTCCTACATTCAAATTATTGACTTTTAATCGACTAACTTCAGTTGAGGAAAAAACAGTAAGGCACCAATACTGTCAAGAAGCATTATTTCACCAGAGTCTATTCTGTGGTTTGCCTTTAGGCAACAAGTTCAAGATAAGATTTCTTTAGCATTAACACTGAAAGAGACTCCCTAGCAGACCACTACTTCATTATGCAAAACCTTGATATAAAAGTCAAAAGTCTGCCAGCTGCTTTGCTAGACAAAACCAAAATATATGGTATTTAGACCTACGCACTGTTTTAATCATAGGATTTCCAAATGTGTAGGCTAAATTAAAAACAGTACACATACAATGCATAGTTACTACCTTTACAGAGGTTCACTTTGGAACTTAGTAACCACCTTTTTCAGCCAAAAAGCTTGTTCATAATGTCTTCTATTAAATACAAAAACTTTTTCTATGGTTATCTTAGGCTCAAACAGATACAGACTGCTGCAATTCTGCTCTGTAACATGCACTTTATTACACTACTGTTATCTTTCCAGCAGTTTCTCCATATACCTTCTGCACATCGTCAGAGATCGATTCAAACACAGTAGTTCCCAAAAGCAGAGCTGACCCTAAATGGCGTATTACTGGGGTGGAAAAGGGGGGCACAGGAGGGAGACTGCTACCAAACCCCTGCCAACTTTAAATAGAACTATCCCTCTTACAATGTGCTATAACTGTTAACAGATTAAAAGTGAAAAATGAGAAAACAAGGGTAAGGGTCTTAAAAAAAAAAAAGTTGATAGGAAAACCAGGAAAAGGCTGAGATCAACAGTATTTTTAAAGTATTAATATTGGGAATTGTAAAGACAGCTAGAAAGACAATCTTTTGTTCCTTCAAATATTAATAAAAGATTTTAATTTTTTTAAAAACAGCCTAGCAAAATAGGGCCCATTCCCAAAGTACCCATAGGCAATTAGAACAGAATTAGTTATTGATTATTAAAATACAGGCTAGATTATGAAGGTAAGAGTTAGGGAAAACAGAACGATTATGAATACAACTGCTATATAGTTATGTTTTCATTTTTAACAGTCCTATCCCTTTCTTCTGCAGAGAACTGAGGTCACTTAATTTGCTTTCATTAGATATTGACATAACTTTGGGTACTATCCTGAATCTTTCCTAGTCCTCCTCTTTAAAAGCTTTTAAAAAATTAACATTAGCTTCTCTGACATTCTTCAGTAAGTCATCCCAAGAACAAAAAAAAAAAAAAAGAAAAAAGAAAAAAGAAAAAAACCCTAAACAAATAAACAATCAGCAGCCTTGCACACATTACAATTGAGGGGCAGATATAAGATTACCTCGACTGTGAGAGTTCATGGTCATTCTTATATAGGAAGCCCAAGATCAGTGACGAGAATCCATTCAGCAAATACCCATGGGCACAGCAACTACCTAACAGATGCTGCTTTTAAGAAAAACAATTTAGTTGTCACAATACAGAATTATTATTTTGTCTAAGCATAACACACACACTTGATGAAGCACTGAAACGCTTTTGAAATTTCCTGGACACTAGTCCTCCTCATCCATACAGAGACCCAGGCTTTCTTCAAACAAGGATTAAAATAATTTTTAACTTCTTTATACATTATTATGTATAAATATGCGTGTGTATATATGTTTGTGTGCATAGTAGCAAATCTAGTAGCATTTTCACATGGAAGACAGGAAAAGGAAGCTAGATAAGGCTTCCTACCTAAAGCTCATTGTCTTAAACACTCACAGCCAGAGACCAAATAAAAATGGTTTTCAGTAGAGCTATAGGTTTACTTTTTTATTACAGACATTAGGAAGACAAACAGATCAGCAATCAGTGAATCCACTCGAAGTACAGGTATGCTTACAAGAAGCATGTGCAGTTTCCAGTACTGCCCTACAGTTCACTAGTTAACGCAGAAGTAGTTCACCTTTGCCACTAGCTTTCTCGGTGAAGATGATCCTTAAAGATTGCAATCTTGAAAAACATGAAAAGAATTTAAAACAAAAATCAGATTTTAAATGTAAAATCCTTGTCTCTTAAGACTAAATTAATAAAACAAATGTCTTCTGTCCTCAACAGGACCAGCAGCTGTCCTTTAAATGAGGAAATGAAGAAAGTTTAATCCTATACAATGTTCTGATATGTTCTCATTGTCCCACATTTCTATTTCCTTAAAGGAATTTTTAGCTTAACTAGACACATTTATTTCTATAACACTTACTACTCCAGAAAATGCTCGAGACTGACCACAAATTTTATCTGAGAAGATTCATGCTGTAAGGCAGCAATCAAAAAGTTTAATATTCAGCATAGCCAGGAGAACAGGCTTCTCTCCAGGTTTTACTTTTGCCCTATGTCTATGGCCATCAAAAAGCATTGTGTGCATGCTTTCCAATCTTTTTTTCACACACACTGAATCATTGAAATGGTCACAAAGCATGTTTAGGACACCATTAAGAAGCCAAGTAATAAAGGAATTCTCTCTTTCATGTTAATGTGTGGGAATTCACTGAAGATGCCCAAAACTAAAAATAATTTGATTTGGTCCAGTCTTTACCAAACCATTTGTTATACAACATGCCATTCTTATTTATTCAGTAAAGATTGCCACATACATCTTCAAATTGTAGTTTAGAAAAAGTCGATAGCTTCTACAGTCTGTCATCATCTTGAGAACAAAAGGAAGAGAGAGATGTTTGTATTTCAAAATCCATGTCCAGGCCTTGTCCACGAAGTTTATTACCATCCTACTCTGTAGTTACAGTAAATAAAAGAGTTAAAAAAATAAAAATGCACTGCAGAACAGGTGGCCCAGTCATCATGAACATTACATGCCACATACTGTGGCCCGAGACTACTAGTGGTCAAAAAGAAGCCCATTTCACATACACACCCTTCTACGCTCTCACCCTTGCAAAAAGCTAATGAAAAAGCTTGAGGAAAGTTTGCAAAACTTCTGCAAGAAAAAATACCTGAAGCTAATGAAAGTCACTGTAACACCGTGCAAGTCGGATATTTTTATTCTCCTCAAAGTGTTATTGAAAGAGGCTGAAAAACACTGTGCTACAGAAACACTGACAAACAAAAGCAGTTAATGATTTTCAGACATTTAAGATTCCACAGTAATGTCTCATATCCAAAATCTTGATAGCTGAACAATACCTCTGGGTCCAAGAAGTTAGTCGTCTGAAAGTGCACAGTACAGAAATCTGGCACCTATGTTATCCAACATGTTATCCATCTTCACCACTATAAAGCAGTATCACATGGTCTCTATCACCTGTTCTAAAGTATTGCTTAAAGACAAAACCAAAAGACATACTCTACAAGAAAACTGAATTTTGAAAAGTCCATCTTGATATCTGGATTTATGCATTTGTATTGAAGTATTCAACACACTTAATCCTCTCCCCATACATCCATACATCATCACTGGCCTTTTTTTTTTTTTAACATACAAAACTCTATCCTTTAATTTTGGATAAAAATTTATAGTAAATGTGTTAAAGATGACAAATCTCTGATTGGGTATTCACTTGGTTTTTGTCATATTCGCTTAGAAATAAAGTCAAACAAAATAAAAATATCCAAGGTAGAAGTTTGTTCCAGTTGGAGCCAACACTAGTCTAAATATCAAGAAGAGCCTACCATTCTACTGAACGCAAAAGGTAGACACACCTGAGGCCACCTTTTACATAACTGGGTTCTGTTAGTGCTAAGTAAAGGACAGTAAATAGGCTTGTCTACCTGTAAGCAAGTTTATCTCTGAACACCAACTTGGGCATCTGTTGAAAAAGCTATTTCACAGACGTCTCAATGCAGATCTCCATTTTAAGAAGAAATAATTCACAGAGGACCCGAATTAACCATTTTGATTAACCACTTGTCCAGCTCAAAAAAAACACATAAGCAGTTTGTACATACTGCATGCAAGTTCATCTGTTATAACAGTTAGCACTTGATTTTGGTTATCTTAAAAAAGTGAAATACTATTCTTTTTCAGTAGCCTGGATGATTGAATTCAAAGTAAGGCCATAGCCAAGTAGATGTTATTATTACAGGCAAATTTAGATATAGTCTTGATTCAAGACAAAGTGCTTTCTCTTCAAAACATGAGACACTTCACTTCTACTTTATATTTTTCCACTCTATTACATAAAAAATATGGATTCACCTCCACCAGTTCTCATCATTGACTTAAGGGGTCAACACTGAGCAGTTACACGACCGATCACGCAGCCTTCTATGGCAATTAAGGTCATAACAGACAAAAAGCTATTCAGTGTTAAAAAGCACTGTAATTTTTTCTTCTTGTTGTGTCATCATCTTAATCCTCTTCAAACAAAAGCCTGCAAGTAAGCTACAACGCAATGTAACTCCCCTAGCCAATTCTAGAAGAGGAATCCTGCAGTTCCTTTGAAGCACATTGTTACCAGCAACAATGGAAGTTGCTCTATAAAGCTATGACCCAGCAGAGAAGAGTCTTCCTAAGAACTACAGTTAAAAAAAAAACACAAAAACAACCAAACAAAAAAAAACCACAACCAAACAAAAAAACCAACTAGCATTGGATTCAAAACCAAGTCACAATTTTCACATAGTGAACAAGGCCACTATAGGGAACTTACGGTATAGAATTTCCAGCCCTCAAATCAACATTTTCATTTGCAGCTACTGTGAATTTGATGAGCAACACAGATACTGTACGGCTCTAACACACTAGTATATGCTGTAGCAATTAAATTTAAAGCAAGGCTAGGAGCAGGACAAAAGAGATACTTCTGCTGAGACTGCCTTCTGAAATACTGTCCAATGCTGGCTTTACTTTGGGGGCCTATTTAGCCGTACACAAGGAGACTTTAAAACTTTCATAAAGAAGCATAAAACAGAGTAGGAGCTCTCCATAGCACAGAAGTGGTTTGAAGGAAAAGAAAACACACATAGCAGAAAAGAAATACCAGCTCTGTTGTCTGCCACAGCAAAACCACTGTTTCCCGAGGCAACTGTACAGATTGGGCCGCCGCATCTGGAAACGCCGACTCAGTATGGCAAATGGCCAGCTACTGACTGTGCACCCTGACTTAACAGTAGCCAGTTTCTTCAGCAAACGTGAAAAGAGTACCAATTCTGCACTAAGTATCTGTGAAAGCAAACTTTTGACAAACTCATTCAGCAAGACATCCCAAGGCAGCCCTGCTAAGAGGTGTATTAAATGCTGTATCATCTAAGCAGAACAAGTTTATTAATAACCCTGTAGTTAAGACTCAAAGGAAAGCTACAAAAACAATTCTGAACTTAGAGTTACAATAAAAATTAACCTATTTCTGTTTTTAAAGTGGCAAAAGAGATCTATCTAATGTTACAAACTGACTTTCCAAAAGGTTTTTGGAAACAAGGGTACCAATCCAATTAGGCCGCTTATCTTGCACATAAAATTTGTTTCCATTGTAATAACTCCAAATTCACACAACTGAAAGTATAATACAGCTTTCATACAATGCTGGAGGAAACAGCAGTAGCAGAACAGGATGTGAACAAAATCTAGCTGTCAAAGCCTGACAACCACTATACCAGCATTTCATCGTATATTATCTTTACCCATCTCGAAGGGGGGGAAAAAAGCCCATTCATCATAGCGAAAGAAAACCTCCAGGGTCAGGGATGTATTATTATTTCTTTCTATAGAAATCAGAAAGAAAAAGACCTTGACCCTTGAATCATTTACCGTAGCACATAGCAATATCTTTACCCCGTCACATATATATCCATCTATCCACCATACCCTGCTTCCCAGTTATAAAGACTGGCCAAGTAAGAGAAGAAGCTGATGAGGACAACAGGACATATGTTTTGCTGTCAGAACAAAGCAGGCAGACTGGATCCCCAAGCAATAAAAATAAAGATAAGAGTGTATTGGTGACTTAACGAGTCACCAATAAAGTCTCACTGAACAAAATACAGTAAAAGTTAGTGAGAGAAGCACATAATCCTACAAGGAGAAAAAATAAAACAGGGAGGAGTCCAATGCCACATTATTCTAGGAAACAGTAGTTAAAGTAGGAACACTACAGAGACGGGAGAATGCTCCTACATGGTTCAGTGAAAACAGGTATCATGAGAATGAGAAGAGATGAGCCAGACAGTGACAAGAACACGAAGGGTTAGCAGAAGACAGGGGGATAAAACCAGACTGTAACTTCTGTCCGTTTCTGTAAGACCAACAGAAATTTAAACAACAACAAAAAATAAATACTGGTATCAGCGTTGCTGGCAGACACATCTGGGAACAGGAAATAATCTGACGGTACCAAGCGGGAGGCAGAGAGCAGGATGGGTATATCAGGCTGTTAGCAGGATAAGAAAAAGATGGGACAATGCTGCCAGAAAGAAGTCTCGGAACAGAAAGCACAAGGAGAGAAAGAAGACCATGAAGATGTGAGAACCGGAGGGCGATTCAGAAGGGACACGAGGGCTGTGCAGATCCCCGATAAACAGGGGTTTCTCAGAGAGGCGCACCGCAGCCATCCCCAGCGCCCAGCGCGGGTTTCCACAGGGGAGGAAGGCCGGCCCGTGCAGCACCGGCAGGCCCTGCCCGAAGGGGGCTGAGCCCGGGGCCGGTCCCCGGGGGGACGTGGCGACACCCCCCGTGGGAGGGCCCGGCCCGGCGCGGGCGAGGGGGGTTGTGCTCTGCTGGGGGAGCTGCCGTCTGTGCCGCCGGCGGCGGGAGCGAGGGAGTTCCCCCGTGAAAGCAGGCGGTGGGGCCGGGACAGCGCGGGGGCAGAGGGGCCGGGCGGCGGGACTGCCCCGACAGACGTTACGCGGCGGCGTGAGGAAAGCGTGAGGGAAGGACAGACAACGAAGCTGTCCCGGGGGCGGGGAGGCTCCGTCCCGGCGGGTCGGGGGTCCCCATACTCACTTTTTGTGGGGCGGCGGGTGCTTGTCCCTCCTGCCGGCCGCCGCGGACTGCTTGGGCCGCCGCCTGCGGGCCTGCAGGGCCAGCACTGCCGGGGAGAAGAGAACAAGCCGGGAGCCGGCGTGAGCGGCGGCTGCCGGGCAGTCCGTCCCCCCGCCCCGCTCCCGCCGCGCCGCCCGGCACACAGCACGGTACCTTTCCGCGAGTTCATGGCCCCGCGCCGCACACTCTTCGGCGGGCGCCGCCGCTCCCCGGCTCGCCCTGCCCCGGCCTCGCAGCCAGTCACGACCGGGCACCGGCCGGTAGCAGCAGCGGCACCCCCACCCCTCGCACCGCCCGCCCCGCGCCGCCGGCAACTGCGCAGGCGCGGCCCTGCCGGCGGGGCCGCGGCCCGGAAAGGCGTGGGCGGGGCGGCGGCAGGTGGCGGCGCGGGCCCGGGGGGAGCGCACCTGAGGCGGGGAGCGGCTCTTCAGCGCCCCAGCCCGGTGCCTCAGCGCCCGGTTATACAGCTGGCGGAGGGGCAGCTTTGGCCTCTGACCAGCCGCTGCCCTTTCCACGGGTCCGCATCTGCTGCGTGGCTGCCGCCGAGGTGGGCTTTGTCAGGGCGTCGAACCAACTGGAAATGAATTTTGCCAAATTTTGGGTTGCGGTCGGAGAAGTGATCTGCCCTGCTGCTGTGTCATGCTGGGAGCTGTGGCAGGAGAAAGAGGAGAGAGGTGGCGGTCTGCCTCCTTGGCAGCAGCCGGGGCAAGAGCAGCTTTAGCTTGTCCCGAGACCTCTGTGGGGTTAGGTGCCAGAAACAATTAACCTCATGACACAAATCCAGGGAAATTAGATTTCCTTAATCCTGGTTGTCACGAAGTTACTTGATTGTCATGATGGACAACTCTTGGCATTGTTTTTTTCCTGCCGACGATGTCCTGTTGCCTGTGATACCAGGCGATATTCAGATTTGGCATAGTAATGACCTGCTGAGAACTGTCACTTCTTACTTGTGCTGCGCATAGCATGGCTCAATTTTTTACAGTGTTATGACTGAAATTTTGCGTCATCTATAACTTAGGCCTGGTGCAGAAGATGATCTGGGTCATATCAAAAACTCCAGTATGAGTGTGACTTGTCTGGCGTATCTTCACATGGGACTGGAGTTCAAAGGCATAGTAACGGAAAGATAACGGGGCAGTCATTAAATTTTGAGGCAGAACTGCCTCCATAAATGGCAAGGCAAAGAATCCATACGGATGAAGATTTAAAAGCAGCTGCAGTCAAGGTATTATGAGAGTGAAGGGAACAAGCAGTAATCACTGGTCTTAAGTAATTGGATCATTGAGGTTTCAACTAGACAGAAAATTGAATTCCTACTTATGGTTAGTTCAGCTTAGGAGTGGGAGAGGAACAGAAAGATAAATCTAGACACGTCAAAGAGGAGGTACCACAATGTATAGTACTTTTTTGTCTGACTGGAGAGCCTGGTGAACAGAAAACGATAGGACCATGAGGTTCCTAAACTGTAGCTCTCATGAGGCACCGCAGCTGTGTTTCTAAATCAAAACATTTTCTATATCCCATCCTCTATCATACAAGAACACAGGAAAAAACAGTATAAACTACTACTCGGGTAAGGTGCAATGTTGGTATGTTACGTCTCCCTTGTTGTGGTTAGTCTTTTAGCGATAGCTCCGTGTGAAAGGTCAGGCAACAGAATGCTGTACTGAAATTTTGAAGGCTTTCTGCTGAGAAAGTTTAGATGCATGAACATTAATAATAGTTGAATGTTAAAAAGCAGATTACATATTTACCCTTTGTTTCCAGGCTAATTTTAACTTCATTGATTAAACTGTGCTCCTGCATGAATAGTTGTGCCAGTATGGAGAATGGCAGAGACAAGCAGCTGATGATGGAGAAAACGGTGAGATTGCTTTTTTCTTTGTCTGGGCAGCGCTGGCTTCAAGTTACCTTGTAGCAATGACTATAGACCAAAAACCATATCAGGATCTCAGTCATCTTTTTAGCCACTCATGCAATTCTATTTACTTCAACAGGAGTTTTATATGTAGAATTGATTGGACAATTGGGTCTTAGATAAGTACAGTGAGCTTTGCTTATATCAACAAGATTATAAATTCACCAAATCTGGAGTCGGGAAGGAATTTCCCTCACAAGCATAATGTCAGCAACATAATCAGGGCGAGGGAACAATCTGCTAGTGCACAGAGAAGGAATTATGTTAGGACCAGGTGGGTGTATACTACACAGTCAATTTCTTTCAGTTCTAATGGACACGTTTGCAGACTGTATACTTCCTGGGTTTTGTTGTTTTCATCCCCGTGGGTCCATCCCCCTGAAATGCCACTCGGAGGATGCTCGCAGCCTTTCAGTACTTAAAGGGGGCTTATAAGAAAGATGGAGTCAGACTTTTTAGCAGGGCCTGTTGCAATAGGACAAGGAGTAATGGTTTTAAACTAAGAGAGGGTAGATTTAGACTAGATATAATGAAAACAATTTTTACAGTCAAGGTGGTGTAACACTGGAACAGATTGCCCAGAGAGGTGATACATTGCCCCATCCCTGGACACATTCAAGGTGAGGTTGGTGGGGGCTCTGAGCAATCTGATCTAGTTGAAGATGTCCCTGCTCATTGCAGGGGGGTTGGACTAGATGACCTTTAAAGGTCTCTTCCAACCCAAACTAGTCTATGATTCTAAGTGCAAAAAAATCATTGAGGCTCTATATGTATATATAGAGGACTACCATGTGCAGTTAACTAACTGGAGAGTAAATTAAGGTCAGTAGAGGCTAGACATATTTCAGAACAGAAAAAAAAATGATGACCTTCTTTCACAGACTCTTGAGAGTGTAACCCCTTTCCTGAGAACACAAAATGTAAGCAAAAATTCAAAAAATTACAGAAATAATTCAAGGTATGTGGTTGTTAAGAATGGAACTACCCTGGATTATGTTTATTTGAATTCACTCATTTAAGTGAAATTCTTTGTCCTAATTTCAATATATGTTTTATTATGTGTAACTTCACTTTTTCAAAAATAAATGATGGGTCAAGAGAGAAGAGAGATTAAATAGCAAAAGAAGGCATTTATAAAATCAGTATACAACATAAATAAAGAACAGTGGGCTGGGTCAGAATGTATCTGTTTCTTCGCTGTCTCTCTGAACATAATATGGGAACAGGTGTCTGTTTTATTACAAGGATAACCATAGAGCTCATTCACTCTGGGGAAGGGCGCTATGAGATTCAGGTGATATGACCTACGCAGAAAGGAGGGTCAACAGCAGATTTAGGTGATCTCAGGTGCAAACATTAGGGGAGAAGGAGAAAATATCAAATTGTGGAATGATATTTTTACCTGTTTATAATATAGTTTTGACCAGTCATCTGACACCCCACAGATGTTTGGTTTGTTTCCTTTTCACCTAGTTTTGGAATATCCCACTTACACAAGAAAACATTAACCCTTCAAATGTGAACGGAATACATTTGTACAGAATAAAGAGTTACCTAGCAGCAATCCTGTAAACATGATATTGTCATCTTTCTGAGAATAATTCAAAATTCTTCCTTCAGCAGAGGGATGTTAGAAGCTTTTGCCCTGATTTCTGTACTAGTTCCTTTCAGCACTGCTTTTCCCACTGTGTGGTACCATGCTCTTGAACTGCACTTTCTCAGAAATCATGATATGAGGCAACTTCATGCTGCTCTTGCACAGAATGGAATAAACAAGAAGTAACACATAAGGCAGAGGAAGGAAAAAAACCCGATGGGTGGTGGAAAAAGGATAAAGAACAATGTAGTGAAAGGAAATTCCCAGTTAAAGGAGAGTTCTCATTAATATGCAAGTCCAGCCTTCTCATCCTCTCGCCTTGCATGGTTGTCTCTTGTTCCTTCAGTTCCCACCCCCATTCCACATTTCTTTAAGTATGATACATTTGTGTAGGCATACAAACAATGAGTCTGTCCTCTTGTTCACTTAAAGAATTTTCTGGCTACAAACGTGCTTTTTTTCCCCCTCTAGTATGTAAACAAAGCAACGAGGACAATTCTTAGCTTGGTTTTGAGCAACACAGACAACAAACTTACAGATAGGAAGTATTAAGCAACAGTAACTCGCAAGCTGGGTTTGCTTTTAAAGTCAGGAGGACTGTTAGCTCATCACTGCTTGAGTATAACCAGTTAACGTTAACAGGAGCAATGCACACGTTAAACAAGAAAAGTAAGCTTATTATCTCAGTAGTGTAATTGGAGAAAAAATAGCAGGAAGCATGAGTTAGGATTTCCAGAAAAAACAGGAGGTCAGAAATTCCTGAATTTAGATTCCTGCCTCATTCACTGATTCATTGTGCTCTCCCTAAAGCAAATTACATGACTCACCTGACTCATTTTCTTCATCTATAAAATGGTACAGTGTATGCCAGCTGCAGAGAGTTAACATGAGTAGAGAATTCTTGTTTATCAAGTAAATTAGGATTACTAATAAAAGAAGAAAGATAAAAAGGACAAAGCAGACCAGTTTAACACCCCTTTGACATGAAATTAAAGACTTACCTGTGCCCAGAAATAGCTGCATCAACCCAGATAAGTATTGCACATAGTGTAAAATAGGGCATGAACTAGCATGACTTAATTCAGATCTGAAAGAGGATTAAACCAGACTCTGGCAATATTTTAATGATAATATTTCTTCTAGTGTTGAAGTACCCAGATTTCCAGAATGTCTCATTCTAGCTTCCCCCATTATTTCCAGCCTGCTCCCAAAGACCCCTTCAGTTAAACTTCCTCCAGTTTCCTGGGTCCTTGTCTTAAATGTCTTCATTAGCCCCCTCTCCTTCTGGCTACCAGCTCTTTATCCAGCTTGCCCTTCTCATTTCAACCTCCCTCATCTCCTTGTTCTAATCTGTTGCCTTTTTTCTGTTTGAATTGGATGGTTTCTTCCTTCATGCTGATTAAAGGTCAGCAAGGGAAGGGAGGATCACTGAAAGATTAGTGACTGCTCTCAGCTTCCTGATCAAACACAACACAAGCAATTATAGGGAAAGTTCTTCAGCACTGATAACATAACACAAGCAATTATAGTGAAAGTTTTTCAGCAGTGATGGTTTGGACTCATGCCTACTATTCTCTCTCAATGGTAGCTATGCAGTCTGGTCATGCGTGTGAGAGATTTATCTGAGAAGTGAGCATGGAGTATTCTGAGACTTAATTATTAAACTCTCATATGTCTCTATCCATCCTGTGCAAAATGCTGTTTTACAAAGTCTCATAATTTGGCAAAATTTGAGAAGATTTTCATAGGGATTGCAAAAGCACATCTTCGATATTACGGCCTCTTTCTATGAAATCTCAGCTTCATACTCAAAGGTAGGGATTGCCAACCAGTGAGATGAGAATCTAATTAGAAATCAGATGCAAGGCTTACCTAGTTTCCTTTTCTCTTGGTTTGGACAATAGTCATAATGAAAACAACAAGGGACAAACTGTAAGCTCAAGCTTAATGTAAGAGGAAGCAATTGACTTATTTCCTCTTCAATAAAGCCTCTTTCTTCTCCACAACCTCCCCTGTACTTTTACTTGATACAAGATGTTTTCACAGCCTTCAGAAAAATCAGACACCAGCTGACTAGTAGGATGATGCCGTGTTATGTCAGTAGTGCCCCAGATGTCCTTTCTTCACGCATCCTTCAGTGTGACATCGCTACAACACTCTCACCAACACCTTTCTGGGAAATTAACAGCCATTACCCTGTTGCATCTCAGTACAGACCAGTGTTCCTTTACAAACTTCCAGGTTACAATGCATTCTGAAATAAACTTCTGTTAGTGGAATGGCCCCTAAAGAAGCACTGGCCAAACTGGTTTGTCTGCGTACAGTTAGAGAACTTTATCTTGACAGCAGAGTAAGCTTGTCCTGCTCTGTAGGAAGCAACCAGTTGGTAAACAATGGCTCAGTTACACAGGCAACATGCATTAGCAACTACAGTTATCAGTACACTATTGTTTACCATTAAGGCACAGAACAGTGCCACTAGTGCTTAATTAGTCTTGACCACATACTGGAGCCAAGGAAGTACTGTGCTAGAGGGGCATTTCCAAGAAGTGTCTCAAGATTACTTTAATACGATCAAAACAACATTCTTTAAAAAGTATGAGTTATTTCATTACACAGCATGGGATATTTCATCCCATACGATTAAAATTTTACAAAGTTAACAGTAACTGGATCTTACAAAGTGCAATGTCAGCCAGCTTCAATAGTCATAGGCATTACCAGCCTGGTTCATAACACGTCTGAACTAGCCATTCAATTTCATTCTATCTGGATATGTCTACACCATATCTATACCATGTAAAACAGCAAAATTAACTTTTTAAAAGCAGAAAATGTTACAGCTAATTGTTAAAATAAAAGCAGAACTGGCTTGGCTTGTTAGCCAACCAGTATTTCTTTCCTGCCTTCAGAAAGAACACTCTTAAATGACCTTTGTTACTTTCAAAGAACTGAATAAAGACTGATTATCCACCTCTAGGCACATGAAATTCCCTGTGCTCCTACTGTAAGATGCATAACATCAAACAACAGTGAAAATATTATAAACAGTCAGCTATGTTCATTCAAAGCAGAGAATTAATCCATTGCAGTTTGGTCTTGTGCATTGTTTCTTAGAAATTAATTCAGTGGGCTTTATTTTTCAGGTTTGATTTAATCATGTTTTACACCCACTTTGCCATTCATTGTAGTAATAGAAATGACTGTGGTAAGAAATACACACATGCTTTTGCCTTCAGAGCTGCAAAATATTGTAATAATCATTAAGAATGTAAATATTGTCACTAAAGAGTATGTCTTCATTGCAGTATTTACTCAGTCCAGGCCTTTAAAATCACTACACTATAAAAGTGCACTCACACAACATGTCTATCTATTTACAGTAACTTCTAAGTATCAGGATTTTTACCCACCTTCCAGAGCACTCAGTACTTTACTAGCTGGGCTGCCCTGATACAGAGAGGGATTAAGCACAAAACTAAAGGATTATGGTTATTTCAGTGCATACTGAGGAAGAAATCTAGTGTAGGACAATGATTTTTTCTTTGTCCAGATACCTGACTTTAACCTGTTTTGAAAATAAGGGCTTTTATTCCCTTCAAACACTAGTTACAATAGGCATATAAGTCCATTTCCTAAAATCTCCTCCTGTGTCCTAACTTATGCATTATTCTTAAAGTAAGAATACAATTGCAGAAAACAGCAGAAAAAGCAGAATGGCAAGAAACAATTGCAAAATGGTAACAGAATGCACATCTGAATAGCTGATGGTAGGATACATCCAAATGTATTTGTTTACCAATACGCTTGGTGCTATTCGCATTCAATGGAACAATACACTGTACCATTTCTGAATGCACTGTACCATTTCTATGGGGACAGAAGCAAGAAATGATACTGTGAACTCAATACACTGCTAAACCCAGCACATACAGTCAGAGCCTGCCTCATCACTGAAAATGCAGGAGAACAGAGTGTGTCTTTTATGCCTCTTCCTTTGAATTGTAGTTGAAATCCATGTGGAAATGTGATGTTGTTGATGGTTTTGTCCACATACTGATTTATCTAACAGTGTTCTGGTTAGTGCATCTTTGTCTGCCCTGTTCAAAACTTTATTCAAAGTTCTTTATCTCTTCTTTCTTTCCCCAAAATAATACATAGTTCAAGATCAAGAATTCTGTTACAAACTAAAATACCATATAAAATAGTACTGAGAATTTACCTGCAAATAAGAAAAATATGCAAAACTCTTATTTGCAGTGAGATTATCAATAATCTCAATCATAATGGAAATCTGCATTGCCAGCATGCTATTCTCCTTTTCTCTGTTGCCAGCCTGGTCAAGTACATCTGTCCAGGTGGTCTTCCTTTTCAGGAGTTTATGGTTAGCTATTACCCTTTAAAATCTGGAATTACTTAGACAGCTGAAGAACCTGATGATGTGAAGTATGTGTCCCCCGTATATCACATACAGCCTGATAAAGATGTGGGGGCTGCAGCTTATTGGACATGAGGGGAAAGAGCAACTCAAGAAACTACACTTGATTTTGTAACTTGTGTATTCTAACTTTCCAGTTGTTCTCTAAATTACTGGCAACCACTTTTTCCTTCTTTCCAGCTCCTTTTTCAGTAGAACTCAAGATGCACATTAGGCCTGTGTCAAGGCTTATTTGCAGCAGGTTATCCGTGAATCTTTGCTGCTTTGGTTTTTGTTTTTTAATCTTTGCTGGATTGGGATCCTTTTCACCAAATATGTATCTGATTTTGCCCACAGAGAGAAGACAAGAAAAAAAGGATCACCCTGTAACATTTTGTATCATACTAAGCCTTAAATTAATATTTTATGTGCTTACTGTGCTTTCATTTTATCTCTCTCTTCTGTTGAGAAACAGTTATATCCCATGCTGCCAGTCTACAGAGCCTATAGTATTTCGTATTAATGCATTCTTACACAGAATTTTTGATGGTTAGGAGTCCCTTGCTGAGGGACTGTCAGATAAAAGGGGTGTTTACCAGTTACGGTTTCAAACAGCAGTTCCAAGAGAATAGATTAATCAGTTGGGAGTTCCCAGATTGGAAGAAGAAACAATTTTTCTCGGCATCTGGTAGAAGACTATTATAATCTGGTGACCGATTAGCAAACCACTGAATGGAGAGCCAATAAGCTATAGAACAGATACAGGAAGTTAGCTCTCTCCAGCAATTTCACTGACCACTGTGATTTTCTCATATTTCAATCATTTGTAAGACTCATCAAGCAGGAACAGGGAAAATATACAGTTGAACATTAAAAGGATACTGAATTGGGATGCCAAGGCTAGCTAAAAATAAATCTGATTCTTATCTTTTTGGCTGGAAAGCACACTGTGAACTAAAAGTGACAGGAGACCAAACACTGCAAGCACAAAATTATTTCTTCACTTAATACTGAAGTGGGACTTGCCATGGACACTCCCTGGAACCGTGCTTTAATGCTAGTACCTGTGTAACACTCACAGAATTCAGTAGGTACAGATGAAAAGGTAGGCACTTGGTTCTTGCTAAGCCTCTAATCCCAGCTTTGAGTAAGTTTAAAAGTTACCAGTTAAACCATGGCTAGAGTAAATCGTTAATCACATTGGTAAATTTTCCTCAGTTGGAATCTATATTGGATGATATGTGCACATACCCACTAGAATAAGAGGCTCAAGGAGTAAAAGGAGACAGAAGACTGATGCAATTCCTGTCCTTGACCAAAGGAAGGGTCATACTATGCTGTCTGCTGTCACCCACACTATTACCTGCATAGGTTATACTGTGGTCATTTCATAGAATCATAGAATCGTTTAGGTTGGAAAAGACCTTTAAGATCATCTAGTCCAACCATTGACCCTACTCTACCAGGTCTGCCACTAAACCATGTCTCTGAGCACCACATCTACATGACTTTTAAACACATCTAGGGATGGTGACTCAACCACCTCCCTGGGCAGCCTGTTCCAATGTTTCCACTCTTTCCGTGAAAAATTTTTTCCTAATGTCTAGCCTAAACCTCCCCTGGCGCAACTTGAACCCATTTCCTCTTGTCCTATTGCTAGTTACTTGGGAGGAGAGATCAGCTCCCATCTCACTACAACCTCCTTTCAGGTAGTTGTAGAGAGCAATAAGGTCTCCCCTCAACCTTCTCTTCTCCAGATTAAACAATCCTAATTCCTTCAGCTGCTCCTCATAAGACGTTCTCCAGACCCCTCACCAGCTTTGTTGCCCTTCTCTGGACACGCTCCAGCACCTCAATGTCCCTCCTATACTGTGGCACCCAGAACTGAACACAGTACTCAAGCTGCGGCCTCACCAGCGCTGAGTACAGGGGCACCATCACTTCCCTACTCCTGCTGGCCACACTATTCTTGATACAGGCCAAGATGCTGTTGGCCTTCTTGGCTACCTGGGCACACTGCTGGCTCATGTTCAGCCGGCTGTCCACCAGGACCTCTAGATCCTTTTCTACCAGGCAGCTTTCCAGCCACTCCTCCCCAAGCCTGTAGCGTTGTCTGGGGTTGCTGTGACCCATGTGCAGGACCCAGCACTTGGCCTTGTTAAACCTCATGCAGTTGGCTTCAGCCCATCGATCCAGTCTGTCCAGATCTCTCTGCAGAGCCTTCCTACCCTCAAGCAGATCAACACTGCCGCTTAATCTGGTGTCATCTGCAAACTTACTGAGTGTGCACTCAACCCCCTGGTCCGGATCATCAATAACAATATTAAACAAGGCTGGCCCCAAAACTGAGCCCTGAGAAACACCGCTTGAGAGCTGCCGCCAGCTGGATTTAACGCCATTCACCACAACTCTCTGGGCTCGGCCATCCAGCCAGTTTTTAACCCAGCGAAGAGTACACCTGTCTAAGCCACAGGCTGCCAGCTTCTCTAGCAGAATGCTGTGGGAGACTGTGTCAAAGGCCTTACTAAAGTCCAAGTAGACAACATCCACAGCCTTTCCATAACAAAGAACAGACCTTTTGCCTTTGGCTCTGTCATCAGTTCTGTTTCTACATGAGTCTGTCCTTTGATAAATCCCTGGTCTCTGTCCATTTGGTTGTTTTTGAGGTCTGCTCCATATCTAGGTTACCACTTCACTACCTCTACTGGAGGAATTTCCCACAGTACAGTCCTTTCTGCCCCGATCTAAAATCTGAGACAAACTGTTCTGCCTCAAAAGTTGACCAGTGTGATTGTGCCAGTAGATATATTTGAGGCTTTTAATTTTCCTTTTCTGGCATTGAATTACTCCCTGCTTGATCCTTTCCTTCTCAAACTTACAAAAAGTAATCATCTGTAAGAATGTGCCACCCAGAATTATCTTCTTTGCTGTGCTCACCCCAGAGGACTAGTAGAAGGTTGTGCAAGTCTCCAGCTAGCTCACAGCATGCTGGAACACGGCTGTCCCAGAGAGTCTCTTTTTGTATTTCTTGACTGAAATAGCTGTACAGAAATGGAGAAAGTCATGTGAAAACAGGGACTTAAACTGCTGTATGGTCCTCATACTCAGGAGGTAAATGGAAAATCAGTACGTAGACAGACGAAAATAGAAGTTGTATTGAATTGTGCAGGCTCACAGAGTAATATCACAGTGCACATGCCATAATTCATGTTCACACCGCAAAACAGGTAGGATGGTTACCAAGTAAGCAAAACATGACTTTAATTTATCCCCTTAGCTATGCAGATGAGACTAGAGTCAGAGGACTTCAAGAACATTTCCTAATATGACTTTTTCAGGAAGAGATCACAAGGTATAAAAGTACAAGCCATGTTTCCTCTCCTGTCCTATGTTTGGACATCAGTGGCCTTGTGTAACTCTTAACTTTTCCTCTCTCCGAGGAGAAATAGTTCAGCTTTTCATCATAGCCTAGTAATTTTACTTTTTTGTTGTCAGGATCAAACATGCCTTCCTGAAATTTTTTTAAACACCCACTGCAGACAAAGATACAGGTGGAACTTGCATAAGCAGGTCTGTGTTAACTTTAAATGAGCCAGCTTAGGTACTATAGCAGCAGCCTGGTTTTGGTGACCTGTGGGTACTCTACACTAAATTATTGAATTAATGAATTAGTAACTTAGAAAATTAGCAGGCTAGACTGCTGGATAAATGCAAGCTAATTAGTTAAAGTTAGCTTCAATTTGTTAACACAAGCTGTAGTTACACAGGATCTGCAGAGCTGAGAACTATTTCTGTGATCTTAGACCCTAAATTACAGTCTGTCACGTAGCAATACATTGCAGTCGTGTTGGCCAGTAGATCACTGAGTCAATCTGAAATTTAGGACCCGGAATCTCCAGCTATTTCTCAGCCTTACATTGAAATGAAATCCAGCCACACTTGACTTTCTTCACCACCTGGTTTTGATGGGTGGAATAAGAATTGGGCATGAGACCAGAAAGCAGCTGTACCCCACTCTGGTCTGGTCTCCAGCCTGGATGAACTAAGGGACCAGGGTTGGGGTATATTGTGCAGCACAACACTTCTGCAGTTTAGACAGGACTTGAGAAAGTTTAGACTGTTTTAGATTAATAATGAGTTTGTTGAACAGTGTGTGCATAAAAATTCTTTTTTTCTGAATTTAATCACGGCTTAATCATGCCTCGCCAGCAGACAGTAAAAAAGCGTAGGTATTTCAGATTCTTTCCCTGTTTTTCTTAAAAGTAGCATACCATTAATTTCCTGTTTCTTAAGCGTTACTTTTGTGGGGGCTTTCTATGCTTGACCTCTGGCTAAAGGAAGAATCCCTATTTGTATATAGCAACAATTCACCCTATATATTTAAGCACTTAGAATTTTAAAACATCTCTATTTTTACTACAGTCATTCTTCAAGGAAGGTTTAATTTCATTAATGAGGTCATGGTACCCTAAGTCTCAACTTCTGTTTGCAATGTCTGAAAACTTTGCAAAACAGCTATCTCAAAAAAGTTTCATGTTTGTTATCATGCTGCATTTCTGTTTGCTTTCTAAGCAATAAAACAAAGACATCTGTTAATGAAGACCAGACACTCAGTTAACCACGTAGTTTTTTGTTCAAGCAGTATTTAATTAAATTGGAAAATCATCCTTTTGTAGGGCCAAAGGTGTTGAGTGTAAACAGAAATATATGTCAAATTGCTGTCTCCTGCATAAGTACTACAGGTCGCAACATAGTCATTTTAAAATGCCAAGAAATGCTAGTGCCAGAACATTTGCTAGTTAGGTTCTTAAAGTTTTAACTCTGAATAACTTATTGTCGTGGTTTATCTCATAAACTCATAACTCATTTAACCTCTATTTAACAGTTATCTCATAACTCATTTAACTTCTTTCTAAATGGTAATCTTCAGTTTTTCTGAAGTGGAAAATTATTTATTTGTACTGAGTGCAAGCAATCTAATACTCTAAACTAATTAAAGTATCTAAGACAATCATCCCAAAAGCTACTCTAATTGTATTTTACTCCTGTTTTAATTTTTTTATAGGATTTGTATTAATATTTTCTTAGCGTATTTTCTAAGAAAACAAGGTTTATATGAAGGGTTGGTCCCCATCTGATATTTTTTTAATTTGTTGTCCAATTTCAAATTAAGCTGGCAGAAGGTTAAAAGGTCTCAAAGTTACTAGGATAACACTAAGGACAGACACTATTAATGTCTCCATTGGCAGCAGGGGAAGGAGAACTCAGGAGCCTTCTACTTTCTTTGACAGGAGTTGCTGCATCCTCACCAGTGAGTCAACCCATTCTCCTACTGTGGTCCAGGCAACAAGCTGGAAAAGGGCAAGCAGAGGGCAAAGGTGGCATCTAGAGTGATGTACAAATGAAATAGAAATATTAGAAGGTGGGGAGAAGGCATTTGAGATATAGAAGAGAACTGTGGGTATTGGAAGGAAGTGCAGGAGGGAAAGAGGAAGACTGGGAGAATATTTTGATGATATCATGGTGGGAAGATGTAAGGAAGACAAGATACAAATTTATCAAAAACTGACGTTCATTGGCTTTACTACTCATAAAACGAAGTAGTAGTTTCATAGGCCAGCATCTTCTTAGTACTTTTTGATGGAACCTATCTGCATCTTAATTGCCAAAGTTGTTTGAAAATGGGACTTCTGGCTGGGATTTCTACATCTTTCTTTAAAATGTACCTGTTGAACTTAGACTCATAGAATATCTCAAGTTGAAAGGGACCCATAAGGATCATGAAGTCCAACTCCTTGCTCCTTGCGGGACTACCTAAAACTAAACCATATAACTAAGAGCATCATCCAGACGCTCCTTGAACTTTGACAGGGTTGGAGCTGTGACCACTTCCCTGGGGAGCCTGTTCCAGTGACCGACCACCCTCTCGGTGAAGAACTTTTGAACAGTACTTGAATCAGTATTTAAAATTAGAAGAGATTGGTATAAATGATTGTGTAATTTGGACACTGTCTTGGGATTTCCAAACTTGATTTTTCAAACTTGAGAAAACATGATTTGCAAATCAGAGAGTTCTGGCTTTACAAATTTGATAAGTTGAGTGATCAGAAATTGGTTCAATTGTCATCACAATTATTTTCAGCTAATCAACATATTGTGATTTATAAATAAGAAAGGTTTTAAAATGAGTATTGAACCTTACACCTTGATTCTGATTGAGGGATGCAAGAGAAATTGCAGGGTTATGATTCTAAGATAATACTTGCTCATTTGCACCAAGTTCAGCTCTTCTCATTTATTCTATCATGGACTAGTTGAACTGCATTCTTCCCAACGTCTAAATTCTGTTCGCATTTTTACCAGTGTGTCTCAAATATATTTGAAGTCAAATAAATACATATCTTTTGTGGGTATTCTTAGCTCAGAAAGTACGACTGCCTCTATGTCAGTTATGTGAACTGTCTAGTCTTACAATAGAAAATCAGATTTTGGCATCTTGTTCTTTAAAGCCAATCATGGGTTTGTTAGTCTGAGCTGCAACTTTGCTTAAGGCGCATTGTTTCAACTGCAGCCATGCAGTCAGTCAAGCTGCCTGCTTGTTAAGCGTGTATTTATATGGCAAGTCTTGCTGAGAAAAAGTGAGCACGCCTTTATCAATAAGCAGTTATTGAGCAGGGTGGTGTTCATGCGACTTGCCTTGTCATGTCTGCAGTTTTTGTAAAAGTTACGAAAAATCCTGAAATGAAATTCTTTTAACTTGGGTACAGCACTGTGAACTGGTTACCCTGAACTACCTGGAGCCGATTCAGTTTTCGTCAACCTACCTGGAGCAGAACATTTCTAAAAATCTGTCTGCAGTGTGTTGTAGGGCATTTTTTTTCAGTATCATATCAATGGCAAATACTGTATGCTGCTAGAGGATGCAGCTGCTGCCCACACACTACGTAAGTGCATTTCATAGAAATACACACTTGCTATGGATATTTTTTTTTTTGGAGGGATCTCTTCTGATTGTATCCTAAGTGAGTATGTGATTGAACAGCTGTGTAGAGGGATGCTTCAAAATGTGGGAAGAAGCTGTTGTGGTTTACTAGACTATACGGTTGTCAGCAAGAGAGAAAGCATTGGAAATACAAGGAATTTGTACAAGATAATCCATGTTGTAATTGCCACTCTATCCTCAACTGTATTTCTGTAGCAGGAAAACTAACACCGAGAAGATGAATGGAATTATTATTTGTAGACCAGTGATGACTAACAGTGGCACCAAAACTTAATGGACCTATGCAAAGAACAGTCTATCCACAGAGGAGTGCATTGTGCATAGGAAAGTCGCTGTATAGAAATTGATCCCCTTTGACTGCTATGTGATGTTGCAACGCAGCAGTGAGCCACAGTGTTTCTGTGAAGGTTGTTTACTTAGTATGGCTATCAGGATGTTCAAATGGGACTTTCAAACTGCACTGGAGAGAGCTTTTCACGTTTTTTCAGTTTGTAAAGGGTAGTTCCAGACCCTATTGTAGGCAGGAGTGTAGAGCCAAATAGCTGCTGATTAATGCCTTCTGTTTTGTGCCTGATGAATTTTATGGATTACCGTGAATAAAAGGCTAATTTGTCTCCTAAAGCATATATTGATATAAATGTGATCACTTTTCTGCATTACCTAACTTGGGTTAATGGAGTGTTGCTTCAATGTGTTGTGTCCCTGGCATGTTCAGACTGTATCAATAATGTCTTTGTGTGGCCTGAACTTCCTGTTCATTACAAATGGGTGAACAGCAATAAGCACTTCAACAAACAGATATTTCTTAAGCTGTCAAACTCAAAGCCTGACTAACCTAAAGAGGAGTGCAATCAGACCTGCCAACTGTAAACAATGAATAGTTTTCTAAAATGCAGAATGGCTTACAGATCAAATAAAACTGAAAAGTTAGGCTGAACTGCAACTCTGTTGTAGTTTGTGAAAACATTAATACACAAAAGAATGAGGCAGCACCAGTGCCTGATACCAACTGCTTGCTTTTCTGCTTTTTTCTCTTTTCCTTTCCTGCTCCTTTCATGCACAGCACAACACACTACAGGCATACAAAAGGGAAAGGGCTGCAGGGTTCCCTGAATTGTTCCGGTTAACTGTCTTCATGTCTGATTGCTAACTCCCATGCATAGAGATTAGAGAGAGACTTGAAGAGATTTTAATGTCTTACTAAGAAGCTGGAGCAGCAGCAGAGCAAGAAGTAGGTGTTCATTTCTCCATGCAGAGGCCTGAACATGCACAGCTACTATCACTGTGAGTTGGGCCCTTCCCTTTAGCTTCTACCTGTAAGAAATTCTTTTGAAATTCTTGGGTCGGCACACACTTACACCTGAATTTGAAAAGATAATGTCATTTCCTTAGTAACTTTTCCCCCATAATCTCCATTCCTGCAAGTTGCTTTTTCTGTTCCTTCCTCTCTTCCTGCAGTAATTGAGAATTCTCTACTGAACTTTGGACATAATATTACATGCCACGCATTTCCATTTGGTCCTCTGTGGCAGCACGTGTGTACTGAGGCTAGACAGAAAAATGCCCATGTTCTCCAACCTGGAACCTCAGACTGCAATGACAGTCCAGTTATTTTTTCTGTGTATGTCGTAGAAACAGACCCCGCCACCACCTACTTCTACAGAATAAGGCCATCAATCACAACTGTATCATGTTAGAATCTTTACCCTCACCCACACCCACAGGGAGTAGGCAAATATTGATTAACAACAGAAAAAATTAACAATATATTCTTTTGTTAATTTAGATACTATTTTTAAGAAAAGTGTCTTACTCTAAGAGAAAGCAATATGACTCTCAGTGAAACAGTTATCAGGGAACAGAAAATAAGAGCTGAGTTTATTATTCAAGGCTGTCTGTCTTTCATAGCAATTCATTAAAAACATGCATATTTTGAAAGCACCAGAATGATAAAAAGGTGTCTTTTCAGTCTTGGAAGAGGAGAGTGTCCTTTCAAGGACACAATGGTGCTTTTCAGAAGACCAGTGACTGTGCAACTTGTCTGTCAATGGAAGGCTCATTTCAGAGCAAACCTTGCTCTACCACTTTAGATAGCTATTGACTAACTTTACTGATTGACTACAATTCTTGATGCATAAAACATCTGTAAATATCACCTCTTTAATATGAGTAAAAATCAGGGAAAAACCCAGATAAATTGCTTAGGCAACCACTTTTTGAATGGTGTGTGTTGAACCAGACTCCTCCCTTGCCGCAAGTTAAGGGGAGGAGGGCAGAGAACTGTCTGGCCTTTAGCGTTGAGGTCTTGCTTGTCTGAGTTACGCCGACTGAAACTGTGACTGGCCAACGGAACTTCAGCCAAAAACACTTCACCTCTCCTTCTTTCCCCGTTTTTCCTATTCCACTCCAACACACCGTTTCCACAGAAACAGAGTAGCATGAATAGTACAGGTTTTGGGTGCCTTTCTGCAGAAGTAAATGTTTTTTAAACAAAAGAGTCTGACTATAGTGTTGACTAATTAAAATCTCATTTTGGTGAAAAGTTTTATTAGAGTTTAGATTCAGAGCTTATCTTGGTACTAAAAATCATATTTAGGACATTTTAAACCTTGTGTAGTAACTCCATGGATTGCATGACTGTCTGGCAGCAGAAATACGAAACTAGTATTCTATTTTATCACTTGGTTTAGGGCTTTTTCAGATTTCTTTCCCCCCTAGTATTCATCAGCAACATTGGCAAGTGTCTGACACAAAACCAGAATCAAGCAAACCACTGTGTCTGCCCACTATATGTCTTCCACCATGTCCCACAGCCAAGCTTAAACTCAAAGCAGAATCCTCCCTAACATTGCACTTATTTGGTGATTACAAAGTAATTTTGTACATTGAAAAATATAGTGAACGTGGTTGCTCTTAGGACGTACTCCATGTTGCCAGCTGACCACCAAGCAGGTACCTGAGAGACTGGGTTCACTGAAAGGCACACTTAAGTTTGAGACTAAGCCAGCCTCCTGACCTCCTTATAGACCTTCCAACTGAATAATTTCCCTGTCATAAAAATGTTGTCATACCAGTCATTAAGCTCAATGATTAAAAATTGGCAAGTACCTCTCGCTCCATATAACGGGCAAGCTTTGCTGGGATATTTTCAGGATTCTGGTCCTCAACCTCAGCTGCATAGGAGAGTTTATTGGTGTGCTCCCAGTACCAATGCACTGGCCCAGTGAATGCCCAGCTAAACAAGCTGCTGGGAAAAGCCATTATGGTGAAATACATTCCTATTACCTATTTCCTATTTGAAATCATGAGTGTTTACTGCATTCCTTCCAGACAGTAGCCTGAAGTCATTGTGCTCCTTTTGTCAAGTGTCCGGGAGAACCCAGGGATTACTTTTGCCAGTGCTAATCAGTTTGGACAACTCCGTAAGTATCTCCAGGAAGCAGGAAAGAGAAAGGTGATAGAAAGGTAGAGGATTGCCTGTATTCTGGATTTTATAGTCCACAAACTACGTGAAGAATTAGGCGTGTAAAAAGGGCTACAGCCTAGAAGTTAACCAAATGTGGGTATCAGGATTTTCTGTATGGATGATGGGGAATGAGATTTTAAAGTCGTTCACACCTATGAGTAAAAAAATACTATAGATATTGCCATAATCCATTTTAGTTTAATGTCTGTCAATCTTTGACATGAATGCTGTGACTTCTAAACTGTTTTTAGTGACCAGATCCAGTCATATTGAGGACAACAGACATTTTACCAGGAGCTTAATAGGGGACAAAATTTCACACCAATAACGGTGATTAAAGGCAGCCAGAAAAATTCAGGGAAGACCAAGTGTGACAGCAGGCACAGGCAAGGCAGGTAGGCATATAAAGAGCATACTCTGCTACCCTGCAGGCCAGTGCCTGAGCAGCATGAGCTGCCAGGGTAGCTCATTTTCTCCATCCACCTTTGCAGCCTTCCGCTTTTCCTCCTGTGAGTGAGGCAGCAGCTTTGCTGCAGGAGGTGGTCCCACCCAGCACCGCTCAGCATCCTCGCTCTTTTGCGGCCCATGTGAGAGCAGCAGGAGCAGCCAGCCCTGCTTGCAGCTCATACTTCAGGCTCTGCGTCCTGTCTCAGCTGTTTTCCTCTTCCCATGCACTAGCCCAAATACACAGAAAGGTCTTTTGGCCCTTGGAGGTGAAAGGCCGCCTGAGAAAACCATGAGTGAGGGCAGAAATATATAATTATTCCCCCAGCTCAGATTCTTATTTCTTGTAATACTTGCTCTTTACTGTCTTTGCAGAAACTGAACGCTGCCGCTCAAAGACACTTGGTCTGTGGGCGATAACATCCTGTTTTGTCTACACTGCTGCAAAGCTTTACAACATCCCTGAATCAAACTTCTAACAGTGAAACAAAGGTACAAAAAGAAAGTGTCTTTCACAACTACCTCCCAATTCTATGGTTAAAGTTTTACTTAATCTTCTACAGTCACATACATTCTTAATTTAAAGTTACTCTGTACAGCACAGTAACTGACAATTTGTTTACCGCTTCCTTTTAAAAAGGAACAAACTTGGTCAAAAAAAAACCCCAGTCCTCTCTGCCTAAAATTCTCATTGTCTGTCTAGATAAGATGCTTTTCCACCTTTCTCCTATTGCAGACTAATTGACCAATGGATTTGGAGAGATTAATTTGAAAAATAAGCAGCTTTTCATTTTAAAAGAGGAATGGGGGAAGGGAAAAGGGGAAGAATCAACTTAAAGGTGATGGTCTGTTAAAGCGCTATAAACCTTGATAATTTGTGTTGTCTGAAAACCATTTTTTGTCATTATTTTGGAAATCTGTATGATTCTTTTTGGACTGTTTTCAACATACTTCAAAGAACCTCCTCATTGAAATTACTTACCTTGTGCATTAAGTTCTCCATCTCTGAAAACAAGCCATTTTTTTTCATAATACCGTACTTTTAGATTTTACATGGTAACCAATTATTACCTCCACTTTTCACGTCATGCAAGGCTTCAAAATAAGTATTAGAAATACAAACAACCTACATATGAAAAATACATTAGACTTTTAATAGTTCTTTCATTTTAATTCTCTGTGGTGCTATTAGTGACAGGTAAAAATCAGACCAGTTAAGTGCAGCTGGTGCAAAGAGGTGTAAAATTACAACTTATCTGCCTGTCTGTGCCCCTGGGAGGCATAAAACTGAAGAAGAGGGAGTGCAGTTATTGCTGCTCTATTTTTTTTTTTTTTTCTATGGAGTGGGAACAGCTCAACTTTGTACCTTTGGGTTTTTGAGGAGCATCTTTGGAGGAGACTGACTCAACATGTTTCTCACTTGTGTTCTCTTCCTAGCCAGATTTATGCTCCCATCTGCCAAGATGCGCTATCCTGATTTCCCCTCCTGGGAAGCCTGAGAGTAGGAAGACATTATAAATTTATTACAGGCCATAACTATGGTCAGTCATAATTTTTTTCCACAAAACAAACTTCCTTTAGATTGCATTAAAAAAAGTTTCTATGGGAACGTACTGATATTCACATTTTAATTGAGATTAAAAAAATACTTTAATGATACCCCCTGATGGGTATATTAGACCATTTATAATATAATATTTTTAATTGTTAAACCAACCAGAGGAAAAAAATCAAGCTGAAGTTGCAGCCGTATCATTATTCTTATTATATTTTACACTATACTTCTATATGTAAACGGGGCACTTGACTAATGGAAAGAGAGAGTGGTGATGACTGCGTGCCCTTTGCCAGCCCACACTTGGAAACCACGTTAGGGGTAGATTGTAACAGAAGGTGACTGAGTATGCCATCTTTTAAGTACTGATGGTCTCTACTTGCCAGAATTAGCTCAGTTTTAGCTCAGAAGCAGAACGAGAGATTTCCTCCTTCCAGCCCCTGAACCATAGGAAAGATGGTCTCAAGGATTTTGTCCGTAGATTCTCAGACATAGGCAAATAATTCTTCACTATGTCAGAGATTGCTTACTGGTATTGAGAAAGGAGTAATAAACTTTGCTGAATATATTAGAAAACTTCAGAAATGCATAGTAATGATCTTATTAGCTATTTACCTTGTGGTAGCACCTGCAGGTCCTTCAAAATGCTAGTTCTTCACTGTATGAGGCACTTCATACCACTCCAAATTGTATTCAATCCAAGCTGATGGTAATGGATGACAGACGAGCACAGTCAACAGGGAGAACTAACAGTACGGTAATTATCATACCAAGCACAGGTTGTAACATACAACCTACTTAATTACTGACAAGGATTTTGTAGACAGGGAGATACTTAATGTAGGAATTTGAAGGAGGAAAAATAAGTATTTTAGGGAACTTCTGCATAAGATGAAAGAAGCAAAGAGTTACATGAGAAAAAATGTTGGACTGAGGCATGGCAGAAGTCTTGCTGAGGGATCCCCCCCAGACAGACATTTTCAGCCAGATAATATGTCTTTGCCTGGGAGAAGTGAAGGAACTACCTTGCAACATCTACATACCGTGGCTATAGTAATTGTCCAGATGACAGCAATTTTCAAACGATGCACAGCTCTTTTTGTATTGCCCCTACCACTGAGACAGCCTGGGAGTTGGACAATAGTAGTCCTAGCTCTGGATTCCTCAGTGATGCTACAGTCTTCAGAAGTACCGTACTCTGCCTTGTTGATCGCTAATGTCTATCGCTGTTTTCAATCCACTGTTGCCAGTTCACAGGAGCACGTTAAACCCAGTCCTGATACCCCTACTGGTTTCTAGTAGGTTATTTAAATTCCAGGTGTAAAGGGTGGACAGGGGTGATAAAGACACAGCTCTGTGATAAAGACACAGATTTGATCCCCTGGTACTTGATAAAATAAATCTCCATGGATCCGTTTCCACTCAGAACTAAGGATAGGCACAAATCTTTGCTCCTTTCCTTCTAACTGCAACATGCATTTCCTTGATGTGGTCTTTTATAAGCTAGCCATAGAGCAATGCATGCGTACCGGGGATTTTTTAAATCCAAACCAAAGCACTCCATTGTGTTACCTCCCCTCTTGGAGCAGAATAAGAAAGTAACTTACAAGGGATGAGAAAATAAGTCATCCGTATATGCATAGCAGTTGTCAGTCTCATCACATAGAAGTATGTGAATAGAATACAACTAGAGAATGAGGAAGTACGAGAAACTAAAGAGTGGCATTAAGAGCCTGGCAAAGAGGAGGTCTGAGGCTGGCTAGGATTAAGATATGATACAAAGGGTCTTGAAAGTAAAGACAAATCATACGCGTTGAAGTTAATCAAAAAATGTTCTTTGCACTACTGCTTAAAATAGGAAGGAGGGTAGAAGGTGACATTCTGACAATGTCAGAGAAGACTCATAGTACAAATCCAGCCTCATTTTATTTAGTTTTAAAATGGTAGCATGATTTGCATAGATATGGTGTAGGTTTCGAAATGGTACTTGAACATGCCAGCATCCTGGGACTAATCTTCAACTAGCACAACCTGTTTGAAATGTTAGGGGAGCTCAGGAAGGCCGCCATCTCATACGCATCACTCCCCACTTTGGCTATACCTGTATTTTGGAAATCAAGCTTTTTCTGTAGAGTTGCTGTTCGTTTGTAAATTCTTGTCTGCTTCCCCTAGATGCTTCAAACCATTTTTTTACCGTCAAAGGAAGCTTCAGCAGGCCAGAGGCGACGGAAGGGGTCCAGGAGCAGCCCCTCCATGGGTAGGTACCCCCTCCTCCCCTCCCGCACCCACCTTGCCCGCACTGGAAGCAGCCGGAGCCGCCGCTCCCCGCCACCCAGCCGCGCGGCGAGCCCGGCCTGGAAACTCTTTAATTAAACACAATGACGCTGTCGCAAGGCGCCCTGCTAATGGCACCTCTCTGCTTCCGCGTTTGGACCCAACCCGGCGGGCAGCGCTGGGGGCTATTCGCCGCTTTTCCCTGCGGGAGGCGCGGCCGAGCCCCGGACCGCAAGGCGGCGGCTCTACGGGGGTCGGCCGGGGCGCGGAGGTGCTGCCGCCGGCAAATGGCTGCGGCGGGCTGCCGGGCGGGAGCGCTGCCCGCCGGCCGGGCCGCGCTGGGCCGGGCCCCTGCGGCGGTGGGGCCGGCCGGGGGCGGGCGCAGGCAGGAGGCCGCCTCCGCACACGCGGAGCTGGGGCGGGTCCGCGCCGCTCGCTCCCGCCGCCGTCGCCGCCGCCTCCTTCCCCGCGGCGCTGGCGCCTGGCCCGTCCTCCCGTGCCGGCGTGCGGGTAAGTGGCACCCCCTCACCGGCTCCTGCCTGGCGGCGGGCGGAGGCGCGCCCTCCCCCGGCAGCCGCGGCCGCCCACGGCTCCTCGGCGGGCGGGCGGGCGGGCAGGAGCCGCGGCCTCCCCGGCGGGGCCGGCTTCCAGCCCGCGCACGGGGCCAGGGCGGCGGAAGGGGGGTTCGGCATTGGGGCAACTTTCCCCCCGCTTGCGCCGGGCTTTCCCCGGCCCGCTCCGTGGCTCCCGCGGGCGGGCGGGCGGCAGCCGCGTGGTGGCCGGGACCCCAGCGGCAGCCCTTTTCTCCTGCCTCCTCCCCGTCCTCCCGCCTGCCCCAGCCCTTTCGCGTGCTCTCGCCCTGCCCCGGCAGCCTCGGGGCTCGCAGCGGCAGAGCCGGGCCGCGGGACCCGCCGTCGCTCCTCCGGCCCGGCCCGCCCGGAGCGCTGCCTGCTGCGGCTGCCCGGCCCGCTCCCCCGGCACGACATCGCCGCGTCGGTGCCGAGCCGCTGCTGGCTTCCCGGCCCCTGTGGCTGGGAGGCGCTTCTTGCACCCCCGCGGGTTCCCCGCTGCCTCCTGCCCCCGCCTGAAGGGGTTGCTTTCGGGCGCTGCTGTATCGTCGTGCCCTCTCATCGGTCGCCTTTTAATCCGATCTACCTCGTCTCGTGAGAAACCAGCTTCGTACCCAGCGCTGGCGTGCTCCTACTCTGTTATTTATTAAGTGGGAAGTACCCCGTAGCCCCCGCCAGCCTGTGTGTCTGCCTGACAGGTACCGCGCCAGAAGTCATCGCGCGGCGTTTCTTGCTGGGGAGAATCAAGCCCTTTATTTGTGGTAGTAAATCCAGTCTCTGCTAAAACGTGGTCTCTGTTGAAATTGCTGCGGAGTTGCTGTTTATGCAGAGTCTGGCTTTTATGGAAACACCTGCTTGCTAGTAAAAGGACCAAGATGGTTGAGCAGCTGTCAAAGAATAATAGGCGCCTCTCCCGAGCAATCTGCACAAGTGAGACTGTGTGTGCCCCACTCACTTCAACTTGCTCCTTCAAGTAATTATCCTGCAGAAATTTTCCTAGATGATGGCCACCATTTGGCATGGGGTAGTACTTTGTTGTATGTGAGTCATTCCTCTGCTGTGAGAATAGGCCATATCTGACAACTTTGGAATATTTGTGGCCAATGTTGTTTTCTTCTAATAGTTTGGATCATTCAGTAACTAGATACTACAATTTTATTTTAGAAGCACGAGACTTGTCCTGTTACTTTCTTTGGCAGGTGTCTCAGAGGATTTCACTGTGCTGCGTGGTGTTCTGTTTGCCATGCGAAGACATTCACAAGTCATCTAGAAGCCTTTTCCATGTCAGTGCTTTATAACCCAGGCTCTGTAAATTTGGGAACATAGGAGAAGACTCTGGAAACGCTGGTAAATTGCTTCTCTTGGCTATGATTTCTTTTTTTTCCTTTTTAAAGAACGCTTTTGTGTACTTTCACTTTTATTTGAGGACAAACTGAAATTGGTGCATTCTGCCTGAAGGTACATTAATTTGCTAATTGTTCTGCTTTCTTCTGTGTGTGTTTTGTCACTCTCCTCTTCAGGCATCACATACACTTTTTTTATAAGTCCTTATTTCCCTTCTGTCCATTCTTTTTTTCTAGCATCCATTTTCAGTTCTTCATTTGAACAAAAAATTTCAGGTGTTTCTAAAACAGTTGTTCCTGCCTCTTTACCTGAAGTTTGTGAGCTCTACAACGGACAGTCCAGGCAATGAAATCAGGAGTCGCTAACAGCTAACAGTTAGTTAACAACCACCCAGCACGTGGTGATTATCAAGTTAGTAATGAGTCTTCCTTTAAAAACAAACCCTTTAAAATTAAATAGAATGTGCTATCTAGTGGCTGGAGAAATAATACAGGATGATGTGTGTAGCTGTAAAATACTACTCTGTGCCTAGACTAATTTCTTAGTAATAGTTGCATCTTGTTAATTTAGAAACTTGCCTGTTGTTGTGGGCAAAACTGTCTTGACTCGAGGAATTTAATTTAATTTATTGCCAGTTAACATAAACTTTTAGTTACTGATTTGGCTAGTGAGATACAAAAAAGACAACCATTTAAACAAACACTTGGGGAAGACTCCTTTCCTCCCCCTTCCCCAGGCTCAACGTTGCTCCAGACACCTCCTCTCCTCTGCTTTCATCATCTCCCCTCCCCTGGTTGTCCCCACAGGTCACACTCCACCCCTCGGTTGAGGCAGCAGTAGTGCAGGAGGTTGGAGTTGGTGCACGGAGGTTTCTTTCTGCTGCTCCTTCTTTCTCATTTCTTCTGCTCACATGTGGGCCCCTCCATGGGCCACGGTCCCCTCAAGGGTGTCCCTGCCCTGGTGTGGGTGCTTCCACAGGCCGCAGTCCCCTCGGGGGTGTCCCTGACCCAGCATGGGCACCTCCACAGGCTGCAGTCCCCTCAGGGATGTCCCTGCTCTGGTGTGGAGAGCCTCCTTCCAAGAGTGCACCTCCAGCCACATTCCCAACAGTGTCCCCTTCCCTGTGCCTCCCCCCGTGTCTTTTTTAGCGTGCTGTCACATGCCTCCTCCTGTACTTCTCGTTGTGCTTTCTGCCACTGGCACCTCCTCCCTTTCTTAACTAAGCTGGCGCAGAGGCACCGTGTGCTCATCTGATGAGTCGGAGTTTTGGCAAGCGGTGGGTTTGGTGGAGTCAGCTGGAACGGGCCGTCACCAGCACAGGGCAATTGATGGCCTCCTCCCATTCAGCCCCCTGCTACCAAAACCGTTGGTTTATCCCCAATGCACTGGTGTGCCAGTTGCGTGATGCTAGGAGAAAGGTCCTGTCATTGCCTAATTATAGGAACTCCGGTCTCCTTTCGTAAACATAGAAATAAAACCAAACTTCTCTGCTGTAGCTTGCTAAATATCAGTATTGTGTTATGTCACTAGGTTTCTGTAATGACCACATTTATACATGTTTTCATAGTTGGAGGTTTTTGCCTAAAACTTTCTCAAAGAGTTAGTTTTCCTCTGTGTTTCAGATCTGAAGGTACTAGTTCTGGTGACGCAAAGGTCACAGCTCAAGTTGCCAGGGAAGAATCAGAGCTCTGCTCCACCAGTGTGGGTAGTCATGTTCTTCTCGGAGATCATTCCACTTCCTTCTTGTTTTGTTTGTCCTGCTCACTCAATGATTTGTTATATCATCCCTCTTATCTTTTGATCTGAATTGCTGCTGCCTTGAGTTCCACATGGGATTGTGTGTGTTAGAAAAGATGAATGTAGAAAAGGAAGAGATAAGATTTCAGGTTTGGGTGAATCGAGCCATCCTCTTTCAGTCCTTGCAAGATGGAATCTTGGTAGAAAAAGGAATAATCGAGAGTAGTCATGTTTAACAGAAGGCTTGGAAACAAAAAGTTTGGAAACAAAAATTGCTATCGACAGCAGAGCCTGGGTGTGCAGGGCTGAATGCTGCAGCTGTGGTAAGAGTTGGCAAGAGTGATGATGGTGATAAATGGTTGCTGTAGTATTGAATCCTGCTGTTCTGTAGCCTAACATGCGTGCTGGCTTGGGTGGATATTAAGTCCCCTTAACATCTCCCTTCTCTCTTCCCAAGTATGTATTGTTTCTAGCTGTACACAATCTTTACTTGATGTTTAACTTAAAAATACAGAAAGTTATGTGTTTTTCCTGAACTGTTGCAGGGCACAGCGTCCTTGGAGTGAAGAGACTATGTATTGATATTGCAGACAGGAAATAAGCCATCCTTCTTGCTCCTCAGGGCTTTCTATCCTACACTGTGCCTTAAACATGGAAACTGTAGAAATGAATAGTGTATCCTTGAAACGTCCTCACTCTGAGGATGATGTGGCTAATGCAGATGAACTTAAAAGACAGAAGATCTCAGAGCAGTCTAGGACAGGAAATGACTCTGGGCAGAGCATTGAGACTGTAAGAGAACAACCTGACAAATCTCTGCTTGAGGACACAAAGAATGAAATAATCGCCCACGAGGAAAGTGAGGAGCAGGAAGATGAGGAACTAGAGGACAGTGATGAAGATGGAGATCCAGAGAGCTTTGCAGACATGATGAAGCATGGACTGACAGAAAGTGATGTTGGCATAACTAAATTTGTTAGCACTCATAAAGGGTTTTCTGGAATCTTGAAAGAGAGGTAACTCTTTGTCTTGTTATGTATGTTAATTCCTTGCATTAAGCAGCTGTTCTCCATTTTCCTTTTCTGACTAGCAGGATGCAACTGGATTATGTGCAGCCGCTTGGGAGGCTCATCACTCTCTTTTCCTAGTGCTGAGACTGAAAGAGAAAGGTTTAATTTGGGACTTTTCCAGATTGTTGTGTTTGATGTTTTTGGGTTTTTTTGTTTGTTTGTTTTGTTTTTTCCTTCTGCTTTCCTGTCAAATGGAGCTCTGAAGAAAGAAGCTGTGTATGGATAGGAGTACATGATTACACTGACCTTTGCCATTTGTCTTGCTCTCTGGCAGCGGCATACAGCAGAAAACCTTATGCAGTACAACCACCTTTTGTACCACTCTTCGGTGCTAATAAAGATGCACTGGAGAATGGTGTTGAAACCATCCCTCTTTGGTTCTTTGCTTTTCCCTGACTTTTTTATGCTAATGTCTTTAAACACGTATATTGTCAGATGATTCATTAGGCTTTAAATTATAGTCTGATCAGTTGTAATGTCATTTACAAAACATAAAAGGGAATTTTATAATCCAGGGTGTGGGATTTTACATTGGGTTTTAGTAGCTTTTTAAAATGAAACATCTAGTTTTTTTAAATTAAATAACATCTTTGAATAAAACAGAATGCAAATACAAAAACTCACTGAAGTGAGGATCATTGTTGCCCTGACTTAGCAAAGCAGTTAAGGATGCTTTGTTTACACACCAAGAAGTCCCTATTTTTGAATACTGGCTTCATATATAGATCATTTTACATAATAAAGTGATATGTACATATTATGCATGTATTTAATCTTTATATGCAGCATTAAGCAGCTGGCATAATCCTCCACTGGGGGACACAGTCTGTGCTGAACCTCCTGGGAAATTTGCCAATTTTGAACCAAGGTGGCCAAAGGCAGCTGGGTGGTACAAACGTTTGTGGGCCCATGCTTTTTCTCCTGGTTTATGACACCTATCATTAATTTAGTCCTGGTGTTTTATGGTACCAGTCACTAGCATGTCTAGAGAGCTACAAAGAATAAGAGAGAGGCCACAACGCTGCTCAGGAAGGAATTCTACCAGTATGATGTGTGGCTGCACAGAGATACGGCAAACGGGAGCTCGGGGGAGACGCAGTAGAAACATTCCCCTGGTGAAGTTTTCTTCATCTTGCAACATTCATAGACTACAATTTTTTTTCTTTTTTTTTCTTTTACAAGCAGATGCTACTTAAAAATGATTTAGCAATTGCAACGTAGTCTTTCTGTGCTCTGTTAAAATCAGGGTGTTTTTATTATTGGACATAATGACTTGATTGAAAATGTCACAAATTCTTTGTTACTGTCATAGAGTATGCAGAGTAACTGTTTATTTGCAAGATGTCCTCTATAATTGAATATATGTAACACAGCTGAATTTGTCCTGCTTTCCTTAAAGAGTGGCTCACATGCACTTTATTCTGCAGGTTATTTGAAGTGACAAAGTTAATGCATTTGTGTTCACATTGTAGCAATGCAGTAGAGTCTTAATTGTCAGTAATGACTGGGATTGAGGATATGCTTTACTAATATCTGCAAGCTAGTGAGAAAATGCCTGAGAATAACTACAGCAGGTGTTTGGTTATCTGCAAAGCAGTCTGCTGTGTTTAGATATGCCAGACTTTCTTCTGTGTTCTCATGGTATCCTTCTGAGGGGTGAGAATAGGTACAGCTTTCTCATGGTTGAATTTTTTTTAATGTGAATTGAATTAAGTGAATTCAGAATTCTTGAATGAATTCTTCTAACAAACGACTTCTTGGGAAGGGACTTTGTCATGTGGGATTTTTATTTTTGTATTGCAATTTTAATGGGTGTTTCTTCCTATCAGATACTCGGACTTTGTTGTTCATGAAATAGGCAAAGATGGACGTGTGAGCCATTTAGATGACTTCTCTGTTCCAGTGGATGATGAGGTAAATTTTGAGGTAAAGAGTTGGTAATGGCTATGCTCCTTAAGGAAAAACTTTAAAAGGCTGAAAATTGTTCCATGAGGGTTATTGGATGTTTTGTTTTTTCCTCCCTCAAATATGTATCAGGACCCATCAGAAGAAACTTTTACAGTTTTGTCAGACGAAGACAAGCAGCGTTTAGAGGAGCTCCAGCTTCTTAAGAATAAGGAAACTAGTGTTGCCATAGAGGTATAATTAATAAATGATATGAAGTTCGGGGGAGGGAGGAGGATGAGAGAGTGAGTGAGTGAGTGAGTGGAAGGTACGTGCTGTCTCGTGCATGTAAGGTATAAGAGCAGTTTGAACACGACGCGGCAGCTAATACTGAAACGTTTCCAGTTTAGGGTTCAATTTTGTAAAGCCTTACTCAAAATTCATGTACATGACTTGTCATTTTGATTTCAGTGGGACTGCACATGAACTCAAATACACATCTTAATTTCTGTGGTGTTAAAATTTTCTTGAGGTATTTTTGTTTTCTGTCTAGTAGTATTTTATAGGATAATTATGTAAGAAGGATTAAATAAAACATCCATCCTGATGAAAGGCTATTTTCAAGGTCAGTGTTTAGTGATTTAATAGAAAAGAAGGTAAATATGCTCTTCTGTAACAAGAAAATAAGAAGGTAAAAAATGAAATAAAAACTTGGTATTTTTAAACATCCAAATATTCCATATATTTGAAGAATAACTGTTGAGCTACATTTGGGACAAAGAGATGAGTAGGATTAAATCTGGTAATTTCAAATAAGCATTCACACATTAAATAATCTTATCTTTTTTTTTTCCCTTTAATGCATATAGAAAAACTTCATTGTGCCAGAGTTTACGTTAGAAGGGGAAATTTTGTTAAGCACAGAAGAGAGAAATAGATCTTGAGAATTCTTATATGAATATTGAGACTGGGGTTTGTAGCAGAGCTGTTTATTATTTTTCCAGCTAATTTTAATGAGTAGGCCAGACTTTTAAAAGTATACCTTTTTAGTACTTCAGTGTGATTTGGTAGGTTTTCTTTAAGCCTGCAAAATTTAACTGTGAGAGAATCCCTCCCCTTTTGTATTACTTTATTTGGCTTCTGCATATGTGTGTATTAACACAGGTAATTGAAGACACCAAAGAAAAAAGAACAGTTATCCATCAGGCTGTGAAGTCCTTGTTTCCTGGGCTGGAGACTAAAACAGAAGATCGAGATGGGAAAAAATACATTATTGCTTATCATGCTGCTGGGAAAAAAGCACTGGCAAGTGAGTTTCAGTATCACAGCAGTTGGGTAAAGTAAATGCTAAAATTATCCCCAAAATAAAATTTGTTAGTAAGTACTTCAAGTGGAGCGTACCTCCTAATGTAGTCTGGCTTTGCTGTCTCTTCTTTGCAACTGATGCTGCACACCTAAAACAACTAGGAACACAAGGAGTATCTCAAATTTAGATTACTACTTGTTTTTTTGTTTTGTTTTTTCTTTTTTTCAAAATCATTCGTCAAATACAAACATGTTAGAAGGGAGAGGATCTTTTGCTATTTCAGTGGGTATACCAAATTAAGGGTTTTATTTTCAGTATTGTTTGAACTTAGCTTTCATGAACTTACCTGGATGTGTAAGTGTGCATTGAGGATGTAGTTGAAATGCGTACATTACACTGACAGTTAGTGTAATCTTGACTGTTGGAAAATCCATGACAAAATTCTCAATGACTTGAATAGAGACAAGCACTTACTTGTTTTCTCAGAGTTACAGTTTTATATAAACTTAATATATTTGCCATGATCTCTAAGGCTACTTCTGCTTCCAAGGCTAATTATATTTGCAGAAAATTGTCTTTATTTGTAATAAATCATGATTACTATTTTGGAATGATCAAAGTAATGAAGGATTTTCAAAATTAAGTATTATCCACCTTAATCTTGCCAAATACTGTTTTGGTTACTGGGGATAAATTCATGTGTTCTACATTTTTTTTAATGTTATTACAAGTTTGTTACTACTGTAAGTTGAGAGGATTGTCTACATGCAGAATGTTGCACATTTAACAAAAGGTATTAAGGTTTGGTTTGGGTTACATTTATTGCATTCCTATGTCATTTCAACCTACTGCAAATGACAATATGTAAATCTAGCCCTTTCTTTTTAAAAATGAAGGAGATGGAGAAAGGATAAGGAGGTAATATAAAATTGGAAATAACACCATCTCCACCTTAAATTTAGTTGGGTTTTTTTAAGGCTCATTCTAAGCTAATATGGGAATGTTGTACTTTTATTGGTACAGTTATAATGTGTTACGTATCTTGTTTAACCATGTTCAGAGAATTTGTATGTTTGCATGCTTTATGCATGGAGTATGTATACTTACCAGCACAGAACTCTCCTCAGCCAGTTTTGTTCTCTGTTGGTTTCTAATGGTTTTACCTCCACCTTTTCCTCCTGCTGCTTCTGTTCTTTAACCATTGTTACAGTCAAGTGGTTGTTATTAAGCTGACCAGTCTGATTTAAGAGATACTGTATAAAAGAATTTAGGCATTTGAAATACGCTGAAAAGAATTTAGTTATGTGTCTCTAGGATTAAAACATTATCTGGAGCACCATCTTGTGATGCGGAGGAGCATCATCTATTTAAACTTGGATTCCTAAGCTGTGATGCTACAAACACCTGTGCATGTTGGTGGAAATGTGTGCTGCTTCAGTGAGTGTGTGTAAATGCTTACGAATGTAGGATTTAAGAGTGCAAGTTCTTTTTAGTCAGGATTGTATTTTTCTTCGTGTTTATATAGCCACTAACACATCTCAGTCCTGAGTGGGTTCCCCAGGCAAGAAACATTTCAGAAGTGTAGAATATTCGAATGTTAGCTGAGATATCTGATTACTTTTGTTGATAATGTAAAAGGTTACCAAACATACTTTCCTGAAATTTAGAATTAGAAGGTGCTTTGTGTCTATAGTAAGGTTACACCCAAAATACTTAAAATAGTACCTTACTAAATTGTCAGTAAACTGCTGTTTCATCATTGTCCACAAATGAAGTTCGTTGCATCTCCAGTTGAAGCTTTCCATATGTTCACTGTTTGCCTCTGCACGATTCCATTGCATAACTGTCTAAATTGCTGTCATCCACCACCTAACTGTTGGATGCTCCCTAAAGCATAAACAATCCCATAACCATAAACCTGCATGTTCACCTCTAAAAACCCTTCGACAGTTTAAAAATTAAATGCTACTCTTTTGTGCTCTTTATGCTATGCATTGGGACAGAGGTCAGAACTGCAACAGGTAAGAGATGTTGACATTTCATGCTAACAAAATGAAATGCCAACCATTATGACCTCCTAAATAGCGACAAGACTGGCCAAACCAGTAACAATTAATTCTTTAAAAAACCCTACACTTGTAATGCTTAAAATTCCCTGAAACAGCCAAGAATTGGGCTTGTGCTACCTTTTTTTCCTAGTGCAGTATAGGCAGTAGTCATTTGGTGCAGAGAAAGTCTGCCAGTAATAAGTGATGTGAATTACCAGTTTTGACAGTACTGTTTGACATTTATGGTGAATTTTCCAATGATTTCATTAAGCCAAGCCTTTGCCCTTCAGCCTTGTATTTCAGACACCACTATCTGTATTTATACAACTTTGAAAGTATATAACATACATCCCAATATTAAAAAAGAGCTTCCAGCCCTTGAGTTGCAGCAGAAGGTTTAGACAAAGGTCTTGTAAATACAGTTTTACTATCAAAAATATAACATGACTCTGAAACATAGCAGTAAGGACTGCAAACTGTCCCTCTGGTCCATCTACGCTTTGAAGTATTGTGTGAGGAACGGTGAAATATCAGGATCGTATCTCCAGCCTCCCAGTACTCAGCATAGCCGCAGTGGGGTGGATAGGCACATGGCTATGATGCCCAAAGCATGAGGACCCCATTGGTGTATATAGTATCTATAGAGCCCTTTTAGCCTAGCCCAGATTAGGGCTCACACTGTGAAGGGTGTTGAAGGGTGTCAAAATGACCGTGTGCAAGTTGTATTAGTTACATTTAAAGAATAATTCCAGCTGGAGAACGCTTTCCTTGTTTATCATGCTCTGTCTTCCTCTCTTCCCTTCTAATTACTGAGTTCTTCATGAAGGACCTTGCTCTTCAAGCTGAATGCAGTGTTTCATGGACTGTGTTTAAGGGCAGTGGTGGCTCAGAAGGGAGACCAGCAGCAGCATGAGGTCTTTTAATAGGCTTTGGACCATACCACTCAGTTTAGGTGCTAGGAAACTCCCTAGGAGGGCCTTTGCTTAGAAACTGACAGTACAAGGCAAGTGTTGCAATAATTTTTAAGCGATTAAAAACTGTGTATAGTATTTTATACTGTAGCATCCAAAATTGTTTTTGCAGAAGTGTGTGTATGGATGTCAGCTTCTCAAAAAAAGTAAGAAAGCTTTCTTTTGCCAGAAAGTTTCCTGAAAATTAAATATATTTACTGTCTGTATGGGATATCTGAGCTTTATTAAACTAACGTGAACAAAAGAGTAAAATTTCCCAGGAACTTCTTTCCTGCATTGGTGTTTGTATACTGGAATAGGACTGGCTTTTTCAGTTAGCTTTTGCTGTTATGAAAGATGCTTAAACCCTTTTTGGAACAAAACCAGGAATGTCTGCTTGGTGGCTACCAAGCGATAAGGGACGTCATCTTTAAAACAAATCCTTAGTTTTGTTCTTACAAAACAAAGAATTGAAAAAACAAAGCACCTCAAAATCAGTTGCTAAACCTGTGTAGAATCAGTTCCCCTTCCCAGTAGTGCCATCAACAGTGGATGATTGTAAAAAAAAGTTTTATCTCTGGAGGCTTTTATGTGCAACAAAAGCTTGACAAATACATTGACGGTTTTCTTCCCTCTGCAGAAAAACACCACATAATTGTACAGAATAGTAAATCAGTTGTTAGTGTCTGCAGGAGCTGAAGTTACCTTACCCTCTGGCCTTCTCTAAACACCGCACAGTATCTGGCTTGAATTATTTGTTAATGTCTCTATTGTGCCAGATTTCTCTGTCCCATAGGACTTTTAAAAAAAAAAAAAATCACCTTAAAGTAATTTTTTGTGAGTATACTTTTTTTTTAGACTTTAGACAACCCATGCTTTTGCATGATGCATAAAAAATCTTGCAGAAATAAAGAATGTGTTAGTACTAGAAATAATAATTGTAGTCTTCCCACAAACAGGGCTCTCGTGGTCATCATCTATTAATTATAGAAGGCACTAGATGAAATGTGGAGTGGCTTTTATTGCTGGAAGTCAATGTAATGATAATGGTTTTGAGAAGTTTAATCAGGTAATACAGCAGTTGAATGACTAGGGCATATTTTTAGGTAATTTCATGACAAAGGAACTGTTGCCATTTCACTCAAGATTTTCTAGGTGACAGAATTGATTAAAGAGAAGTTTACAGCCCAGTGGAAGGGGAGAAGGTCTTTTTCAATGTGCTTTGCAGCTTTTGCTGTCAGTAATTCACTTTTTTCTTTTTTTTTAATGCAGGTGAAAATTAGCAGAAGTTGACTCTTGCATATTTGTTCTAAATGTAGCTGCAATGGCAAAGATATTAATTAAAATTTTTAAAAAGTGACACTTTACAAATTTTAACCTTTTGTTTTTAAAGATCCAAGAAAACACTCTTGGCCAAAATCTAGGGGAAGCTACTGCCACTTCGTACTGTACAAGGAGAACAAGGATACTATGGATGCCATTAATGTCCTATCCAAGTTTTTAAGGTAAGGCTGTTGTTTCTGCCAGCCTGGGTAGCATGCAGTCCTCCCCCCACGTGTTTCATTTTACTGTAAATATGCTTCAGAATTATGTAAGAGCAACACAAGTGATTACTATTGCCTAATTTGTAGCCAGTGTTTTAAAAAAAAAGAGTAAGTTATATGGGAATATCAGATTTGAAACTTCTAAGTTTTGGAAGGAGGTAAGAATGCAACAAAATGATCCCAAGAAATTTAAAAGACTGTACTCTACTAGTTCAATGGAGAAAGGTCCACAATTGAAGTTGGCTGATCTGAGAAAGGCTTGGCAGCTCAAAGCCTCCATGTGCGTAACCTCAATTAAAAGCCAGTTTTTTTCCCAGTGTGTGAATATATGCAACTATGTTATGAACCTGTCAGATATTGTTGTGATAATATGCTGATCAGTTCCTAAGCAGTTACAGTTGATAAACTGTTATTCCATGTGTTAATTTCTCCATGGCAACACAGTCTTAGTTCCTTTCATCCCATGAAGTGCAGCAACAAAAAGATTTGCCAAAGGCGTGATGTGAACACAGCGCACTGCAGAGGAAGGACTATTTTAAAATTGGGTCAATTCAGTGATCTACTCATAGAGAAACTTACCCGCTTCTCCCCTCCTTTTCCCTTCGCCCTTCCTGTCCAAAAACAAATGTTTGTAATCTAGATTCGAACCAATATACTACTAGTATTTGTATTTGAGAACAGAATGGTAGGAGCATAGTTTGGCAGAAAAATGTGTGTAATGGCAATCCTGCTACCCCCTGGTGCCCACAGCTGGAATAACTGGAACTATTCCCTGTGTAACACAGGCTGTAAAGTACAAAGTGGAAAGGAAAGGAAATTTTCCTCTCAAGGAAGGAAATGGATCAAATTTTAAATTAACTTCTCATATTCTCAAATAATGTGCATGCATCATATTCAAACAGGCATGTTATTTGAAGTTTAAGGAAGAAATGGACATGAATTTATTTTTTTTTTAGTGAAATCAATGGTGGCTGCACACTTGTGCATTGAGTGGATGTATACAAAGAAGTACTTCAGAGCTTATATTCTGAAAGCACCGTTGTGGTAAACGTGAATCTGTTTACGTATAATTAAAACAGAAGTTTCCCTATGTTTTATGTGCTCATAGATGAGATTAGAAAATGTCACACGTATGTCAAATTGTAGGGTAGTTCTGGGGAATATATGTATATTTTCTATTTTGAATAGAGAAGATTAATAATTCTAGTTAAATGTGCTGAAAATTGTGTTTGATCTGTGGCTATTTTAATATACATAATATCTGTTACTGTTGCTTTTAAGAGTGAAGCCAAACATATTTTCCTACATGGGAACTAAAGATAAAAGGGCTATAACAGTTCAAGAGATCGCTGTTCTTAGGTAAGTGAAAGTATACTGGAGTATTTGCACTCCTACCATGATGTGTTGAATATCTCGCTAAATACCTTGAAGACTCAGTATGCATGTGACACAAATGGCGGATTCAGGTCCTGATCTTGTAAAGCACGTGTATTAATGAAGATGCTATAATCCTTTTTTATTCCATGGTGATTGCTAGTATTTTCAGTCAGTGGAGCTCTGACTCATAGGCTGGATACATGTATTTGGCTGAGGCAGGGGGCCAAATTGCTTATGTGCTCTTACGCCGCATGACTCCCATGCAACAGCAGAAAAACAGAATAACATGGTGAAAATTATGTCCCATTTCCTTCCTGACTTTAGTTCCCCCCTTCCTCCAGCTAGAATCCTGTTTTCTTTCCCACTGAACTCTGTGAACAGCTCCAGAGAAGGCTAACCACTGCCTTTGCTCATCTCTGGGTAGAAGGGGCAAAAAACAATGAGGAATTTTTCCTGCCTTAAGCTACTCCCGTAAGTCGCCTACTAAGAGAAAATAAAATTTATTTTGTCATATTCCAAGATAATTACATGGTTTCTGGGCACCTGAAATTAGTGTTACATCCATAACTGAGAATGATGGATGCCCCGCAGTCATATATTACAATATCCGTTTAGCTAGCTGGAATATTCTGCCTGGATTAGTATGTACAACTCTCTGAAAACCACATTGCTCAAGTGAGGAATTCCAAGGTTTGAGAGCCAGGAATTTGATCAAATCCTTGTTAAAAGGAGGGTGTTCACTACTTAATTGTTCATATTTTTCCTCCTAGTGGTTTGCATGTGCATACGTTTGCACATGTAAAAGGAATTACTAATTTGTGAGTCGTGAGAAGCCCCAGATTCTCATTGCTGCAAGGCAAGTTTGCAAAGTGATGACCATTAATCAAACTTGTGGTGTAGCCGTCTCGGGTGCTGTTCTGTTTACTTTTAACATGATCACAGTTAATGTTGTGTCCGAGAGCTTCAATGTGTTGTAAGCATTGATTCGGGGGGGAACGTACTGATTTGTGGTGTCTGTTCAGTAGTGCCACAGTACCCGTCTCCCCTGCGCAGCCTTGGAGAAGGATGGTGCAGCAGAGGAGACATTACCATTTATCAGCCCTCTCTGAGCTGAGTACACTGGCCATGCTAGTTGATAAACTTGTCTGTCCTGGTATAAATTTTAGTGGAAGTGTCAAAGAGCAGCTTGGTGATGCAAAGAACAGGCTGTGCTTCCAAAAGTACTAGCAACAAAAATGACAGATATCAGTGACAGATTGGATTTCATATTCTTTCATCTGCGCTAAGCTTACAGAGTGGCTAATTACTTAATTCTTGAGTTTATGACTGTGCTGACTGGAGTGTATTCATGGTGCAATTACTCAAATAGAGCTGAGTTCAGCTTGTTGGGTATGGTATACATCAATATTGCAACATACTTTTTTTTTTGAGTGCACGCTGTAACATAGATGTGAAAAGACAGAACTAACAGTCTTTGTCACAGTATAAATTTTCTCTTGTAGAAGTAGCCTTAAGAATTATCTGTTCTTTTCATTAAAGTACTTTGAAAAAGGCAACAGTAGAAAATTGGGGAAACTGGACTCGCTGCTTTTTGTTTTGAAATGCTGGAATTTCTGTATTTATTTAATTATCTGCTTTTCTAAGCGTAGGTTGGTCACTGTTGTCTGTTTCTTTTAGAATCACTGCACAAAGACTTGCTCATTTGAATAAATGTTTGATGAACTTCAAATTAGGAAATTTCAGTTACAAGAACCATCCACTGAAATTAGGAGAACTGCAAGGGAACCATTTCACAGTTGTTCTCAGGTAATATGTTAGTACGTATTTAGACAGTTCTGTTAGAATTTTTTTTACTTTAAATAGGTAAGACATATCAATACATCTTGAGTTAGAAAAAAGAAGAAAAGTCTTTCTATTGGCAGGACTGTTGAATTAGATATGTGATATATAATGTTAATGTTGAGCTTTAATATTACAGGGATCACAAAATAGTGTAAGGTCTTTAAGCCCTTAATAATCTGTCTATAACTTTTTTTTTTTTAATGCTAGAAACATAACAGGAACTGATGACCAGATAGAGCAAGCAATGCACTCTCTCAGGGAAATTGGATTCATTAATTACTACGGAATGCAAAGATTTGGAACCACAGCTGTTCCTACGTATCAAATTGGCAGGTATGTGTTGTTTTCATCCCCCTCTTTTTTTATTTTTCTTTTTTTTTAATTTTTAGCCCTGTATATCTGCTAATGTATTTTGGAGAACTTCTTGCTAGCATATTGCATGTGCCAGTTTTAATTTTAGATTCAAGAAAGAACTTGTTTCAGAACTTGCTTCAGGAGGTATCTTGCATAATATTACTACTTTTAATATTGTATAAATCTAAACACTTATACTTCTTTTTCTGGTTAAGTGGGCTAAATCTCCTTAAAACGTATTTAGTCAGTTCTTAATACAGCTTCCTGTTTGAATCTTAGAGCTATTCTTCAGAACAATTGGAACGAAGTAATGGATTTGATATTAAAACCACGACCAGGAGGTAAGGACTGAAAAATGATACATTAAGTGTTTCTGCCTCTCCTCCTCTAAGAATTGTATGTTCAGGAAAAACACTTTTAGATTCTTTTAATTTGAAAGGATGATGTGAGGACAGCTTTGCATGTGCTAAACTTCAGACAGTTTAGCAGCGGACAAGCAATCTTCAGACTCTCTGCCTTTGTGCTTCTCTTTCCTTGCTTTGCAGTTTCTTGCAGTGGGAGTGAAAAGAGACTGAATACTTATACACAGAGTCTGCTCAGACTCCACGTGGAGCCTTCCAACCTCAACTATTCTGTCTTTCTATTAATCTGTGTAATTACCATGACTGAAACTTTAATTTTTCAGCTGTTTTAACAAAAGGTGAAATGGATGCTTTTTTGGTGTGTAGTTAAAATATTTTTATTTTACATCCTGATTCTAGCTGAAAAGGGATACTTAGTAAAATGCAGAGAAGAATGGGCAAAGACTAAAGATCCAGCAGCAGCCCTCAAGAAACTACCTGTAAAAAGGTGCGTGGAAGGACAGCTTCTACGCGGACTCTTAAAGTATGGAATGAAGAACATAATCTCTGCATTCGGCATAGTGAGTGTAAAAGTGCTGTGGGGTATTTACTTGAATAAACACTATTTTGATGGTATCGTGATGAATTTGAAATAGACTCATTGATGCTTGATGAGTAGGAGGTTACGTGTAAAATCTTTACATTTATCCTGCCTCTTTGCTTGAAGTACTGCTGCATGGTAACTGACGACATCTGTAGTTAATGTGTGCATAATGAGCTTTCCAATTTATACAACTATCTCTGGTAGGTTGGAAGCAATACAGTTATACTTAGTAACCATATATAATACAGATCTGAGAATTTTGCATAAGTTCAGTATCAGAGTTTTTCTGTTGCTTTACAAGTATGAATCAAACTGATAGTGTGCTAATGAATCAGCTTGGCATAGACGTGGTGCATTCACTGTCGTTTTCAAGTACTGTAATCAAGATCAAGCCTGGAGAAAATACCTCATCACCAGCAAACTACTGGGCCCATTGTAAGAGCGGAGGAATAATTTCTTGTTTATGAAGAGGATAATTAGCATAACACTCTGCTTTCACATCTGCAAAGTTTACTTAAGATTTCAGGAGGTTGAGTATGAATTCAGTATTTCGTAATAGCTCTATGTGTTTGATGAGCTGTTGAATGAAAAAGAAAATTTTAAAAAAGCTTTTTCTTTAAATTTAAGCACAGAGGTTTTTTTGTGTGGATTTCAAACGTATAAAAGCATTATCTCTTCACATACCCTTTTCCCAAATAGCGAACAAAAACCAAATCTGTATACCAAGGAATTGTGTTAGTCTTGTTGCTGGACAAGATAACATTTCAAATACATGCTTTTTTTGTTATGATTGAGAGAAAAAACTTAAAAATACATCTTTTTAATGTTTCTTTTTTTTTTTTCTTTAGATACCAAGAAATAATCGTTTAATGTATATTCATAGCTACCAGAGTTATGTGTGGAATAATATGGTGAGCAAGAGAATAGAAGAATACGGGCTTAGAGCTGTACCAGGAGATCTCACACTTAAAGGAGGTAAAATCAGACAAACAAAAAGCCAGTGATGCTCTGTAGTTCAAATTCCTAGGAGAACAAGACCCGTATCTGTTTATGTGGTACTGCATACATGTTCTCTTTTCCCTCTCACCCATTTTGGTCCAGTGATTTCTGAATCCATTGGCCAGTTTTAGTTAAATTTTACAAGGAATTGGAAGTTAGATAATACGCTTCCATGAGCTGTTGGTTTGCTTGTTTTTCCAAAAAGCTTGATAGGGAGGACTGATAGAAGGACTGATTGTTCTTTTGAATGATCTCAAACCTAGTTGAGCTATGGAGAACTATGGAAGGATGTTATGAATGTTTTAACCACAGAAGTTTTTGTTTGCATTAGTATCTTGTAAAGCAGAGACTCCACTCAGTTAAAACTTTCTTCACTTGGATTTGCTCTGGCATTTCTCTGGGGTGAGAATCAAGTGGTTCATTTTAAATTTAGCTAATGTTAACTGTGACAGGCATTCATACCAGTAACTCTTCATTTTCTGTCCTGATATAGCCACAGCTGTTCATATCGAAGAAGGAGATGTTGATAACTACACTATCCATGACGTAGTGATGCCATTGCCTGGATTTGATGTTATTTATCCAAAGCATAAAAGTAAGTCTGACTGATAACTTACGTACTTACTCTGAAAATGTAAGTCTTCCTTAAGATTGTTCTTAAAAGGAAGATTAGATCTATGCAACCTTGGTGACCATTAAAAAAACCACACTATTTCAGAGCTCTGATACATTGCTGCCAGCCTCTCCCATTGTGATAATAATGGTCTGCATTGTAATTTGTTTCATTTAACATAAATCTGTTTCACATTTCTTTTTAGCTAGTAGCTTTTCCAAAGAAAGAAATTTTTCACTGAGGCAAAATTATTTATCTCAGTACAAGGGGAGAAAAAAAAGGTGAAATGTTAATTAAAAAGTGTATGCATTTGATTTTTAAATTAGAAAACAAACCAAACTTCTAGAATTTGTAACCCAAGCAAACACTTGAAGTTAGGAAAAAGAACCACATCTGTTTAATTAAATATTAACCAATATGAATATTTAAAAAAAAAAAAGCGTATCTTCCATCTCTTGTATATCAAGTACATTGGATGTAAATTGTTTTTAATGGAATAGGTTGAGTGGTCTATAATGATCTGCATGGAACACAATGCTATTATTAAGGGATAAAGTTGTAGAATCATTTTGGTTGGAAGGGACCTCGGAGACCATCTGATCCAACCTTTTGGTCAAAGCAAGGTCAGTGCTATATTCAGGCCAACTTGCTCAGGGCTTTGTCCTGTCAGGTCTGAAACTTTCAAGAACAAATAGTCTCTGAGTTCTCCTTTAAGTCTTCTCTTCTCTAAGCTAAAAAAGCCCAGTTCTCTCAGACTCTCCGCTACAAGCCCTGGCCATTGGGGTGGTCCTCCATTGGGCTCGTTCCAGTTTATCAGCATCTGCTTTGTACTGGGCACACTATTCTAAGTGCAGTCTCATAAGTGCCCAGTAAAGGACAGTAATTATTTTTCTTGGTGTAGCTACTGGCTAAGCTCCTGTTGCTATTAGCTTTTGTTGTTGCCAAGGCACTCTGCTAAGTCTCCTTTCCACTGGGAATCCCAGGTGACTGTGAGCAGAGTTGCTCCCTAGCCTGTACCATTGCAAGGAGTTAATCGCTCTCAGGTACAGGACTTGGTCTTTGCTGAATTTCATGAGGTTCCTCTTGGCCCATTCCTCTAGCCTGCCTAGGTCCCTCTGAATGGCAGTCCTGCCCTTGGGTGTATTGACTGCCACCCCAGCTTGATTTTGTCCACAGACTTGTTGAGGTGAATTCCAGCTCATCCACTTACGCTGATAAAGGTATTTAACAGGACACATCCCAGTTCCTTGAGGAACTCCGCCTGTAACGAGCTTCTAGGTAGAGCTCAAACCAGTAGTGACTACCCTTTGAGACGATCAGCCACAGTTCTTCACCCATCTAGCAGTCCACCCACTGTAATGTTCTACCCTTGGATACAAGGATTCTGCGGGAACATGTCAACAGCCTTGCTAAAGGCAAGGTAGGCGATAGTCACTGCTCGCCCCTCATCCACACATGTAATGATTCCATCATAGAATGCAGTAAGGTTGGTGGGCCTTTTGGTCTTTCGTTTCCTTTTTCCCCCTTTGGTAAAACCATGCTCACTATTCTTCTCATCGTGTGCCCAGAAACATGTTTCAAGAGGATTAGCTCTGTTATTTTTCCCAGGGACCAAAGTGAGTCTGACTGGTCTGTAATTCCCTAGATCATCCTTCTTGCCCTTTCTGAAGGTGGGTGCAACACTTGGTTTTCTGCAGTCACTTGGGACCTCCCCAGATCTCCACAATTTTTCAGAGATGGTAGAGAAAAGCTTTACCATGATGTCAGCCCCCTCTCTCAGCCTGTATCTTCTTCTGCTATTGGTGGTCCCTCTCTTTCCTGAATCTTGTCTCCAGGAACAGAGGCCTGGGAGACTTTGCTGGTCAAGACTGAGGCAAAGGAGATGCTGAGACCATCAGCCTTATGTCTGTCACTAGACCAGCTGCCCCATTTAGCAGCAGGCCAACATTTTACTTGTAGTCTTTTATTCCTGATGTTGCAGTTTAACTCTTGTTACTCTTGATGTCTGTTGGTGATTTCAACTGTAGCTGAGCTTTGACTTACCTAACACCATCATCCCTACACGCCTGGACAATGTTTATATACTCCCTCTTTGTAGTTGGCCCTAGCTTTCACCTACTGTATGTTGTCCTTACATATGAGCTTAGTCATGAGTTCCCTACTTAGCCAAATCAGTCTCCTGATACATATGCTTGTTTTCCTCAGTATTTGGTTGAACTCCTCAGTATTGGTTGCCCTAAAAGACCAGTCGGGGTCTCTTAAGACTCTCTGCCTGTCAGAGCTAGGTGCCAGAGCTAGGATCCCATTTATCACCTATCTCTGAAACACTTGGAAGGTGAGGATCTGTTTGTGATGCTGTGTTGCACTGAGCCACATTGAGTTAAAAGATTGGAAGGAAAAGCTGCAATTTTTTACATTCAATATATTTATACTGGGATTTGCCCACAGTAAGCCTAACTTATCCCTGTTAAAAATTGCCAACTGCATGAAGTAATGCTGGCAATTGCACTGCAAATCAGAGGCACCAGACAACATTTTAGCGGCAGTATATTCTTGTATTTCCATTGCTTTCCCTGTCTTGCCCAGGTGTGCAGGCACACGCTCTTTCTTAAGGATACAAGACACTAATACTCCTTCTGTTGGCAGAGTATGTAAAGGTCCCTACAGGCTAATTTCTTCACAGGGCTTTCTTAACTCATTTCACTCTGCTGCTTTTTCAAAGATAGAGCAATGGGTAGTCTGGCCCATTTTTTTTTTTTTGGTTGGTTGTTTTTTGGGGGGGGGATTCTCCATATACCTGATATTAGTCTTGTGACATTTAGATAATTGGAAAGCACATGTGAGATGTCAGTGAAATGCCAATGAAATATTTTGTCAATTCTGTTTTCAGCTGAAATTTTGATTTGCTAAGATTCTTTTTTGGTTACTGCCTCTACTAATCAGATTGTAGAAGCAGACATTGTAGGTAGTAAGATTTGCAATAAGTAATTTAAACTTCTGTGTGACACTTATCCCATATATGCTGAAAACTGCTAAATAAGGGAAGGAATGATCCATGAAAACAGGCTGTTTCAGTCAGCCGCACTATGCTCTCTCCTATTAAATATTTTCCTATCTTGCAGTTGGTGAGGCCTACAAGGAAATGCTAGTAGCTGACAATCTTGATATCAACAACATGAGGCATAAGATCAGAGATTATTCACTTTCTGGAGCATATAGAAAAATTATCATTCGACCTCAGAATGTCAGTTGGTAAGTAGGAGGATAAAGGAAATTATACTTGAATTGACAGCATAGAGTATGTGTGGGATGACTAAGTACAAGAACCCACGGGACATACATGTAGACTGAAGCATAGGTAAGGAGGAATCTCCCTGCGTTTGCCTCCATGTTTCTTTCACAGCTGAAGTTGAACCATAGCCTTATTTCTTCCTTGGTCCTCTGTTTCTGTGATGCATGAGTGTCAAGACATGTATGTAGTTGTTACACTCCTTGGAAGGGCTTGCCCGAACACTTCATAGATAATTATGTTGAAACCATGATAGATAATATTCAAAATGAGGGTTTTGTAGTCTTGCTCTGAGAAAGTTGGTCTCCAATTACCTGTCTGTCAATCAGAAAGATTTGTATCACTTAAACCTATTTAATCACTGTTGTTAGAGATACAACCTAGTTGTCATATGGCAACTGAATAAATACCTTTTAAACAGGTGACTGTACAAATGTGCAGAAAGACTTGATCACTGATGCACAGAAAAAAATAGAGGGTTTAGGAGGGAGACAAAAAATACAAATGTTTACACTTTATTTTAATTAGTGCTGGTTTAAAGCTTACCTGCTTCCCAGTTACTTTTTCAGCCTCGTCATTAGATATGGAATTTCTGTTAAATGAATGGCAGAAAGGAGAATATGTATTTTAAGCCCTTTCAAAGAAGTTCAGATAGCTTTCTTCAAAATTAAGCCTTCGCCTCCCCCCCCAAGTATTCTTAGAGTTGACACTATTCTTCCCATAATTTTATAAACTATACTTCTTGTATAGCTGGAAATCCTGACAGCCCATGAAAGAAAACAGATGAGTTATGCCAAGAAACTTCTCACTAATTTATTATTTCTCTTATAATCTTCATCAGAGGCAAGTCTTCTACATAAAGCTTTACCAGTTACTGCACCATAAATGTCTTCTTACCTTATTAGAAAATCAATTCTATTTCTATTTTGACTGTCAAAATAATAATAAATAATATTATAATAAAAATATAAATTTATAGAAAATAATAATATAATTTTTTATTCTAAATAATTAAGAATAATAATTAAAAAAATCTTATGTACATTATAAAGGGAGGTTGTTGCATATGATGATCCCAGAATCCCATTATTTACTACGGATTTGGATAAGCTGGAAGGAAAACCATTACCCGTCCTTCCTACAGGTAAGTTGATTTTTCAGCTGCTGTTTGCAAAATAGAAGTTTGATCTGGCTGTTGCTTTGAACTGCTACATATTGAAAGCTCTTTTAAGGAGGAGCTTTCCTTTAACTACTGTCAAGCAATGGTATTAAAGATATCCAAAGTTAGGTGTCTAAATAAGGACCTTTATTTTGCAAGAGTGCCAGCAATTCTGCCAGCAGTCTGTATTGACTATTACATTTTCTTAGTCATCTGTAAAATCGAGTAAATGCTTAGCAATAAATGTCTGTGAAATGCATGAAGGTGGAATTAAGCCACAAATTGTGTGCTTTAGCATGTATTATTTGTTCTGAACATAAGAGACTACTCAAATACTTAACAGAATTCAATGGAAACTTTTTTTATAACTCTGGTCACAAGGTCTTTTGACATGACTATCTACAGGAAGTGAAGAGAGACTAGGAATTAACTTTTGAAAAAACAAAAGTTTATTTTGCTTTTAAAAGAAGAAAACCCCCAAAACACCACTTCCCTGCTGAGAGAAAATATTAAAAAGAAGTTGGTTTATGAAATTCCACTGTGGATTGTAAATTGGAGTATGGTGGTGGTTTTGTTTTATGGGTTGGGGGGTTGGTTGTGGAAAATTTTAGTCCAGTTTAGATGGCACCCAGAATAAGCATTACTTACACCCTTAACGACTTTTTCTTGCTTTGTGTCTCCTCTTACCCTTCATGTTAGATGGTAAATTCAGGGCACTGAAGATGGAGTTCTCCCTTCCCCCATCCACTTACGCTACCATGGCAATTCGAGAAGTTTTGAAAATGGACACAAGCATAAAAAACCAGACACAACTGAATACTACCTGGTTACGCTGAATGAACTGCAAAAATTACTTAGATTTTAACGTATATAAAGTGTTTTCCTATTGACGTGTTCTGTACAAATCTTCAAAGATAGGTAGTAAGAGATTTGTATTTTTTTAAGTTTTTATTAGTGCTAGCATTTAACTTCAGTAGTCATTTGCAAGATAGTGACTGTAATATATAGATCTTAGTGACTGGTGCTTTTTAATGAATAAGTTGCTTGAGCTGTAACATGGGTGCATCTTCAAGAAATGGGCTTGTAATAATGTCAGACCTGGAAGAATGTTTAGCTTGCTTTTTTTTTTTTTTTCCTTTTTGGCAAGCACTGAATGTTTTCATGAGTTCAGCACACCTTGAAGTCTCTTCAAATACATTAGATTACAGCTTTGGAAAATGAGTTACAATAAAATTAAGATACCGATGAACACTTCTATCGCAGGAGGTTTTGCTGGTACCATTTGTGCTGACGCACTAGAGGATTCTATTAGCGAGGCTTTTTATGGGCTGTAAAGATGTACAGCTGTTCTAAGCAGTTGGTCTTTTAATTGAGAAAATACTTTTGTGTATTTTCCAGTTTTACTAATACGTGTACCAAAGAACACGTACTGAAAATAAATTAACCTGGAAGTCTAAGTGTGCATCAGTAACTCTTTCCTTTACACATCTGTTCTAAAAAGGCATTTTCAGCCTCTTTCTAAACCGAATAAAAAGCTTGTGTTGCTAAAATCATGTAAAGAGAAGAGGGTCAGCGCCGTTGCGTGCCGTGGTGGCCGGAAGGCTCCTCCCGCCCGTGAAGTACCTCAGGAGAGGAGGCGTCTCCAGCACCCGGAAGCGGTGAAGGCTCCTGGCCCAGCGGGGCTGCGCTTCCCACACAAAATCGGCTGCTGGCCGAGCCCAGCCTTCCTACAAGCGCGACCGCCGACCCACCCGGGGCGGTGTGAGGGCCCACAGACCGTGCCGCCGTGGCTCTCGGCGAGGTGCCGGCCTGGCGCCTGCGCGGTGCGGGCGGAGCGCCGCCGGGGCGCCTCAGCCGAGCCAAGGGGCGGGGCTGGGGCAGCGGGGGTGGGGCAGCGCGCATGTGCCCCGCGCCGCCCGTGCTGCGCCCACGTGACCCGCCGGCGGCGGGGCTGCGGGCTGCTGACGCGGCAGGGGCGGGGCTGCGGCGGGTGAGGGCGCCGCGGTCCTGTCAGCGGGGCCGGGCCGGGCCGGCGGCTTCCCGGGGCCGCGGGGAGGGCGCTGAGGGGACCGGCGCAGGCTTGAGGGCCGCCACGGGGACCCGACCCAGTAGCGGTCCTTGCAGCGGGTAGCGGCCGGCCGGGAGGAGTCCTGGCCTGCCTCGGCGGGCCCGGTGGGAACTCCGCTGCCCGTCACCCCGAGCTCCGCTGCCTGTACCCGCTCGCTGGGCGCCGTCCAACCTGCGAGGGAATCGAGGGCAGAGCCCGGAGTGGGGGAAGAAGGGCTCGCCGAGGCGTTAACGGCTGGCGGGGAAAGGGGCTGCTTGGTCGCCTGGCCTGGGCCCTGGGCGGCAGGGGGCCTCGCCCAGAGCCTCCCCGGGGTCCGCAGAGCCTCCCAACGCTCCGTGAAACGGCCTGGCCCTCTGGCGAAGGTGGGTGCAGAGCTGCGTGCTTGAGCAGGGAGGTAGTTGGAGGTTGCTCCCCAGTGTTCTGTTCCTGTCTCCGGTATCCTGATCCTTTCCTCTAGTAATAAAAGAGCACCGCGTGGTTAGTAGTCTTCTGCGGTATTGTTTTCAGTGCTGCAAACAGCATGGTGCTCGTTACTACTCTGTTGTCTTTATTCAGTTCTTCCTTAGCAACACACGTGGTGTCCCAGTTTGTTCTTCCCGGTGCTCTCTGTCTGTTGCTTCTCTGACTTCGGCTCATCAGCTGCACCATTTTCTCACTCTTTCCTGTTGCCTGTTTAATAGGGGTTTTCGCTTAGTTAAAGCTTGTAGCAGATAAAGTGCATTAAGTTCATTAAGTTCATTTTTAAATACTGTTTTGACAGTGGTATTAAAAAGTCGAGAATTGAACTAGCCAAACATTTGTCATTGTTGCCTTCTTTTGTTGCACTGTCCATAATGATCCCCTCAATTTCGACTCCGGTTTTCTCTGGCTGCTGCCAAATATGTGGGTCAGCAAGTACCTCTTCTGTTATACTGTATGGGTTTTCTATAAACATCTTATAAAGTGATGCTTTTACTTTAGAAATCATTGCAAGACCTGAGTGGATACTTTGCTAGTAATACGTCAGTCATCAATTGATATCTCTGGAACATCCTAAACTTTATGAAAAGGTAAAGCAGAATATTGTTATCTTCCTTTGTATTTTACAAAAATATTTTTTCCAGTATTTTTAATTGTTTTCTATATTACATATTTAGAAACTATATCTATATTGAACCATTTTTAATAAAATTTACACTTTTGGGGAAGGAAGAAATTAATAGGCATATTTCTTTTCAGTAACTAATATATGATAAATCACCGGTTGGATGTATATGCAAGGTTTTATTATATCTCAGCTAAGACTTACGCCACCAAATTGTCTCACTTAAAGTAGCATATTTATTGAATTTCTTACTTAAGTTTCAATTTAAGTTAATTGCCCAGCTTTTAATGGGGTTTTGTGTCCTCAATAGATCAATAGTTGTTGTCGTAGTGGTGACTAATTAGAAATCGTATAATCAGTATTGCAGAGAAAGAAAACATGGCAACTGTTGCTGTTAAAAAGAAAGAAGTCACTAGAGATCTAGATCATTGTGATATCCCATACTATGTTTCTGAATTTGTGGAAAGAGAAGTTGGAAATGACTATGATTCTCTGAGGAAGCTAGACAACCTTATTGATAAGCTATCTGAAAATAAAAAACAGTTAGAAGAACAGGTAAGCATCTCTCCCCCCCCCTCCCTTCTGAATATGCTGGATGACTGATTGATACATTGCTTTAATTTAGTTAAATATACTTAATGTCTCAAATGGTGCTACTTTACATAGTGCAGTGTTTTTATGTCAGACTTAATACTTCTCTGTGAATGTAGGTACTTACAGTTTCATCAGAAGTCCCTAAAAGAATTCAGAATGCCTTAAAGAATGCAGAAGATTCTAATAAGTCTCTGAGTCAGCTTCTAGAGGAAGAAGCTCTTCTGTCTGATTCAATCAATAGCCACTTGCTGAAAGCTCAGCCATGGATGGAGGATCTCGATGTACTGATTAGTCAAGTAGAAGAGATTGAACGACACCTGGCCTATCTTAAATGGATTTCACGAATAGAAGAGTTAAGGTAGAGTCTGAGTACTGCACATATGTTCTGAGACTGGTAATCCAGTTTATCCCATCATTAAAATGTTTAGACTTGAGAAAGTTTTATCTTCATTTTTCAATATACAAATGATTCTTTTCTGTTATCTTTAATGAATTTTTAGCCTTGGCTTTTCTTGTATTATATAGTGATAGCATTCAGCAATACCTGATGACCAACAATGTTCCAGAGGCAGCCAGTACTCTAGCATTCATGGCAGAACTGGATATTAAACTTCAGGAGTCATCTTGTTCTCATCTTCTTGCCTTTGTGAGGTCCACTGTTAAATTCTGGCATAAAATTCTTAAGGACAAATTGTCAAGGTAAGAGATGTACTGTCACTCTCTCGTCTTTGCGTTGTACTCTCAGTTTGTGTTGAAGTGCTTATTTTGTGTTGCAGTGACTTTGAAGAGGTACTAACCCAGCTCCGCTGGCCATTTGTTGGGCCACCACAGTCTCAGGCATTCGGCCTTGCAGCACCAGCCAGTGCTCCTGATGTATACAACAATTTGGAGATGTTGTTTTGTCAGCTTCTGAAATTGCAAACCTCGTATCCTTTTAAATAGCTGTGGTGTATTTTAGTGAGAATAATAAATGTCAGAGATGCACGTTCTCAAGGAGAATTATTTAAAATTTTGCTTTCACTAAAGACAGATGATGATTTGAATTTATGTTACTTTGTATTAATATTAGAAGGTTTTTTGTTGTTGTTTTTTAGAAAATGCCAGGTGCCAAAGTTGTCCTTTTTGGCAGTAGCAACATTGTAACTCCAAGTCATCAGATCTAGTGATCTCATGGTAGCTGATAGTTCAGGTTTCATGAGGACCAGGCCTTATATGCTGAAGGAAAATTACCCATGTTAATAAAAAAAATGGTGATGTATATTTTATTTTACACAGTTAAAACTTTTCCTTTCATAGCCTTATTTGAAATCAGCCTTAATCACTTTAATATGTCCCATCCCAGAAGAAAAAGAGGGAAAGCTAAAGATACAAGTCTTGGAAGGAGACTTTGCAAAAAGGGGAGACTACGAAGGATTTTCATTGTGCAGCAATAGTAGTCTGCCTTTGAGGTTAATCAGAAGGCACTGCTGCTCATCCTGTTCCTTTTTTTTTTTTTTGTGAATTAAATCACAGCTGAAGCTCAACCAAGCAATTTTTCCTAGAGTGGTTGTGGCTGCCTTTTTTTTAATCATGGAACAGGAAGATACACAACTCTGAGTTGGTAACAATTTTGTTATGGCAGACTGGGTCACTTAAATCAGTTACGTGAAGATGGGAAATCGTATATTGCATTTATCAATCTCATGAGTCTTTTATTCTCCTTTAACAAACATGAATAAGTGTGTATCTTGGACAGCCCCTTTGTTTGGTACTGATAATGGTGGTTTTCTCTGTTCTTTTTTTAATGATATGAGTTTCCTAAATCAAACTGACTTAAGTGACTTGTATCGTCATTGAATAAAATAATCCTTAGCAGTCTGACTTGTATTAAATGTTATATAAACTGAAATATTTTGAGTATCCTTCATATTTGAGGAATTGTATTGATTGCATAATTCTGCCTTCAGCCAATGAGGTAGAACTAAAAAATGTTCATTTTTATAAACCCATTCTATTGAAATGATGATGTTGGGAGAATTCAACACTTAAATTCATCCTTGACTGTCAAACTTAGAGATGAACTGTTAACTAAACCTAAACAATTGCCAGAAAAGTACTCTTTACCCCCATCACCGCCCATTATCCTTCCGATACAGATCATGCTGAATCCTCTTCAGAAAAGATTCAAGTATCATTTCACTGGAAATAAACAAACCAATGTTTTAAACAAGGTATGGGAGAAAGCAGTCTGATTTTTTTTTAATTGCTTTTTTTAAGCAACAGATAGATTACTGTATTTAAATTTTATAGCTTTAACACTTTCCTTTCTGAAATTAAGATTCTTCAAAACTGTGCAGTTCTTGTGCCTACCTAAGTGCAGACAGACATCAAGGTGGCACTTGGAGACCTTTTCAGAGGCACAAGCATTTTCTCTGGGCCAGATGATATTACTCCTTTGCGATCTTAGACTGACTTCCATCATTTCAGAAGCTTTGATTAATTTCCTCTGTCTCCTCGCGAATGGTTTTGCACTGTTCCTTATTGGTTGAGTTCAAAGGCTGTACAGAGCTGTGACTGATTTTTCGTATTGTCTTTTGCTACCATCATGTAACTGAAAGTGTTGAATTCTGCTGTTAGTATATAAAATGTATTTAATCTAAAGGTACTGTTATATAATTAGTTTTCTGGGTTAAATTTTTTAATTGACTTACAACAAGAGATGTCCCGTTTACCAGTTGGAAACTGACTCAGTCTTCAAAGACTGAGGATTTTTATCTGAGAGTTATCACTGGAACAGGTTTCAATGTGTTAATGCTGCTGTAATACATCTGGAGCAGAGTTTGAGAGCTGTTTTGTAACAGTTTAGTTGCACAAGTCTGTGTGCTTGTGTTGACAGTCTTAGGTAAATGTAAATATATTTGCAATCTTGATAGCTGCTACTACAGTGCTTTTAAAAATAATGTTACATATATTAGTGGGGAAGAGGTTTTTTAGACATGAACAAAATTATTTCATAAGCAAATGGAAAAAATATGTTCAAGAGATGAAATTTGTGAACAACAATAAGTGAACAACTATCTAAAAAACTTGTGAAGAAAAGTTTACAGGTAATCTAGTGTCAGATCAGAAAGATATTTCAGCAGGGCCTTGCTCAAATTTGGGTTGGGTTTTTTGTTTTGGTTTTGGTTTTTGTGTTTTTGGGTTTTTTTAATAATAACTTGGATAATGGAATAAAGAAAATACCCATGTGAAATATTTGAAAGACGTCAACCTGGGAGGGATTACAAGTATTTCAAAGGACAGGCTCAGAGTTCATTCACAATGATCTTGGCAAGATGGGGAGGGAGTGTCAAAAAGAAAAGAAAAAAAAAAAAAAAAAAAGGTGATGCAATTCAGTGGGTAAGTGAAAATTAATAAATAGAGAAATGACAAACAGACACACAAAATGTGGAGAATGTGAGTGCAGTTCAACAGAAGGTTCTTTGGCTATTGGGAGTGAGGAGGACGGGGGCTGCTTCCACTTGGACTAACATTGAAAGGAGTGTTCATCAAAAACTACAGTCCATCTTTTCAGGTGTGGAAAATGAAAAAGCTTAAAGGCATTATAATGTGAAATGAGAAGGTGATAGATGCCCCAGTTCCAGTGTGGGTTGTGGTTGAGTACACTGACAGTAAGAACGGAGGTACTGGGAAGAACCTTCTCAGGAGTGCATCCTTTTTTGCTGTACCAAGAAGTAAAGACCACACAGAAGAACAGGAGGAAGTATGAGAAGCAGAAAGGAGGACCTCATGAGTGAGACAGCAGTAGAGAAGGGGGAGATAAAAAATGGAGCTTTTGCTTGAGAAGAAACAGAATAATTGGTGCATTTAAGACAATTCAAATCCAGAAATACTTCTCTGATACTGCTTTTATGAAAATCAAAGCTAAGTAAAACACAGTGAAAGATTTGTGTGATCTGAGATCAAGAGAAGGCAGGGGAGGAGACTGGTATTTTTAGAAGTTTGTCTTAAAATATTAGTAGCACTTGAATAAATGTTGTTTGGATGCATTTAATATTTTCTTTTTTTTAAATAAGCCTGAGTGGTATTTAACACAAGTACTTATGTGGATTGGAAATCATGCAAAGTTCCTTGATGACAAAATCCAGCCAATACTGGACAAGGCAGGATCTTCAGTGAATGCTGGGGTAAGCACTTTCATGGTTTTATATATATGAATATGTAAGTCAGCTTTTGATAGGTATTTATACAAGCCCGCTTCCACTGATTTCACTAAGTATGTGGTGAGGCTTAACTCAGTCTAGTAGCAGTTTGTTGTGTACATATTTGCACATGTTAATACTTCTTATCTCTGACATTTTATTCACTTTTTTCTTTCAAAAGCTTGAATTCTCTCGTGCTCTAGTAATGTTGATTTTGGAGAAGCTGGCTGCTGATATTCCATGCCTGTTGTATGATGATACACTCTTTTGTCACCTTGTGGATGAGGTACTTCTATTTGAGAGAGAGTTATACAGCGTTCATGGTTATCTCAGCAGCTTTCCCAGTTGCATGCATATTCTGTCAGAAGAATCCTGCTTCCAAAGGTGGCTAACGGTGGAAAAAAAATGTAAGACTTCTGTTGGATTTTGTTGGCCTCTATATTGCACAATCAGAAAGAAAGTATGTGTATACTCACACCAATAGCCTTCTTAAATAGGATAAGTCCCTTGGACAGGGCTACTACGTAAGACATCCATATTTTTATACTCTGATTTTTTTTGATTAAAAATTGGCTAGACTGTAATAGCGCTTCTGTATTTTGTAGGAGTCTTGCCGCTAAGCTATATGGAATTCAGTAGGCTTATTTTCAGACAAATGTTCTATTTATGTGTGTGCAGACAAGGATGGACTTTAAATTGAAATGGGGGAAGGGTATTAACTTTTGAGAAATTAAGAGGAAATATCATAGAATCATAGAATGGTTTAGGTTGGAAGGGACCTTAAAGATCATCTAGTTCCAACCCCCCTGCCACGGGCAGGAACACCTCCCACTAGACCAGGTTGCTCAAAGCCCCATCCAGCCTGGCCTTGGGCACTTCCAGGGATGGGGCCTCCACAACTTCTCCGTGCAGCCTGTTCCAGTGCCTCACCACCCTCACAGTAAAGAACTTCTTCCTAATATCTCATCTAAATCTACCCTCTTTCAGTTTAAAATCGTTACCTGTAGATTGGAAAGGAGCAAGCCAACTATTAAAAAACAAAGCAACCCCCCCAATCAACTCTGACATATTTGTTAACAGCATTGCAAATGCAGATACATTGAAGCTGGTTTTGTATGAAGTCAGTCATCAGTAGTTTTTATGACCTGAAAATATAAAATTTAACTTACTAGAGATAAGGCTTTTATGTTTATATATTTTAGAGGGGTTTCTGTTAGGAATTTTTTTTATTAAAAACTTAAATGATTTACAAGTTCTGTGCATCTCAGTTGCTCTTCAGAAAATGGACTCTATGCTTTCATCAGAGGCTGCGTGGATATCACAATACAAAGATATCACTGATGTAGATGAAATGAAAGTCCCAGACTGCGCTGAAACTTTTATGACTCTCTTGTTAGTTATAACAGGTAATTATTAATCTATGGGCATTGCTCTTCTTTGTAATGAATAGTAAAAAAACTTCAGCTAACAGATTTCTTTATGTTGCAAAGTTGTGATATTTGCAGTTTAATAAAACCTGTCCTGTTTATTTTGTGTTTTGGACACTAACTCAAGCATGAATAATCTTGAGCTAGTGACATGTTTACAAAATAATAATTAAAAGATATATTTGATATTTAGCATGTTAAAACTCGTTCATATTTTAGAGAATATAATTTGTTACAATGCAGTAATAAAAAAAAAATCCTACTATTCCTTCTGACTCTGTGACAATTTAGAAGCTATTATGTGGCGTCTGCTTTCTTGGAACAGAATATAGAAGCAAGTAAGTTTTCAGGAGACACTTAATTGCGTATTCAATGGCTTTATCTTACTCTATGTGAGTATGCTTTAGGGGCCACACTGGATGGTGTGGTATAATCACATATTGCTTAAAGTATTAGAGTACAAAATGCTAGTGGAATCAGGAGGGGGAAGAATGTAGTTTATTTACATGTTTAGCTTTTGCATTATGTAGTTTCCCTGACATAGTTAAAATTTGTCAGTTGTTTTAAATACTATATGATGTTCTCACAGGCATAAGGTTGTGTAGTAAGATGACTGTAATGTTTCTTTTTGAAAAGCTTTTATTCAATGTTGGAAAACCTAAAGACGTTATTAATGTCTTTCCAGACAGGTATAAGAATCTTCCAACAGCTTCCAGAAAACTGCAGTTCCTGGGCCTACAGAAGGAGTTAGTTGATGATTTCAGGATACGATTAACTCAAGTAATGAAGGAAGAGACGAGAGCTTCCTTAGGATTCCGATACTGTGCAATCCTTAATGCTGTTAACTATATAGCAACAGTGTTGGCAGACTGGGCTGACAACGTAGTAAGTAATTATTTTACTTTAAAAAAAAATAAAATTAAAACATGGACTTTGGATGTTTGTTTCATAACAAACACTTTATTTTCAGCACTGTTTATCTACATGTATTCAGAAGAATTAATTACTGAAAAAACAGAATGAGGTGCAAATTCAGATTTAATAAAAGATGTATAAATAAGGACAGATTATTGTTTGAGATCTAAACTGTATTAATTATAAACTTTCCAGGGAAATGCAAAGAGAGCCTAGGGGTTAGAATAATCTGAACAGACAAAAAAGTAGTCTCCTTTACATGCTTTGTATTGTAAAAAAATTAGTGAGTTGATTTTGGAGATCTCTGAGCCAGTGTTAATGGCATTGATGTTGAAGTGTGTGCAGTAGCCTGGGCACAATGCTTGAACTACTCCCATGGCAGGTTAGCTTAAATGGGTTCACCTTGGGTATCTGCATTGCAACACAGTTTAGGTGTTGCTCAGAAAGGCCACTTGCTGATAACTGGGAATTGGGAATTAATTATTTTGCTATATACTAGTCTGGTGGCAGCATGGCCATTCTGTACCATTTCAGCTTTTCTGTGGTTATTGGTACAAAAGGTGAAAAAAAACCCTGTTACACGTTAAGTGTGTAGAAATATGTATTATGTGCGAGATGGGCAGCCTCCAAATTCTTTTTGTCTTCACAGCAGACTGGGGCTCTAGCAGAGGATAATCTTGACTTGATAGGGCAGCAGCCTTCATGTTGTATAGCAGCGTCCACCTGCGCGTCTTGATCTGCTTGAACGCAAACCCAAGTTGTTACCACTATGTAACATTAAACTCCATCCATTTTCTTGATTTTATGAGCCCAGCAAATTCATAATTTAATGAACAACTATTTCTAAAACAAATTACAATTAAAGATTCTATTTTACTTTTGCAAACATTAAAAAGGTCAAAATCAGGGGGTTTTTTTCATCATGCTGCTGTCAATCTTAAAATATCTTTTTAGTATTTCTCTAGATCTATTCCTATTACCTATCTGCTGTTGTATCTGAAACCTGTATCAGTTCCATCACTACGATTAAACCACCGTGTTTTGGTTTTCACTGAATCAGGAAAGATAGTGTTTTAAAATCTTAAAATTTTAAGTTTATCACTGTGTCAGGAATGTGTTTTCTGGAACCATGCCTATTAGAGTACCAATGAAAAGTTAAAATGGTAAGATTGTTTTTTGTAGTATTCATAATCTGATTTTGTTTGTCTAGTTCTTCTTGCAGCTACAGCAGGCTGAACTGGAGGTTTGTGCAGAAAGTAACACTGTCAGTAAACTACAGCTAGGGCAGCTGGCTTCGATGGAGAGTTCTGTCTTTGATGAAATGATTAACCTCCTGGAACGCCTGAAACACGACATGCTAACTCGTCAAGTGGATCATGTCTTCAGAGAGGTCAAAGATGCTGCAAAGCTGTACAAAAAAGAGAGGTGATTCTGTCTGTTTACTGTCCTCCCATATTAGAATATTATTTCCTGTTAAAAATATTGAGGTAAATAAAGGCAGGAATAGCTAATAGCCAAAATTACTTTCCTGAATAGGAACGGCACAGGGTAGTAAGTTTTGGAAAATTCTCTTAACACATACTTCAAGACTATTTTAATGCTACGTTGTCTAAAGTAGTTCCACAATCAGTGAGGGCGTTATCTTAAAAATCCTGGGAAGAATTCTGGATGGCTCGAGTTTGGACAATAATTATTTTCTTCCTAGTAGTATTAAAGAGTTAATACAAAATGCCCTGTAATGACTGGTCTGTCATCACAGACTCATAGGGCTTCTTGAATGTTTGATTCTGAGTAGAATTTTTTAAGTACTTCATAAAAGAAATAGAACAACTCAGTGGTTTTCTAGATTAGATGGGCTTTCTTTGAACGGCATGTTCGGAGATTTATAACTAATGCATGAGTTTAATATTAAATGAAATTTAAACATAGCATTAGACTGTGATTACTTTTAGATTTGAAATGGGAAAGAACTCTCACTGAACCATTGTAAATGGGTAAGATTATTTTTTTAAAGGATAATTTTAATGTCAGTTGTGGTACTATGAATAACTTCATTATAATGACTTCAGTGTGATAATGTCTTTCAGGTGGTTATCTTTACCATCTCAAGCAGAGCAAGCAGTAATGTCTTTATCAAGCACAGCTTGCCCAATGTTGTTGACCCTACGAGACCGCTTGCTACAACTAGAACAGCAGCTCTGTCACTCGCTGTTCAAAATTTTCTGGCAAATGCTTGCAGAGAAAGTGGATATATACATATATCAGGAAGTAGGTATCAGCAAAATGGGACCTATGCAATACAGTGTAGGTGTTGGTGACTGGCCTAAACAGCAGATGCACCTCTGTGTTTGTAGATAATTATGGCAAATCATTTCAATGAAGGAGGAGCAGCACAACTCCAGTTTGACATGAGTAGAAATCTGTTCCCTTTATTTTCACACTACTGCAAGAGGCCAGAAAACTACTTCAAGCAGTAAGTAGGCAAATTTCTGATCTATCAGCATTTCAGAAGTGAATGTCCAGATGAATACATGTGTTTTACATATCACCAAGACTTTTTCACAGTTAGTTTCGATCCGCACTTAAAATATGTGGCTTATTTATGCTTCCAATGTTTACAACTAGGAAAGTTTTGGTTCTGCAGCATGTACTCAAATAGCAACAGACTGGCATGTTTTCTGGGGGATTTTGTGCAGTCAGGATGTCTAGATAAATTAACTTATGGAAGGAATATAAGCAGCACAGACTTCTGAAACTGAGCCCAAAGAAGCTACTCAAAGATATAGTTACAACACAATAAACTATTGTTAGAAGAAAGACTACTTTAAACTATGTTCCCACTCAGAATTGCCTTGCCATAGCAGTCTAATTGCTTTCATTGATGAGAAGAAACTACCTTCTTTGTGGTTAGTCTTTTTTAAATAGTCCACAGTCTTCTAAAGAGTCCAGTGCTAAACGCCTAGGCTAATTGGGGCAGAAATCTTAATAGTTTTAAATAATATGGAGCATGGCATTCACTCTTGAACACTTGAAGACAAAGATTACATATTGGCATTTTTAAATTGGAATATTGACGTAGCATCTTTGGGTTTAATGTTTTTTTGAGCACATCACCTTCATAAAGGTAATTGATACATACAAATTAAGAGGACACAGATGCACAAAGGAACCATAAAAAATAATGCACAATGGGTATGTGGCTATCTAGCACATTTAGACTAGAAACGATGTGACAAAGACAGGGTATCTGTTTGCTCCCTAACGATATTAATTAGGGAAAATGTTCAGATTCTAGCAACTGTCTGTTAAACGGTGCTCTTAAAATATACTGAATAAGAAGTTTCTAATTATCTTAGGGGAAAATGTAATTAGGGGAAGCTAGACCGATTAAGTGGTAAATTCTGTTCTGTGTTTTTAATACTGGTGGAAAAACTTAAGAAGCACTGGGAGGCAAAATGGTGATGCTTATGAAATACACATACATAATGAAAATGCTTAGACAGTAAGAACAAGTATACTATGTGCCTTGATCTAAAGCAGTACTTTTCAGTGCAATACTTCTGATCCTTTTCAGAAGTCCATGGAGGTTTTCTTATTGATCACTGTGTGCACAAAGTTAAGTGTATCTCATGGGTGCTTCTCATACTAATCCATGCAGCTTTTTCCTCTAGCATAAAAGAAGCCTGCATTATCCTGAACCTGAATATTGGTTCTGCCTTGCTTCTGAAAGATGTACTACAGTCAACTTCAGAAAATGAAACAACATTAAAGCCAAACCAGCCATCTGCAACAGCAGCACTAAATGAACTTGGCGTTTATAAATTAGCTCAAAAGGATGTTGAGATTCTTCTCAATTTGAGAGCTAGTTGGCCAAATACAGGAAAATAAAGACTTCTTCAGAAATGGTTAATAACTTGGTCTAGATTACTTATTTCAAACAAAAGCAAAGCAAATATGTTGTAATATACTTTTTTTCAGTACTGTATGCTGAATTTTAATCTAATCTAATCTTATGCCTTACTGTATACTTTAAAAAAAAATTTTCAAAATGGTCCTGACTTGATTTTGAACTGCACAGATCTTATTTTCCACAGTCACCTTGCCATTGCATTTAGAAGCTAAAACTGTCTTAATCTTTAATTAATATGTCTGCCTTATCAGTATTGTGTATTCTAAGGACTATTTACAGTGTAAGTACAGCTGTGTACAATATGGACAACTCTTCCTTACGCACTGGTCCTGTACTTAAACAGAGATGTTTTACATCTCTAAATCCCAGGTGATGGATGTTCTGTATTAAAATGCGTATTACAGACCACCAAAGGAAGCAATGAAGGAGTATGTCACATCTGTTTTCTTTATTAATAGTAATTCTTTTTTTTTTCTTTGCTGTACCACAGTCGTCTTCTTTGTTTTAAAGTTTCTCCTTAAGAATTGCATAAATACTGTGTTGTAAGTTTGAAAATGGCATTTTACTTGGAAATGCTACCTTTCTTTAAGTGTGGACTTCTGTTGTAACTTGCTGAAGTTGGTCCTTAAAAAAAACCAAACCCTAACAAAACACAAGCCCCCCCTAAAAAACAAAAACAACTTCAGAAACAGCGCAACTCTTCATTTTAGTCAATGGTAACGAGCCAACAAGTAACAACCCCTTACTGTAAGATATGAACTGAAGGAGGAAACTCCAAAACACTATTTTAGTTGTGCAAAAGAGGATCTCTACTTTTTTTAACCACCTAATTGTATTAAGAAAAGCAATTCTCAAAAGATACCCCTCCAGTGCCTGGTAAACGTGAACAAGGTCTTGTCATTTATCCTGCTCAAATAGAGGCGGGGGGGAACAAGAAAAAGAGAGTACTGCTTAAAATCAGCAATCCACAGCTGACACACCAGAAGAAGAATTGAGCAAGATGCCTACTTTAAAGACATATGGCAGACCACTGCTCAAACTAATATGCAGCCCAGCTCTCCAGCATCTTTTTCTTCCTAAGACAGAAAAAGAAGGAATTCTAGTTAGATAACAATGAGGATGATTAGTTCCAGTTACTTTTCAGTGATTGCAACACTTGCCAAAAAATTGCCCCTAGAACCACACCTTGACCATGAGAAATTACTACAACTCTGAGCTTGTTTCATCTACAGGTGTGTTACTGCCTCTGGCAGCGAGGACAACGCTGCTTCACTACTTCACATTTCCAGATCAGTATTCGAAGCCCTGGGCTGCCTGCTGACCCCCTGGCTGAGCTGAGGGTAGGTAACCTGAGAGGGCTGCTTTGAGAGGATCCTGGAACCGAGGTGGTGGAGGAAAATGCTGAGTTTGGTTCAGGTTGCTGCAAGTCAGGCAAGGTCAGGCAGTAACTGACCTTTTTAAATCTTGCAATGCAAAGTGGTTAAACTTAAACCAGGAAGTCCTTTCATTATATAGGTGTGTAAATAAAAAATAAATCTCCGTAAAGTATCTGCTGTCCATATTCCCCTCCCCCCCCCAAAAAAAAGCCCTTTCAATAAAACTTACACTTCTTCCTTAAATACATCCAGTGTGATATTCACATCCTCTCCAAACTGCACATCTTCAGTGCTCAGTCCCAAAGTTTTAAGAGCTGAAATTAAGGAAAAAGAATTTCCCATGCAAATCTTGGAAAGGCTTATTTAACTTCTTAAAGGGGCCTAGATATAATAAAAGCTAAACATACATAACTCAAACATATGTAACTTTTTTTAACTTTCCAAGTTACCAGGTTGTGTACTGGCAGATGTGCGGATGCTTTTAAAGTATACATATGCGTAGCTTTGAAACTATTTTAAGAATTCTGTGCAAACAAGTACAACCCCTTCAGCATGCCCTGCTGGCCAGGTGAGACGCACCTTCTCTGTGCTGCGCTGCCGTTATGTGGCCTTGGCCTACCACATCCAGCAACTCGAACATGGCCACCAGGTTGGCCTCGTCCATGAGGTACGGGTACTCCCCCTCGGCTCGTTTTCCAGCCTTCACCCTTTCCAGCGCCTGGATCAGGAACTCGCGTGGGCTTTCTGCAACGAAGTAAAATTGCCCACCGCCGCAGGACGCTCAGCTGGTGACCGAAGGCCACACAACCCCTCCCCTCCCCCACCCCCCTCTCTCGCGGCGGGGGAGACCCTAGAGCAGCCCAGGCCGAGACGGGGCGCCCGGCCCGGCGCCGGCCCTGCCCTGCCCGCGGGGCGCGGTGCCGCACCGGGGCGGTGGTAGAGCAGCAGCGCGCCGAGGCGGTGGAGCAGCTCGGGGATCCGGTGCCGCCGTAGGTAGTCGCGGCACTGCCGCTCGCCGGCCGCCATCCCGCGTTGCCGGGAGACCGCGCGCGCACCGGCCGTTAACCGCCCCCCGCCTTTCCCTGCGTGAGGTGAGCCCGGCGGGACGGCCTGAGGGTGAGCAGGAGGGGGCGAGAGCGGGCGGCGTTCGTTCACGGGGGACGAGTCCTCAGGGAAGGCCACGCCACGTGAAAAGGGCGGGCGGGAGAGCAGCCGCTCGCCTGGGCTGGCGGGGAGGCTGCGTCAGGCAGCTCAGGCCGTACTCAGGAGGAGTAAATGGGCTTAGCGAGCCTTTGCCGCCTGCGCAGCCCCTGCTTCAATGGGTAGAAACCGGGAAGCAAAAATCAATTTGCCTACGTGTCGCCACGTTAGCACTGGAACAGAAAACCATCGCTTCCTGCCAAGTTACTAGTTTGTACCGCGGTTGCATTAATTCATGGGGAAAGCAAATTACACGCTCTTGTTTTTTAACATTTGTGCGAGTCTGATCCATTTCAGCCGCATTTCGTTCCATACGCGGTAATGCAGTCTGCACCGTTTGCTTCTTCCCATACACCGTCCGCTACCTGGACTCCCTCGCTAAAGGTGGGCTGGGTGAATCCTGGTAAACGTGAGGGATAACGAAGTGGTCAGATGCCACCTAGTGGAACGTGGTCATGGGTGCTCAATACTGGTGTGATGTGCAAAACCCATGATTAGCAACTAAGAGTAGGAAAGGTTACATTTTAAAATCATTCTTTAGGTTTGCAGCGTAGCCTGTGCAGAGAAGAGACATCAAAGAACATTTTTATTGTACTACACACTGTGAGCAGGAGAAAGATAATAAATTAAAGTGTCCCACTAAAAAAAAAGTCCAAACAAATCTACAAAGACATAACCATCTGCCATCAAATAAAAATAGACAATGATAAATAGGCGTATAGTAAAGAAAAAAAATGGTATTGCTGTGAAAAGTCTAGCACTATGTTTAACTATTTGCCAAAACTAAAATATCACAAAACGGTAATAGAATTCACCTTTTTTTTTTTTTTTCCCTTACAGAATGAGTGGGAGAAAGGCAGCATTCAAAACCAGAAAGATTGTACAGCCATGCTCTGTCTGTATTCTTTAGTATTTTAAACTGATTACGCTACCTGCTTCAAGTCTTAATCAGGGCTAGAGAAATTGTAGGTTCGTAACAGTTACGTCCCTTGACAGCAACCTGGCAGTGATGGAAACCTCCTTTTCCTAAGGAATACAACTAATAGTTACTGAACCCATTCCTGCATTTGACTTTCCTATGTCTTTCAATAGAGTCTGCAAAGCACTAGCAAAGTTTTTTTCCTGAAGAAGAGTGATGGGAGAAAGAGTAGATTGAAGTGCAGAGAAGTACAGACAAGAGACTGAGCTGGCCAGCAGAGGAGAAATAGAGACATGGAAAATACTAGACTGGAGAGAAAGGTAGGTAAGTCAGGCAGGGAAAACAGCATTTGGCAAAGGAAGTTTCTCCTTCAGTGGTCAACAAAGATAACCAGTATGAAACATGTATGTTGAGGGCTGAAAGTTTAAGAATAAACACCAGAATTACAGGTTGAACTATATTTCTCCGAGGAATGGTTCAAAAATCACTAAACAGAGCAAACCCCAATTTGATTTAGAACCAGGAACATTTTTTTTTTAGATTTCATTTCATTGTTAAGAAAGCACAATTTATTTCCTTGAAAAAAACATACTGGTAATGCATCACATATGGAGTTTATTATGCTCAGTTCATACAATGGTATGTCAGCTATTATACAAGTCCTAAAAGTACGATAGTTTAGGATAATTTGTGAGAAGCTGACATGGACTATTGTAAGAGAAACTGAACTTCTGGTGGCTAAGAAAAACAGGGCTTGACAAACATCTGAAAGTTTTCTGGTTCTGTTACAGAGCTGCTCCTAACGGAGTTTTAATCAAGAACTCAAGGATCAAATCTATTTTCATGTGTTCAAAGTTGCCCTGGTTACTTAAAATTGAATTTGGTTGAAAAACTTTATACCTGTTGTGGTAGAAGCTGAGCCTTTTGCAGACTATCATTAATAACTTAAGCCTTTTATCTAATTACATAGGACTAAATAGACTACCAGGAGTCTTAAGGGTTGTAACAAAGAGGAACAGGGACTGCAGGTCAGATATGAAGCTGGCTGCAGAACAAGCATTTGACTTGCTGAGGAAAACAGGCAGATGGAAATGTTCTTCCAAATGGGAGCGTTCGAAGACAAGTCTAGGGCTGTGGGAAGACACAGGAGCAGCAGGGGCTGGGAAAGATGCGTAGGTCTGCCATACGCTTACTGTGAACATGCTGAGTGGCAGCTTCTATAATGCTTTACCCGCCTCTGCTCCTCCTCAACATGGACATTAGAAAGCACTCTGCATTAGGGAGCATAGGGTGGAGCTGTAGGGATTGGATCCTGCCATTTCTGTAGCTGCTTTGGAAGAGCTCCACTGCACCCTTCCATTGTGTATCCTCAAGGACTTCCAAGATACAGGCCAGAGGATTTACACATTTATAAGGGAAAGTGCTTAACATCAGAAATATTAAGCTTCTGGGTATTAATTATCTCAACATCCAGAACCCCCTTTCTTTTTTTTTTTTTTTTTAACTGTATAGAACGGCAGAATAATTCAGGTTGGAATGGACCTCTGCAGATCATGGGGTCAACCCCCCACCCCTTACAAACTGGGCTAATTCAGAGTGTAGATCAGGTTATTCACAGCCTTGTCCAGTCAAGTTTTTACTGTCTCCAAGATGGAGACTCCACAACGTCGCTTAGTCCCTGTTCCAGTGCCCAGCTACATTGCAAAGAATTTTTGCCTTGTGTCTAATGAGAATTCCCCTTGCTCTACCTTGTGTCTATTGCTTCTTGCCATTTTGTTGTGCATCGCCAGGAAGAGTCTGGCTCCACCTTCTCTACAATCACCCATCTTGTAGCTGAAGACACCACTCCCCTTAATCTTCTTGTCTTTTTTTAGCGTATCCTTATACGTCATGTGCTTCACCTGCTATCTTGGTAGTGCTCCACTGGACTCACTTCAGTATGCATGTTGTGTCTGGTACAGTGGAGGCCTAAACTGGACATGGTTCTGCAGATGCAGTCTCACAAGTGCCAAAACAGAGGGTGACAATCAGTTCCCTCTGACTGCTGCCTACACCCTTACTGCTGCAGCTCAGGCTGTGGTTAGTTTTCAGCACTCCAGGGGCTGACTCACATTCAGCTTGGCCACCTGCCCCTTTTCCTGCAAAGCTGCTTTCTTGCCAGTCAGCACCCAGACATAGGGTTATGCCTCCCTCCCAGCTGTAGGACTCTGCATTTGTCTTTGCTGAAGCTAATGAGGTTCCTGTCAGCCCAACTTTCTAGCCTGTTGAGGTCCCTCTGAAGGACAGCCCTGCCCCTACCGTATCAATCACCTCCCTACCCCCAATTTGTTGTTATCCGTGAACTTGCAACCCATCCCGGATGATAATGAAACCCTTCAGCATTATTTGGCCCAGTAGTATCCCCTGAGGCCTGTTACTAGTACCAGCCAACCAACTGGACTTCAGATGGCTGACCTCAACCCTCTGAGCCCTGCTGTCGAGCTGATTTTCCACCCACCTCATAGTCCACTCCTTGAATCTGTATCATCTCTCCAATTTATTGTAAGAATACAAAAGCAGATGGTATCAAAAGGCTTGCTAAGGGCAAAGTAAACAACATTCACTGCTCTCTGGTCAGTACCTGAAGGCTGTCATTTCATCACAGAAGGCAAACAGGTTTTTCAGGCACGGTTTCCCCTTGGTAAATCCGTGTTGTCTGGACATGGCTTCTAGGAGAGTTTGTTCCATAATCTGCCTGGGATTGAGACTGGGTTGAGCAACCTACAGTTCCCTGGGTCCTTCTTGAAAACAGGCATTGCATTTACCTTTTTCCAGTCCTTGGTAAGCCCTGTACCCTGTTCACCATGATCTTTCAAGGATGATGGCAGCCTTGTAGTGATATCAGCCCGCATCCTTGAATCGAGTCCAGCTTTTCCCATAGACTGGTACAGATTCAGTTTAAGTCCTTTACGCAGGCTGCCTCTTACATGGGTAGTACCTCACTTCCCAGACTCTGCCTAAAAATCTGACCACAGACTTCTCGAATTAAAACCTGAAGCAAAGGCAGCACCAAGTGTACCTCAGTCATTCCCATGTCCTTTGTCACTAGGTTACCCACCCCATGTGGTGGGGCCCACGTTTTCCTAAGCTTTTCCTCCATGTTAACATACAGGAAGTGTCCTTTACATCCCTCACTAATTCCAACTCCAGCTTTGGTTTTCCTAGTTCTGCTTCAGCATGCCTAGGCAGCGTTTCCGTATTCCTCCAGGGTAGCCCACCCTTGCTTCCACAGTCTGTGTACTTGCCTTTTGGATTTGATATCAGTCAGGAGTTCGCCATTCAGCCATGCTGGCCTTCTCCCATGTCTCCTCAACTTCCTGCATATCAGAATGGACTGTTCTTGTGCTTCAGCTAACTCCCCTGGGCCCTTCAGGGCAGTCTTCTGGGGAATTCTGCCAAAATAATGTGTGCAGAAGACAAAGTATGTTCTAAATTCTAGGGTTGCAATTCGACTATTTATCTTCCTTACTTCCCTCAGAATCTTAAGCTTTGCTGTCTCCTCATCACTGCTGTCAAGGCTGCCACCAGTGTCAATGTTCTCAGCCAGCCCTTCGTTATGTGTGACTAGCATGTCTAGCATAGCCAGACGCAGCTTGTTGAGGACTTCTGTCAAGAAATTATCCTTGAGGTAGTACAGAAGTAGCCTGGATCACTTGTGCCTCCACCATGTTGCCATCCCAGCCCCCTCCGCAAGAACAAGAGCCTGCAGTCATAAGGCTAAGCTGTGAATGTTGGGGGTTTTTTTTTCCAGTCAACTGTAAAATAAAGACTAAACCTGCCACCAGAAATCATACACTGAGAAAAATTAAGTATCAGGAAATAGAAAAATACTTCCAGTTACTGTTTCAGAGTTAAATAGAAGTAAAAATAGGTCACAAAAAGGCTAGTTTAATATCAGGATACTTAGCTGTCCTACAGAACTGGCCACTTCCCAGTTGACTGAAAACCCAAGAAATTGATTTCCTAGATCTACAGTGGCACTTTTGCTGAAGGCAAAGGGAAAAAAGAAGTTACTTAGCAGGAGCCTTCATTCTTTGAGATATATAGTGTATTTCTCTGTTTAAGCGTGGCTCTGAGCCCATAGCTCTGAAGACCATAGATGCTTTTATTCTGGCAGTATCTGTACAGCGAGTTCACACTACACAGGGTGGTGGAGATCAGAGATCCATCTCCATCGCCTTAGTTTCTCTGACCCCACCCCCCCGCCCCTGTCCAAAAAAGAGACATTTTGAACAATAGAAAGGCTGGGCATGCAGTTACAAAGCAAAAGTAACTGGGGATTATGCATCTCCAAAGACTGAAGTTACTGATGAGTAACCTCTGTCTTTTCCACTATTTGACTGTTAGTCCACGTGTTTATTCTAACAGCAGTCACTTCAGTCAGTACCCTGTAAAAGCACAATTACCAGGAAGAGGTCTTGGAGTGCTTCCTGATGTTAACATTGCTCTACCAAATCCAACACTTCTGGATGCATTAACATTTGGTGAAGGTGAATGTCAATGTAGGTAGTTTCCCACAGGTGTCAAGAATAGACATGCTCTTCATATAAGCTGCAATTCTGCCGGTGCCATAATACAGAATGTGCTGATTACTAGTACATAGATTTAGAAAATAATGCCATCTAATCTGTTACACAGTTAGCCATCCTTAGTGTAAAGATGTTCATGATTCCTGAAAAACAAAGATTAACATTCTTGGAGAACATCTGAAGCGCTTGGTTCTGTGAATGTAAAAAGTCAAGACTTAGAGTGGACAGTAGTTTCTCTCCCTCATCCTGTGCTGTCTTAGAAATAAAGCAGGTAAATTGATTCAAAGGAAACTCTGTGGTATATCTCAGGGAGATATTTGGAAAAAATCCAGTGAAATACCTATCTAGGAAAGCCGTAGTAGCGTGAGAAAGGCCAATGATAAGGTCTCGGGTGTCACCAGCTCTGAGTGGGACTTACAGCTACCAAAAAAGTTGGTTAATGAATAACATAAAGACCAAGCAATGAAGAGGGTTTGGTATTAGGAAAATACCCTAAGAAGGCCCTAGAGAGTGTTTCTGAGAAAATGACCCTACAAGGTCAGTCCTTGAGAGAGGAGTTAGATCATCATTATTGCTTTCTTCACATTTCGATCATAGGACAGGAGGTTTGTAGTCCACCTTCCTGCTCAAAGCAGGGTCAGCTCTGAGATCAGACCAGGCTGCTCAGAGCTTTATCCAGTTTGAGTTTGAAAACCTCAGAAGTCAAAGATTGCACCTACCTCTCTAAGCAACTTGTTTGTAATGCTTCACTGTCTCCATGGCAGGAAAGTTTTTCCTTGTATCCAGTCTGAACCTCCCTTTTATCAACTTATGTCCAGTGTTTCTCACCTTCCCACTGTGCAGCATTGAAGAGCCTGGCTCTGATCTCCTAGTGACCTCGTCATAGGTATTGGCAGGCTGCTATTATGTCCCCATAAGTCAGGGCAAGTGGTGAGTTGGAGCCAGAGGCTCATTACAGTGCTGACCCACTCACTTTGTGCTTCAATTTATTTTTCCCTTTTCCTTTCTTGGCAACCTCATAAGGGATTTTGAAGGCCAATCTGGGCCCAAAGGCCCTGGTCAGAAGCTCAAGATGGAGAAGCTAGTATATTTCACGTTGGCATTTAACTGCAGCTGAAAGGAGTCGGGGATTGGAAGATCAATAGTGGACGTCATGGAAGTGAGTGGTCCAGTAATACTCTAGGGGCAAGTACAGAAGGCATTAGAGAATTGTCTGTTAGGAATGAAAGGACCAGTGCAGAGCCTGTTACCTACTCCAGGAGCAAACATACACTTGGCTTGTTCTAGGTTGAAGGGCACACAAATGCAGCACTTCCCTTTGAATGTTTTCTTTCTTGGGAAGCGTCCACGCTCAGGGTGTGAAGCTGTAGGCCTTGGAAGTACTCTGCAAAATAACACAAGTGAAAACCAGCTTTCTGCACCTTCTTGGTGTCGATAACGAAGCAGCAAACCTAGTGTGTTGGTATTACTGTTCAGGCTATGTGGTCCAAACACAAACCTTAAGGGAATTAACAAGGAAGAAATAACTGAAGGCAAGCTTAAAAAAACCCCGCAACATGCAACCTCCCTCCCCAAAAAAACCCACAACACAACCCCTCCCAGCTGGATTATGGGTCAAAATAAGAGAAAACTAAAGAAAAAGGAAGGCAAATAGTTGCAATTTAGGAGTGGAGCTGACCAGAAGGGAGTTTCTTGCACAGGCTGTTGAGAGGATCCTCAGAACTGAGGCTACAGGCCTATAAATTCTGTATCTGTGGTGGGAAAGGCTAAAGGGTTGAGCCTGAGTGATGCTTTTCCAGTGACCTGTCTACTCACCTACAATACAGCTCTCCAAATCAGCACTGAGTAAATTTGCCACTGGGAAGGGATGATGGTTTCTCTTTTGCAGTGATGCTTACTCTGTCACCGTTCCCTCCTGTGCCTCAGTAGGGGCCAGGCTAGAAAAAGCTGACACAGACATGGGACTCACAGGGTTGCAGTCAGGATTTCATCAGGCTGTTCATTGTATTTACACCAACAGGCCTTTATACTTGTAGCATTCAGTAAACATACTTTGTTCATGCTAAACAACTTTTCTGAAGAGCTAGTCTCTTGTGGTGTCACACCAACCTTGTTAAATAACTGCTCCAAATTAATCAAACCCAGATTTAATTTCAGAGCTAAATCTCTCAGGTTTGGGAAATCTGCAAAGGGGCAGCTGAATGTTGTGCACTGTCTCGAATCCCTACTGGTGTCCTTACCCTCAAATCCAGTTCTCCTGGATCCTGATTGTTATTTCTGGCGAGCTTCCCCAAAACAGCTTCCCTAAAGCTCCCATTCTCCCTTCTGTGGGGAGAGCAGATCACAGACTAGATCTAAGTATTTCTGCAGGTCAGCCACAAGCAACAAAAACACACACACAAAAGAACGCTGCCCATGTCATTTGTGATACATTACAAAATGAGAACAAGAATATGCACGCATCTACCATAGACTCTCCAGTCGAAGGGCAAACAGGGACCTGCTGCTGAATTAACAGCTTTATCTTTCTTCTACTTAGGAAAGTATGTTTTAAAGGAGGTCTGTACTTGGTTTGAGTAGTAGCTTTCAAGAGGTACTCAAGGAGCAAAACAGCATAAAAATTTGCATGAAATAAACATTCTTGTGTTCTAAAGTCTGAGTCTCTTGTATGAATCTTCTCCAAATATTTCTGGAATCAGTATTTGGCATTTCTTCCAATTGTGAATCCTGACAGATTTGGAAGAGTAAAACAGATACTGGTTGCAGACAGCAACGACTTTCTTAAAAAATAAATATTTCTGTGATAAAAACAGAAGCATAAAAACTAGAGTGCAATGAATAAAAAAGTTACAGTGTGATCTGCTTCCCTCTGAAACTTGTGGTATTTAGAGCATGTTAGATAATACAAGAAAGAGTACTGCTACAAGCAAAATACTTGTTGCATAACCAAACAAAGGGTGGGGGAAACGAACTCCAAATAGAGAACAGCTTGTAAATCATTTAACGAACCTGCAAATGCTAAAAAAATTACTCAGTCATATTTGGAAAATAAATTTAGTGGTCTTCGGCCTTTGCTGGCCATGGGCAATGATGGCAAGCGACTAGTAACTCATGGCTGCAATATTCCATTTTCTTGGCTGCAGCTTTAATTTCTAATGGCTGCAGCTTTAATTTCTAATGGCTGCTAGAAATAGCAAAGCATCTAAGAAACACAATGTCACTCTTCAGCCATACACAAAGACCACTCCATCAGATCAGACTTCAGTATCTACTGTTACTTCACATGTTTGGTTTGTCTATACTAGAAAACATAAGCTCAAGATTAAAAAAAAAAAAAAAGTTTTCAAAATATAAGCAGCTCAGATCAAGGCACAAATGGATAGTGAAGAGGAAGTTCAGGATTGGCTTTTGTCACGTGCATCAGAACATGCAAGACATTCCACAAAAAGCTGTTCACCTAGAAGGTAAAATTTCCCTCCTTTGATGAGTTTCCTGTAACGCAGGCCAGCTTTTTGTCTTATCTGCCAGTTCTGAGCGCATGCATACAAAAATGCAGTTTGCAGTCCAGATTTCTTGCTTTTAAAAAAGATCATACCATAATTGTGAGCATCCTCCCTACAGTATCTCTGAGACCGAGTTTCCAGATACTTCATTAAAGAAGCATAAAAATGTGCATCTCCCCCAGATTTGCAGAAGAGGTTTGGTGCGAGAGAAAAAACTGCAATCCTCTCTGCAGAGCTGACAATCTGATGAACAATTTAAGTCTCATTTGATCTGTAATTGGAACAGGCTTTATACAGAACAAGAATCTTAATGCCTAGATAAAAGTTGCATTCTTAGTATTAACAATGATAAAAAGACTGGTTATAAATTTGTACTGCCCATTGAAGTGAGAATTCCTAAATCTAACAGCTCAAGCAAAGCTAATTCTTACACTGATAAGGAATGAGTAAATGCATTCAGCTAAGCAAAGGAATTTAAAAATGATTTATCAGTGCAAAAACCTCAGTAGCTGATCGTCACACATATCCTGACATGTAAATACAGAAATATTTTAGACATGAATGCCAAAAACAATCCCAGAGCAGTCCAGCCCTGTACAGAGAGCTGGGCAGATCTTTTGAACTACCAGTTGAATTCTCAGTGCTGGCTATCTGCAGTGTATTTCGGCCTCTGGGAAGAAAAAGGGCAGTCTTGAAATACATACCATTTTTGCTTTGCAGAGATAAAAAATGACAAAACCCATCTCTTTCTTACAAACATATAAATTATTTTATTTACAAAGCCATGTTACAAAAAAAAATAATAATAATAAAGCAAAAAACAAAAAATACAATCGCTCACTAGAGAATATCTCCAGGCCCGGTGTTGAACCATGGCAGTATCAATCAGATACATGTTTGTTCTGTTTTTCCTTTTTTAAACTGTAAGCCATAGAATTTACTATTTACACCTACTTTAGACATTTATTCTGCTTACAATTATCACAAGCATGGAATGAATTCTATTTGATACTGCTAATACATAAAGGTGCAGGACAAAGAATGAAAATACTTAGTGTTACAAAATATGGATTGTAGAAAAGAAATTGGCTGTACAAGTATGGCATTTTTTTTTCTTAGAATGATTGGACATGCTTTCTTCAAAAGTATTCTGGAAAAGGTTCTAAAATCTGTAGTAGGAAAGCACAATATAGCAGGTGCAAATTCATTTCTGTGCAACAACAGGTATTTAATATATCCCATGACTGACCAGCTATGCAAAACCCACAGAGTTTTGTTAAAGTGCCATGGGTCAACAGCATAACAAAATATAAGGTGTAAATAGAAAAATTTCTTTTTTTCTTCTTTTTTTTAAAACAATAGTTCACTGAGAATCAGCAATAATAGAATATGCTGTATAAACTATTCTCTACAAAGGTCGATCAGCACTATTTACAATTGTTACATCAATACAAAAGAAGGCATACAAGTTATCCAAGTCGCTTTTTATGGCTGACGGGCCTATGCATTGCGTATGTGTAACAACCAAAGCTTCTGAGCCTCTATTGCTGGAAACAAATCACAAGATTTTCACGCAAATGGGGAAGAAAAAGAACTACCGAGTGAATGCTACACTAATAATGCATTATAGGCTGGTCCAGTTTGTATCCATTTTTTTCAAATGTTTACTTCCATTTCACTTTCCAGGCTGAAATTTTTGATACATATAATTAAATAATGATTCTTTGATGATGAAAGAACACTGTGGGATTTTACTTGGTGCTTAACTTTCCTGAAATGCTGTCAGGTGTAAGCCAGTTGAAAAAAAATTTAAGCAGCATTCAAAGGACAGGCTCCATATTCCAGCTTTCCAATTAAAAGATGCATGGAAAGAGCTAAAGCTTCCTAAAACTACAAAATTGCTCCTTCAGTCATTGATTAGCATTATGTCTCAGAAGCAACCACTGAATCTCACAACCACTGTTTTCCCTCAACAACTAGAAATAGCAGTTCATTGATTACAGAGGATGACTTTGTTACTGAGATTTTTAAACTCCTGCAGTTTTATAACTCAAAATAAATTAAAAAAATCAACATATTACTGCTCCTAAAACTGAACAAGACAAAAATTGTGCAAAAATAACAAAGATATGTACACATTTTTCAGTCTGAAGAAATGTACAATAAAAACATAATTCAAAGAACATTTTAAAAATATAAACATTGCTTAAACTTTCCTAAGTTTCATACTGTTTCTGAAACTATACCGGTCAGTTAGCTCTGAAGTATAGCAAAACATAAATTATTACAAAATTAACACTATAAAAATTTATTTTAAGAATATTTCTAAACTTTTTTCAAAGGGTCTAGCCTTGTTTATAATTGCTTAAACATTTTTAGTCTTAAAATTTGCCTTAAGCCTTCTTTTTTTAAAAAAGAAAGTAGTAATAATCTCCCTATTTGCAGTCTCTCGCCTTTCCCCAAGATGTAAATAAACCAGCATATAAGTGCACTTTTAACACTGTAGAAATAAAAATTAACTCCTTTGTACTATTGTTCCAGTACCTAGTATTGGCTTCCTGATTATAAAATCTATATTTTATTAAAAAATTATTCAGTAATCCTATAAGAAACACTGTCAGTGCAATTCTATTAATGCAAGCCAATCTGCTCAACTCCTCTCCTTGCAAATTCAAACTGCTTACTGAAGTTATCAAGTGCTATGATCTTAAGTGTCTAAAAATCCACCAAGATAGGGGGATTTTACATGTTGAGCCCCTGATAACATTAATTACAGTTTGGCGCAAAAATCCTCTATGCATTGATTGAAGTATAGATTCCTTAAGAGCCTGATCATGGAAGAGGCTGAACACTCAGAATTCCCACTGAAATTGTTAAATGCTGTAGGTACAGAGCACCAGTCAGGATTAGTCCCTAAAGTTGCAGTGCCCCAGCTGTTTGCAAATTACTAAGAAATGCACTCAATTTTTATCCATAGGACAAGCTTAAATACAGAATTACTGTAATTTTTATTTAATGAAAAATTTTGAGATCCTTTAAATAAATTCAAATCATGATCTAGATTTTTTTTATTTGGAATGTCTGCTGTGTTCTGGTAAGGAAACAAAGGGAGCATTGCAACGGTAACAGCTTTAAAAGGCATGAAACATAACCAAGCAGAACGCACAGATCAGTGGCAAATACAAGTGAAAAACTAAACAAATCACTATTACAGTTTTCTGTAAATTTAATTCTCTTTAAAACCACAAATTCATAAAAGGTTAAATCCATCTGCAGGACATAGAAAAGAAAAACCCTGTGGAGTAGGGCTGCTGAGAGCTAGAGATTATAGGCTGGTTCCTTTTCCTTGTTATGGAAGAGTCCTTATTCTACCAGTCCGGTTTGATGTCTTCTAAAAGAGAAACCAGAGCCAGGTTCAAAAATCACAAAATGTCCTTTAGTATGTAATACTTTAATAACATCTGCATCTGACAGAACTCAAAGCAGGAATTTATTTCAAGTCCCTGAACTAAATTCCCTCCCTGTTTACTGATTACATTAGACCTTTAAGAAAAGGACCTGCTTTGAATAAACAGCATATTTCCTTTTGGGATTGTCTGATTTTTAGTAAGCTTTGGCGAATCTCACGTTCATTAACTTGGTGTATCATTACAAATAAAGAGCAGCAATTAGACGACAACTCTGAAGAATCTTTTCCTCTACACAGCATGTTTTCATGCACAAGGAATCCCCACACAGCATACACGTTGCCACCTTCCCTTAATAAAATGATCTAGTTACTCAGTATTTAAAAACCACCGCATACTGAGGTCTTGAAGTGTTAACACATTCAGGCACCTAAAAGCACTATGAAGACAAAAACACTTGATTAGTTATAAACCTAGAACAAAGATAAAATCTGGAGATAACAAGCTTTTAATACACAATTTGTATTAAGAAGCACAGATAATTTGACTGTACAACTACTATTTCATTAATATTTGTTAAAAACCAAGTAGGTTTTGTAGGTAAAAGTAATATTTTTTAATTAAAGCAACAATAGTTGGAAAAACAGGCACACTTTTATGTATACAAGCCCCTGTCCAGGTCTGAAATAGATGCAGTAACATTCAAATTAAACATGAATCGAGAACAATTCATCTGAGTTTAACCTAACTGAGTTTAATGCGAGGGGAGAGAGCAGACAGGCCCACACCAGTCATCCTCACAGCCACCAGTCCGCCACAGCAGCACCCGAGAATACAGTGTACTTCAACAAACGTAGCAAATAACCGAAAGAAACTACTTGTGTGAAATCAAAACAACCACAGGGCACCTTCATCTCCCAACTCAGTAATGAGAAATACTCAGTTATCAGTGGCAGGTGACTTTCACAGCACTGCCACATGTCCTCTCAGCTCTGACTGGACACCTTTGGAAGGGGCGCAGGGAAGCCAGCCTTCTCACTGGGACTAGACACAGGCCGTCACAAGTTGAAACAAGACTGGTTTTACGCCTACTGCAATTTCCCAAATGCCTCATTCTCACCCAGTCACTCACCCCCGTGTTCGGTTAAGGACCCCTCTCCCTTCTCTTGAGAAACAACAATCTTCTCTTTTTTTAACTCCCCCTCTGCACCAGCAGGCAACCCTGACAGGTTGCCTGACCAGGTCACACAGTGGAGGCAGTCCAGAGTACCTGCTCTATACTCACGTTTACCTTGACGGCTGCACTTCTACTTCAAACTGCATTGTTGAAAGTCTGTTGTTCTGACTTGTATTTGTTAAAACTTGCCTGTTTTTTCCAACTATAAACCCAAGTGTACAGCAGAGATTGTCTCTGCCTACAGACCTTGCTTCACTTGGACTCCCTGATTATCATGGTTATAACAACACTAACGTTAAAAACAAGCGAGATCAAGTCCCCCAATAATACTGTTACTGACACAGCATACACTTGCAGATCCATTTATTGTTACCTAATTAATAACACATTTATAAAGGAATATTATAGCACAGTTTAAGACTAAAATTTTATTTAGAGACTATTGAGTTACTAGATTGGAGAGGAAAACTGTCAACAAAGCAGCTCAGATTTATTTTGACAGTGACAAGCATTTATTAGATAGGTAATCATTACTCATGGTTCCAAATACTAAAATCCTGTGTTAAGAGTTTAAAAAAAAAAAAGTTTAATAAAAATACATCTTGGTTTTCTTTTGTAATTGTATTCCGAGCTCCATATTCAACTACCAAACTGACAGAAACATATTTTTAACAATAAAGAGTTTGTGGGACATAAAACAAGCAAACACTTCTATTTTTGATAAAGTTACGGAAACAGGCAGCTGAAAAGCTCAGCAATAGCCTCTGTTTACATAAGGCTGCCACAAAATTAATGTTTTGTTCTGTTAGGTTTTCCCCAGGGGATCTAGGCAACAGATCCCAATGAGCTCTGCTCCTCGGGTAGTGTGTATTTTATACTAACACAAGAGCAGGAGGTTAAAGCAGGAACAGTTTTGCACTTCACAACAGCTCTATCCCATGTTTGTTACTGGCAGTTGGATGACAGTGTCTCACACAGGAAAATGCCACTCCCTAGAAGTATGAAGAAACTTTCCACTTTTTTCCCTTCAGAGTAGTTCCTCCATACATAGATTGCTTTGCATTCAGCACCAAGAGAAAAAAAAAAAATTACTGTTTGGCAGTTCATCTCAAGATGTGAGTGACTCAGAATATTTTTAATGGGGATACAGTTTGGGTTATCATTACTACAATCATTACTATTCTTTTGCTCTGTCTGCACAGCAGAAACTAAGCAGCACAGCCGTTTGGAATAACTACTCCTGTATAATTTAGCCAGAATATGTAACAGAATTCTAAAATACTGACTGGTTGTACAGAAAAATCCTCTGGAATTTTTGTTTACTTGTGTCTACACCTCGCTGAGGTGGGAAACCTTTTCATACCAAGGATCTTGACGATGAATTCTTGATAATGAATTCTTGATAAACTACTCAACTTGGAGAGTCAAACAGTAGGGGCCATATTAAAAAAAAATCAACTGGTCTATCCGTCCTCCAGACAGATGAGGGCTGGATCACAGGTCAAGCACCTGTCCTCATAAAAAAGCTGAGTTACAGAATTTGTTATAATTATCTGTATAGCAGTCTGTGTGATAAACAGGCATGGTGGGAGCACTAAGGATTTCTCACAGTCTACAAGGAACTCAGATTATGCTTAACTTAGTTATGCTTTCAGATTAGTTTCTCTGAATAGTCAAGTACCCTGTCTTCTCTGTCCTGTTTCTGTCATCCCTTTACTGCTTTCACTTCTGACCTATTTTTAAATGCTGTCCCTTCTATGCCAGTCTCGGGACTCTGCTGTGCCATCTCGCTCAGCAGAGGAAGTTGGATAGAAAAACCACATCAGTGTAGCTGGATCCTGTGCAGACAGTTTCTGCTGCTGCTGAGTTTGTATCAGCAAAGCAACAGCCAGTGACCAGCACATAAGCCAACCTGAGGCGTATTACAGGTTGTGAAAAACAAGCAGAAAACTTGTTATACGTAAATCTCAGAGGGGAAAATAGCTGAAAAAAAAAAAAAATTAAGTGAGAGGAGAAATCTAGTGTTAGTTCACTGAAAGACAGCTTCTATAAAGAACTGTATTCATAAAGAAATTGTATTTTAAAGTTTTACAGTATAAAATATTTCAAAAGCACTTACAGACTACTTAAGTACACTTTTTTTTTAAGGCAACTTACTTGTCTGTTGTGTACTGGGTTTGATGTACTCGAAGGACTGGATTGTGACAAAGCTACACTGCTATTTTTTCCAATCTGAAAGACATTAATTGAGCAGTATTGAGAGGCATATTTGTCAGTTGAATGCAGATGCTGGTAATGGCCTTCCCTTTCCTGTGTAAAGTGGCACTAATTGCTTTGCATTTGGAACACAAGTATTTTGCAAAAGATACACTTCAGATAGAATCATAATTATCTCTCAGAGCCTGTATACTTTAAATAAACTCTTAAAAGGCACAGAAATACTAATACAGGTCAGAAAACAACATAAGAAACAGTTACCGAGGGAATATAGACTGTAAAACGCTACCTCGCTAGACTGAAACGCTAGTTTCTCTAGTTACTGGAGTCACTTAGTGCAGCTCGTCAGCAACTGAGAGAGCACAGAGTGCTCAGGGTCACGGACTCTTCCCCAAGGGACCTTCCCCACTCCTGGGGAGTTTAAAGCAAGTGGCCAAGCACCATAGCATACCCTAAGTTATTCCACTTTCATCCATATAGAGTCTTCATTTATTATTCCTCAATAAAGCAGATATTAACCAGAAGAATCAAACTCCAGAGGTTTAAATTTGCAACTGTATCTGTTTACTGCACCAGAGAATTTCTTTGGGAATGAGTGCAAATTGATAGTACACATACATACATTTTAAAAGTACTTAGTTACAATATTGCAGTATTCAATCTGCATGTTTCAATGCTTGAGAGATTACAGAACTTTGCAAGAGCAGTCTGTCTTAGGTTTTTCTACAATGACCCATAAACATAGTGTAGATATTCCTGTTGTGATACAAAAGGGGAGACAGCTGTTGAGTGAGAGGAGTAGTTCTTCAGGGGTTACAAGGCTGATAAAAATTAACCATGGACACCTGCTGACAAAAGCCAAATGACTGGAGTTTGAATAGTTATTCACAAGGTCAATGGACTTCAAGTAACATCAACTTCAATCATTTGATGGAGAGGTAGCAAGGACCTGTCTTCTAAACAGTAAGAAATGCAGTTGCAAGTTTCTTACTGAATAGATGGGACTGTGGCATTGGCTGGCAGGGTTTTCACCAACATCAATTTTCTCCTTCCCTTCTGCAACATCACTTGTTATTTTGCCATTTCACATATCTAGTGAAAGGTAGCTTTTGTCTCCCTCTCCGTATCTGCCTTTTCTCACACAGTGACTGTTTAAAACGGTGTTCTCTGTTCACATTCTATCCAGAAGAAGTGTTTCAAGTTTTTATTTACAGCTATTTCTGAAGGCAGCTCCCGTGGCGCACAAAGATTAAAAGGGTGGGCCTCTGCCTGTCCTGTTCCCTTCAGCTTGTTGTTTTGCATGCCACAGCTGTTCTCTAGGTAGTAATGTGCTTTTCTTCAATATACAAATCTTGACTAAAAATACACAACCTTGTAAAAATCTTTCCTAGCCATTCAGAATATCATGACACACCTGCAAACCTTTCTTCTCTACATCCCCTATTATAACATTCATAAAAGCCTTCCATAATAAAATACATGTCCATCTTCTAAATGGAAAAAGAGCCACTAGGAAATCGACTTGCTGAGATCCTAGAATCATGAGAGGGAATACTATACCTCTTTAGGCTTTCATTCATTCAGTGCTCCTACGACTAACAGACTGACTCTCTACATCAGACAAAGCGAGGGGCAACACAGCTTGCAGCACTGCGGTCAGCTGCGAGCTGCTTTACCATCCTGTCGTCATGCAGAGTGGGAAGGGCAGCGCTCCAGGACAGAAGGGTAATTCAGACAGACTGAAAAGTTACAGCACTCAGCGAAAATAAGAAAGAAAGATTCCCAGTTGTGTTGGGTCTTTAATGACGGGAACACCATTTCAAAAGGATTAGGGTTAGACCAAGACTCAAATCCTTTTTTTTTTCCTCTTTTAAAATAACGTATGGTTAACACTTTCAGCTACTATCTATCCAGCCAGACTTGAATTAAATTAGAAAAAAAAACAACCCAAAACCCTGAGCCTATCACCAGTCACTTGATCTTTTTTCTGTGCTCTTAGTCTCTTAATTTAATTTGCCCTATCACATCAGGGAACAGGAGCAAGATTTCAAGTAATACGCATTTTTTTTTGGTGGAATTTTTACTGTGATTGCATTCCTAGAACACAGCAAGTCAAAACAGCACAGCTTAGAAGTGATTTCAAGCATTGTATTCTCCAGAGCTTTAATATTCACGTGTAGAGTATATAATATTATTTGACCCATATGCTTATGTGGGTGCAAATTTCATTTATTTATAGCACAAATAAACAATAGTAAACGTTGATTTTGTATTGCGTACAATTCAGTATCTTTGTCACAATTAGCTGCCAGCCTGACATCTGAAATACAGTCAGCCCCACTTTACCTCCTATTTTTGATTACTAGTGTAGCTCCAGACCAGCAGTATAAGAGGAAAGTGTGACCAACTTTTACATATATAGACACACATATATGCATGTATACATATATGTGTATGTGCTTGTACCTATATAAAAAACCATTATGTTTAAAAACCCGTATATCATTACACTCATGACATATATTTAACGTTTTACTTAAGGAAAAAATACTAGTGTGAATTACATATTTACAAATATTCAGAAAAGACCTCGGATTGATTCGTTGTAGTTTATTTACTTCCATTACTGTGCAACATGCTGAAATACATCATAAACTGGAACAGGAATGTCCCACAGGAACAGATTTAATCACTAGGGAAGTTAGAATTTTAACTTGGAACCTTCTGCATATAAGACCTCCTCAGACTGCACTAGCTACAGATACAGTCTACGTACTGTGAAAAGACGATACAATCCATTTCCTACTACTGATGTTTGTACCAAAGTAACAATTTGTACTTACTTTCTTCCCATTTGAGATCGTATATCTCAGGGCAATTTAACCATTTCGGGCACACACATATTTAAAAAAATCAGATGTGTGATGGAATGAAGAATTTACAGCATCCTCCACTGACTTCAGTGACTTAAAGATTAGTTCTGATTGCAGGACACATTTAAAAGGCTTAAAATAGAAAGACAATGCCACTACCCATTTTTAAAAGCCAGACAAGTCATTTCAGTTGTACCTCTGCTGGAAGTAGGAAGGAGAAAATACACCTGCTAAGCCATTCTTTGAGACCTTCATTCTGTCAGCTATACCAGTTTTAGAATTAATTTATTCCTTTCTTCCACTCCCATTTCTGTCTGCTATTACCTATGGATTTCCTTGCCCAAGATCTCTTCATTTCCAAACTCCATTTGATGCACAATATCCTTAGGAAATGAGAATTTCACAAACAAAAAAAAAATGTTCCTAAGCTACCTTCTCTGGATTTTCTGAGGTATTCTATTTTCTATGGTTTTGTCTTCTAGACGCCAGGGCCAAGCTTTGTTTTCCGTGCACTGCACAGCACTGGACACAGTAGCAGAATGAAACAGTAGATCGTTATAAAGATCATATTGGCAGTTTTTTCACCAAATTTTAATTCACGTATACTTTTGTCCTTATATAGCATCACTGAAAGAGAACTCAAGCTCTATTGCTAGTGACACAGTAAGAGTGTGTAACCGTATCTGTTGCACTGACTTGAATATTCTGAACACATGCACACCAACTAAAGGTCATCTGGTTAAGATCTTAATTTCTTAATTTTTCCAGTTTCAAACAGGAAACAGCATCTGAGGTCAGGCATCTCAGACTCTCCCCAGGGGAAAGGTAGATGCAAGCATTTTACATAAGAGAAATGAGAAGACTTGCATAACATTAAGAAACGAATCAGCAACAAGTTTGGGAAAAGAAACAGAAATGCTGACTCTTCCTGTTTTAATGACACAATTTATTTCAGAGAGATGAGAATTAAGATAAAAATTAATTTCTAAAAATTATTTATCAATTCTGGACATTCAATTTTACTTTCAGAAATACAAATAGCTACTTTATTAATTGAATAAAAAAATCCCGTGAAAATATTTTAAGAAAGTAGATTTTTTTTTTTTTTAACTCTCAAAACATCTTTCTATGATCGGTACAAAACAAATACAAATATGTTTCTGTATTAACCTAGAAAGAAAGTTGTATGATGAAAAACAATCTGAAGCAAACATACTATTTTCAGAATGCATGAAATATTTCAAGTAAGTCAGACATGACCTGCAAAAAAATAACTGGAAGAGTCCCTTACCTGCCGAGAGATGGAGCTGCTTGTAGGATCTGGCACCGCAGAAATAAGGTTGGCAGTGCTCTTTCTATGAACACTATTCATACCAGGCATTTTAGTGATTTTACAGGCTTTGCTACTAGAACTAGAGTTTTTACGTTTTTTTCCTTCTGATTTGTCAAAAGAAAGGGGTAGAGAAGAGACTGCATTATGTGCTCCCAGGGAGTGGTCCCCTGAGTGGTGCACAAGAGAAGATACAGACAGATTAGAAGAGTCAATACTGCTTACTACCATGCTCATATGTTTCACTGAGTCTGTTGAACTACTTGATAATGAAGTCCGTCCTGAGGGCTCCGATTTGGCACTGAGTGGGCTTGTTCCGTTATTTGTATTGTGCACAGACATACTGTTATAGGAAGATGTAGCCTGATAGGAGTTCAAAGTTGAACTGGGGTTCAGGACACAGTTCTTTTTGTGGGATCCTGAAAATGAAGACGAGGAAGATGTCTGCAAAGATAATGAGGATGACGACGACGATGATGACGATGACTGCGGCTTTTTCTTTTTATTACTTGAAGACTCATCACTCCGAGATGACAGGTCTTTCACTTTTGAGGATTTGCTGGTTTTTGTTTTGGATGGCTTGTGGGATGGGGAAGGGATGACTGCTGGCACTGGTGACACAGCTGATGGCGCCTTAAAAGTTGAGTCCATGATACTTAAGCTTGCAGCCACATGAGGAAAAGCTGTAGTGTGTGACATAATGGAATTCGTATCTGACGTTGTCACAAAGGCTGCATTTGATAACATGGCTGATGTCATTATGTAAGAAGAAGTGATTCTTGAACTGATAGGTGTTGAAGGAATATACACTGCACTGGGGTTGCTGAAAGGCTGTAAGACTGATGCTGGAAAAGGAGTGGAGACATGTGCTGCTGGAGAAGGCATGGGACTATCTGCCGCAGGAGGAATTTTCCTAAAGAGAGAGAAAAGAAAAAAAAAGAGCGTTTTAGATACATAAAAAATTCCATCTGAACAATGCAGACAGGAAATGATTTCTGGGAAGGACCAACTTATTAAAAAAGGCAAACCTAGTTCATTCTAATTTTGATTCCTATTCTTCCAATCACATGTATTTTAATATTTACACTTCAAAATTAGCTCTGCATTCTACAACAGCTTAAAAATGCTTTTACTTCTGATTTTTTTTCCCCTCTTTTTAAACTTGCAATTCTGTTATGAGGTTCTTTGGGATTTAATACAAACAACAAAACCCAAACCACACGTGTTTTAATACTGTAGAGATTCGAGAAAGCTGGATCATGAAGTATATTTTCCTAAAAATTAATTTTGAAAGGAGGCACATTAAATCTGTGAAGGCAGCGGAGACCTAACACAAGGTGATTAGGTAAAGAACTACACAGCGTAATTTTCCCTATAAAATTCTGTCATGGCACCTGAGCCCTAAACTGTGTAGCTCAGTTAAACCAGAACTGAGCTCCACTCCAGCAAAAGTGCCCCATGTAGCAATTAAGTACATAGCATTACAATTCAGTCACTTTAGTACAAATTTAATTTCCTTTTTTCCTCTCCTATTTTACCAAACAATTAAAAAATGCAAATAAAAATGTCTGAAGGTGGGATCTATAAACATTCTATGTTTCACTCATAGCATGTTTTGCTTGAAAGTCCAAGTCACGGAACAGTTTCAATATCAACCTAAACTCACAGGTTACATTTAATGAGGGCAGTGAATGAACCAGTCTGGGGGGTTGTGAAGCACTTCATCACTGAGCTTAAAGAGGAAAGGAGGAAAGGTCATCCCTTTCCCAATGCAGTGCTATTCCCAAGAGCTCATTTGAGAGCTGGTTAGACAGGATTAACTAGGTAAGTTATTAATTTCACTGATACTGAAAAATTGACAAAATATTAAACAATGCCTGATAAACTTTATAAATAGTTGAATACTATTCTGAGAACAAAATTTAATATTACCTGTGAAATTAGTAGAATGTATTCAAATTCCTTTCTATTCAGCCATCATCTTCTATTATTTTATCTAGTCCAGTGTTAACAAAGAACCAGACTTCCATAATGTCTCTTGGAAAATTATCACGTGAGCTTTTCTCATTGTTTAGACTAAAGTTTAGTTCACAGTTTAATCCTATTTCTCTTTGTTAAGAACCTGTACATCACCATAACTCTGCCCTTGTTATCTTCACTACTGACACCTTTTCAGTTTTTGAAGGCTTACTCTTGCCCTCAAAGAAGTATGATGAAAGAGCGGCACTGGGTGTGCTGTTTTATCATAAATCAAATCCTAATTACAAGTGTTCTCTCCTGGTATTCCTCCTGTGGAGACTGTCAAACAGAACACTGTTTATGGCACAATTACATAAGGGATTACATACAGTCCATGCTGCCAGAAATGAGGAAGTCCTACTGTCTGTGACTTGCTATGCGAACAAAGCTGCTTATCAGAGCCGTTCCTCAGTTTATTTTTAAAGAAGGGTCAATAATTCTTACCCACCTTTGTAAAGTACTTTGAGAACTAGGGATAAAAAGTACTTTGTAAATGCTATTATTGTTCTCAAAATATGGCCTTGCATTGCTGTACCTGTAGCCACAGCTACAGAGCTGCATTAGCACCAGTTATAAAATAACAGCTTTACGCATACCCCTGCTTGGGGAAGACAGGAAAAGATCAGTCCAGAGGAGCGTTGAGGACAACAGACGAATACAATAGGGGTTAAGCACTGTGAGCTTCCTGTGTTATACAGAAAAGTAAGTACAGATGGAATTCATTAAAACATTAGAGATCACATAAACTGCTAGAATTTGGGAAAACATTTACAATTGGATTTAGTGGGAGCAGGATGAGGCCTGTTTATTTCTTGTATCATATAACTACTATAGAGGTTATTTTTGGTTTTCATGATAGTAGTGGTACTAGTGACACATTTTCACAGATGCCCAAGTGTCTTTTTTCCTGACAAACAAAGCCAGTAGATAACAAGTTTTAATCTTCCTATTTAAAGAAACCAAATTAGTTTTATTTGTGGAAGGAGACAGACACTAGTTAACAGCCAAATTTACAAAGTAGAAGAGAGGAACCCGTTGCAGATCAGGCGTGATCTGTCTCTGAACAGACATGAAACTGGCCCTTTTACGGCAAACCCAACCATTTCCAAACTATGTCTCCCAGCACAGTAGCACTGTTATCATCAAGTTACCAGGTTAGTCAGACAAGCCAAGCTTTAGTGTTTCAAAAATATATTTAAATAGAAATCAAACCTTGTTTATCTAATGGCTGGTATCCAATGAATATAACACAGTCCTGATAATAAACAGTGACATGAAACACTGCACTTTAGTGTCATTACATTGGAAGAAGAATGCATGATCTGTAGCAGAATACCCCCCCAAAAAATCAACCCTATCTGCAGATGCCATGAGCTTTTCAAGTATTTATTCTTTTAAAAAGAATTAGCATCTTTTTTAGAAGTGCAGTCTATTTTAATGTATCTGTGTAGCCAAAGCCTATAGTGCTTGGAACCTGTGTACGTGATATAGAGGCGCTTCAGTGGTGAGTAATCAGAATTTTAAGACATCAAAGCCAGTAAGGGCATTATGGACTAAAAAACTATCATATTCCATCTTACACACAGGCAAATGTGTACTGAGTTCCTTATCTTACAACATGAGTCTTACAGAGCAAAATCTGAATGAGTGATATGGGTGCATGACACCAGTATAAAAATCTAGGCAAAATCTAACCTGTGTGTTATAAAATGCTATGATACCAAAACGTATCTCCAAACCCAGAAAACACTGAGCTATAGTACTTTTAAGTAATGTTAACAGGACTACTGAATTACTCCTCCCCAGATTCAGAGGGACTGAAAAAATGTCCTATATCTGGCAGAAATTTACATCAGGAGATTGTTCTGTTGTGCTGCATGTTCCTTAACAGAGAGGAGAAAAATTGTACTCATATTACTGCTACAACTTAATACAGAGATAATTTCACAAATGGTTCCCATGGAGTGTTCCACTTAGCAGCTTTACAGAATTAAAAATGTTAAACTACCCACCAAGTGTAAAAATCCTACTTACTTCCACATCTGTGAGTTCAAGTGTTTTTCTACCATGGAGTTTAGTGCGAATCGAAAATGGTCCCATCTTCTATCAAAGACATAGTACCCTCTTCCCATTAAGCGACTGCCATATGAACAAAACTGAAAGAAAAGATATTTCAATGTGGTTTATAAAAAAATATTTCTACGTTATAAAATAATTATCATTAATAGATCAAGGAACACCTTTGTAATTATATCATGCATATAAAACACCTTTACAAGGGTGTTTTTCACTATCTGCAGCATAAATACTTTTTGCATGATACACGAAATATGTGCATAATGTTTCAGCTTAGCGTAAAGTATACTTCATATTTCACTAACAAGTCAGTTTACTATCAGGTACCTATGTGCGACAGGGAAAGAATATAAATGCTGAGGTACTGCTAAGGAAGCAATTTTGGCTAATAATGCTCTTACTGCCTCAGAATGACAGTTACACCATTCTGTGTGCATTAAATCTTCTAATTGTGTAACAGGCATAAAAATATAACTGAAGAGGAAAAAGGTGCAATGGGAGCATCTTTAGTATCTATTTAATGAACAAACCAGTGACATTTCAGTAAAAAAATTAATTATTGTCCATGGCACCTGCACTACAACAGAACACCAGATACACTCTTCACAGTGTATGAAAATCATTTAAAAGAGTAGTAAATACTTTGAGAATTTGGCGGAGTTCAGGAGTATTTGCACCTCCGGAGAACTTCCTGCAAAGTCCTACTACACTGAAATGGTATGATCGGGAATCTACCCTTTCTTCAGTTCAGTCTTACTGATCTCACATTGTGTAGAGAACTGCCACACCACCTATTTGTGGGAGAGAAACCCATTATAAATCATCCTCAGAAAACAAGACAACTCTCCATCATGCAGGGACCAAGTCACACAAATTCTGGCTGAGAGCAGAAGCTACTGATGCAGTAGGAGAGCATCTGTTTGAAGTACTGTTCAGCTTAATGGAAAGTGAGTGGTGACTGTAAGTGTTTATCTTAAGTCTGTTTCACAACAAGGTTAAACAGGTTAATTACAACCACCACCTAAGTTGATAAACTAGCCTCACCTCCCAGTGGTACAAATCACTGATCACTTATCACTAAGAGGTAGTTTAAGAAGCTACTGCCTTTCCTGTCAATTACTACCACCTAGCTAGGAGAAGGACTATGTAAGAAAAACAGTCCACTTCAATATGAAATTTAGCAAGTTAGCATGAACTGTGCTGAAGGTGATTCACACCATCTTTTCTGACTTCACCTTGATATGGACTAAGAACAGTTGCACTGTCAGTAACTGCTTCCATTGAGAGATGCTAAGATTTTGAAGAACAGACAAGTCAGTGGGATTTGCCTTGAACTAGGATCCTAAACCAAAATGGCTGTTGACAGCCATACCTCACTGATGATGCCTGCACAAGAACAGACTGCACTTAGATTTTTTTTTTTTTTTTTAAATTGTGTGGACACACATGCAGTGAGCCTTTAGTTTTTAATTCATAAAGAAGCAGCCAGCAAAAACGAAGTAGAATACAAGGGTACCAAGGAAGCAGGAGGTTACTGCATATCATGGTATTAGAACGGATTATAATGATTCTTATTTTCCGTGTAAGAACCAAATACAGAATTTCATCTGACAGTCATTTTATGTTCAGCTCATGCTTTTTCCTGGTGTCTGACAGTTAACAAGTTCTCCTTTGCTCTAGGGAATATAGACAATGCTACAGTTATCACAGTGTTCATTATCTTCTGTGAATCATATGGAAACACCTAAGTGAAGTCTTCATTAATTTTATTCCTTGGCTCAACTCTGATGAGGACCAACTGCTTAGAAGTTTGAGTGTTCTGCCATTGCTTCTTGGTTTGTACAGTGTAAACAAATTCACAATGTAGAGATAATGCCACAAGGCAGCTCTTAATACTTAGAATGAAATTTCTCACTAACACAGGAGAAAGACAAAAACAGCTGCCAGAGAAGCACATACTTAAGCCACCACCAGAGCAGATGGGGTATGCCGTGCTCTAGACTTTCCATTTTTAGATGAATGAAGAAATAGCTTCTAAGTCCACATACACTCACATAAATGATATTTAATTACTGCTTCAAACCAGACTACAAACATCAACGAAGCTCTGTAACAGCCTTTGCTGCCATATGATTTTCAGAACTATAACCAATTACAAGGTACAGTTTCATAAGAACTATGACAACAAAGAGATGATCTGTTCATATCATTTAAAACAATGCAACTTTTCTCAGTTTAGCAGAATTACACGACTTGCAGTCTACTGAGAGGAAAATCTAAAACTAAGACTTCTTGTTTTCTGCTGCTCATCCTGTCCTGCAACCTAGCAATGTTTGTCACATGCACTGATCAGTCTTCTCCTATTTTATCCGATCCATACCATTTTCTGTCAAATGCATTTGTTGTCTTTAGAATACAGTTTTCAGAATGTAAGGTCCTCATTCCTCACATTTTTACTAAATTACTTCTTTTTTCTCCCCTCTCTAATTACGTAAGAATAACGGCAAGGCATGCCAGAGACAGACACATACCCCAAGAGGTCTGGGATGGTGTCCAGAAAAATGACAGTCTAATTTCTCAGATTCTTCAGCTCCATCCGCTTCTCCTTCATCACTGGACAATCTGCTTGTTATATCTCCTCCCATGGAAGGCAGTGGCAGTTCTGGTACGTACCCACTGTGGTTTGAAGAACTGTTGCTGTTTATGCTATTTGCAGATGACGGTCTAGGAGGAGAATATACATTTAAATCACCAGTGTTCAAAGGCTCTGCAAACCTACCTGCAGGAGTCAAGCGTCAAAGTAAATTATACCAGAACTGATCATATAAAGAAGGACAGTAAAAGATACAGAATACCTGACATTTGGTCTTGTCAGAAATGTATCACGGGTTATCATCAAGTTAATGTTAGCAGAGGCACCTTTGTGTTGCCTGAGATTTTTAAATTTGAGTTTAAGATCTTGAGAGGGGCAAAGTATATTAAAAATGCAAACAAAAATCAGATGTGTAAAATCTTCTTACATTGCACCATTGCTCTGCTACTTGATTAACCCCGAGGGTCCAGTTATGAAATATTATTCGATACCAAAATCCTACTGAAGTTAGTGTACTAAATATAATGAGAGTGTTTAGCTGACAGTGTCTACAGCTGTATTAGTAAGTGAAGTAACTGGGAGGACCTCTTATAGCATGTAGGTTTTCTTTACCTTTGTCTAAAATCCAGTAAAAGAAAGCGGGAATGCCTTTGCACCACAGGGCGCAATGGTGCCTTGCCTTTCAAAAGTAGCTTGGAAACAAATCAGATGAGAAGTGGGGGTGGAAAAGGATTCTCAATTATAGTCTGTACAACCAAGTACGTATGTGGACCTCAGGTTGGAGCAGATGTCTGCACTGAGCAAAATCTGAAGATGATCTTCTTTGAACTCATGAATTTATGTTGTCAGGACAAAGCAGTCACTAAGACTGTGGACAGGTGCCCTCTTCTGAACTGAACAGGGATTGCTCAACAATGCCCACCAACTAGAAATAACTGCTGCAGCTGCTGTTGCAAGGAATAGATGGTGCGAGTGCTCCTTAGCCTTCAGAAAAAGTCAGCCAGGTCAAGCCAAGTCACCTTCAGTGAAACCAGCAAGCTTTGCCTCAGCAGAGCAGGGAGCATTCAGATAACCTCTTTCAGCTGCAGAGCTGCAGGCTTGCTGGCTCCCAGCAGAGAGGTAGCAAGGCCTTCCTCTGGCACGGCTGCTTGCAAAAACAGACAGGACGACAGAACAGAGACACTGCAGCAGAAACAGAAGTGTAGATTGTACAAACATGTATGACTGCTAAAATCCTCCTCCTCATGTACCACTACCTTTGCAATTTCTTCAGCTAACTCTTACTGAATCACGTTCCAGTTTTATTTCTTTGACTGTAACAACTACTAAAAACAATGTCTGCCTGTCCCTCTGTGCTCCTCTCTATGTAAGGACTGTGTAAGGTCACTCCCTTTACAAGAATTATGCAGACTTGTCACTTTATGTATTTACAGGTTTTCTTTCATTGTCCTTTCACTCAAACCCTGTAGGACCCATCTCTGCCATTCTATGAATAAAATTTCATTATGTCTTGATGAACACACAGAAAACATAGGAAATCACTGTCTCTGTAAGACTTGAGATAACAAATGTAACAATCTCCTTGAAATAGGGACTATCTTAGTACAAAGCCCCCAGATGGGCACTCAATCCTGACCAAGGCTTCTGCAAGGAAAAGAAATATGAAACAAAAGAAATATGAACAAAACCAACTAGTCTAGCTCTACCTATTCCAGCCAAAACAAGTACCAACCCCCGCCGCCGCCAATGAAACAAAACATATGGGAAGTTTACCAAAGGGTAAGTAGAATTCATCATACTAGTTTTTCTAAAGGGTTGTCTTTAGAAGTTTGCATTGCCTGTCAGAAGACTGTTTTTGTCCTTAACAAGAAAAATCTTCGAAATGAGGAAAGACATGCTATGGACAGTTTCAAATCAATAGTTTTAAGAACTAGCTGCTTACATTGTCATTTACACTAAATTACAGCTTTTTTTACAAGACATTCCATTAATGTTATTTGTGAAGTATTTGCAGAGAAAAATTCTACGTACATGTGCAGAATTTCACCACCGGTACCTACCCTGATTCATGTAAATACACTTTTATTCCCAAAAGTGTCAGAATGACTCGAATGTAAACTTTCCTAATTATTACTGACTATTTTAGCAAAAAACCGCAGTTAGTCTGAGATTCCAGTCAGAGGGTGGACACAACTCCTCACGCCATTTCCAATCAGATTACAGGCTGCCACAGACAGATTTAAGTTAATATAAACGTAGTCTATCTTCTACTGCTAAGAGAAACTCTTCTATTAATATGTTTTACCATACAATAGCCTAAAGAAATACCAAATGCTTATAAAATAAACTGTCTGAAAGACTACGACATTTCTTACAGCACCTGCAGAATGCGACATTCCACACTGGAGAATTGCTTACCTTGGAAGTACAGAATTTGGTGGTCTAGATTTTGCAGGAGATGTTACTTTAGATTCTTGTCCAGAGTTCACTGAAGATCCTGACAGAGAGTCTTGTGCTGGTGTGGGCTGGCTCTGATAGCTTTCCCTTGCAGATGATGGATGCTCTTTGTCTTTTGCAACTTCTTTTTCCCTGGATCGAGCTTTGTGTTCAGCTAGAAGGATGTCAAACTGTTTTTTACGGCCTGGAACTGCTCGTCGATGATTAAGTGAATGAGTCTAAAAATAGGGTGGTTAAAAAGCATTTGTGTGTGCATGACATTGTTTATGAGTCCTCTATACTTCCGATACACCACAACTCTAAAAGATAAAATCTACTTCAAACAACTTTAGCCATAGTTATGGAAATAAAGCTGTTATTCCACATTATCTTTGATAATTTATGAAGTAATTCTTAAGAAATGCCAACATCAAGGCTAAAATTACTTTTTGCAACAATTTTCATATAATAGGCTATTGACTTACCTTTTCCAAGACAGAAAATATAATTCTAATAATTTTAAAATATTAAGAAGTAACATCATTGTAGCTTTTAACTCACAATGAAAAATTTATTTCATTGGATTGAAAAATGAGAATACATTTTAAAAAGTGAATTTAACTGATCATCTCTACTAACAGGCAGCACATACACATACAAATGTTCATTATAAATGTCTTACATTGCTGCTACTTTTTGACATGAGACTTATTACTGTCACAAGGGCAGCCTCCAAGTAATTTATTATATAAAAATCATGTTAATTTTTTACTAAAAACTGATGATACTTCAACATTGTTGCACACATGGACCAAAAAAGAGCATTTAAAATAATGCTTGTGCTTCTACATGAAACGTTAATGCTTTTTGCATAACAAAATGACAAGGAAAAAAAAAATAATCTTTTTAGAAATATCAGTGGAATAATGCAGATGCTCTGATTCAAAGAAACAGAATTACTCAAAAGAATTACCTGAAGACAGCGTCTGAATACCATACCCATTGTCTGTAAGACAGGAGCAGGTATGACCTCTCAAACTACTGTGGTAGGATTTAAACTATAACAAAGCATCTGATATTTTATCTTCTAAGAAAAATACCTTGCAGGTGAGCGATCTTGTGCAAGGTTTCTTTGTTTCAGGATCCAGTACTCCACAGTGTTTATTTGGGTCAAATTCTCTTTCTGTTTGACGGGGGTGGGTAGAAAAAAGGAGAAAAAAATAGATTATTACAGAAATTTTAACTAGAGTAGCTATAATTTTTGACTGATAGAACTTAATTCAGTCAGGCTCAACCTGAACCACTGATCCCACCCCCAGCACCCCATAATAGTGCCACATGTCTCTCAAACAGTTGTGCATTTTTTTTTGTCCTTACATTTTTCAAACTATTTAGAGCAGCATTTCAGTCACAGACTTCACAGAAGAAAGCCTGCTTACAGAGCTATGCTCAGAGTGGCCCAAACACAGGACCAAGCCAAATACCTGCGAGTTCAATTCTCTCTCTAACACTGACTGCCTCTGGGGCTGTGAAATACAGCATCTGCAAATCTAGCTTCCCAGTTTGGCTAAGACGCATACAGACTAAATATCACGAGACCTTTGAACAACATTTCTTTGACATACTCAGAAAAACAACCTGTGTGTCTCAAAAGTTAATGCAAGATTACTAGTGGCATTTTAAAAACAAAAATTAATTTTATCTGTCCCCTAAATCTGTATAAAAATAACATGTATGTTAGTTCTTATTTCCCTAAGTGAAGGGAGGCATGGAGTTTGCAGACATTATGAAAAAAAGGCATTTACATGAGTTCTACTCACGATTAACATTAGAAGTGCATTAATATTTAATATGCTGTATTTGCATATTTCATTTTCATTAATATTTTAGTATTTATATACCACAGATAGCATCCACCTCCTTTAGGTTATATTTGCACTACAGGGCTGTAACAAAACTAAGGACATACACTTTTTAATTTATGCTGCCAAAAAAAATATCTACCATTATCTTTATATACCTTGACATGGTATGTTTTAATTGGCAGACTGGTTTGCTTTTGTTTGATAGCAGAATATAAACTATTTGCTAAAGCCTATTTTAACTATAAAGTGGTGTTACATTCAGATACAACAAACATCTTGTACTCAAATACAACATTTAATCTGAGGATCTAAAAATTCTTTATAAACAAATCAGAGCTAAGATGAAGACAGCAATTCACAGCTATGTTACGATGTTACGTCAGCATCACAGCAAGCAGAACAGCTGGAAGAAGAAATGTGAGACCAAATAGCCTACATTAGAGGACAACTGTCGTCCAGATAGCACAATTACTAGCAGTTCTATGTATTCTGCTATATGGACTTAAAAATGATACAGCAAACATTAAATGGTTATGTTATTAACCTATTAGCAGAGACATCCCAAAAAGCAAGCTTGGAAAAACCAGTCAGAACTATTTTTTTGGAGTGAAATCTACAAAAGGACTGAAATCTGTCACAGGTCATTGTAGTTGCTGTGGCCTTTACAGCACAACAGAAACAGAAAAGTATCTGTGTATGACTATTATAAATATTTTTTCTAGTTAATAGATGAAAATGCATGCTCATGGGCTAAAGGACTTAACTACTCCTGGTTTTTGAGCGTATGACGTTCCTATCACAGTTTCCTGAATCACCCACCTAAAATCCTTTCACACAAATTAAAAAAAAAAATAAAAAAAAAAATCAAACTAAATAGACTATATGGACTTATAAATACACCTTCAAATAAAAAAATCCCAAGGGTAATCTTAAGGCTGTGGAATGTGTTCTGAAACTCACCAAGTAAGGACTGTTTTGGACCAACAGGGAAACTTACTTCAAAAAATCAGAAGTGCTCCCTGTGGGAGCACCCAGATTGCAACTTGTGAGTAAGAGTGTCCCAACCAAGCAAGACTTGCAGGACTGATTATAGCAAAGCCAGTTTCTAGGAAACCATATAGAGGTAAAATCAACATAGTGAATTATAGTCAGAAAAAGTGGAAGCCTCTACCATCTACCGAGCAACAAAATAACATGCTTTCCCTAAGAAACAGAAAATAGTACACAAACAGGGAACCACTTCTCCTGGCTGAAGCGTGTGTGGCTGCTCCAGAGAAGTCATGAACATCTAATTGCCAGCTACAGACGTGCCTGGTTTGGGCAACCCATTAAATGAAGATTATCACTTTCTTATCAATAATGAAATGCAGCTTCTGACTACCTCTGTATTAGGAACTGTGTAATGCGAGAACCCCTAGACTCCTGTGCACAGGCACAGCTTGAGAAGGCTGTTTCTCCAGAATGGATTCCACTTCACGTTTGGTGGACAGAGTAAAGAGCATTCATTGTAACCTCACTGAAAGAAGAGGAAGGGTCAAAACTGAACTCTCTCAAACTCCTGTTTGCAACACAACAGATAGGCTTGCTTTAAAATGGGCATCTGCTTTCTTTAACTTCACCTCAACCAGAATCGCAACTAAGGAAGACTTAGAAAAAAAGGGGGATTTTTTGCAGTTTGCTACTAGAGAGGCACTTGATCCACTTATGCTGGGCAGCTACACAGTGTCTTTTGTGGTTCCATGAGCTGTTTCCTCTCTCTCACCCAAAACAGCGCTCCTGAAAAGAGGGCAGGTTCATTCATCACCCAAACAACAACCAGATCTCAGCAAAGAAAAAAACCCAAATTTCAGCCACAGTCAGGGAAATAGTATGAGAGAGAGTAGAGGTTGCTAAAAAGGAAATAAAACATATGTAAACCAGCCAGACCTATTAAGGAGCTTCAAAAATTAACAGCTGGACAGTTCCACAGCAGCAGACTGAGGGAAACCTAAATCCCCTAGCCACTGTCTCATTCTTTTAATGTGAAATGAATGAAATTTATGGGATATCTAAAATAATCATCTCATTGACCTTCCAAGATCTTTTTCTCAGCCTTTCACAGTTCTGTATAATAATGGAGAGGAATCCATCATAGTGACACACAATCTGCAGGCCATTCATCTACAGTGCTCTCAGGACTTCTCCTGTCTGCATCATCACTAAATTATTGTGTTCCTGCATCAATACATGAGACGGTAGAAGCAAGACTGAACAGATTCTAAATCTGACAATAACAGAAGAGCTTAAAAAACAAAAAAAGTATCAATTCTGTGGATGTGTTAACCATATAAAAGTAAACTAATGCCTATTGGAGTGCTCAAACAGTCCTATGCTGTGTCCCAGCCTGTTTGGAAATTTCCACCAGTGAAATGTTCCTTAGCCTAGAAGACACTGCGAGTGACAGCTTAGAGACAGAATAGTGATGGGTCGCCTCCACAGAAAAAGCAAGCAAGTTGACAGAAGTCCCTACAGAAATGATTCTCCTTTACAAAACATTTCAGCAAGCACCCGTACAAAAAAAGGTACGCGTATCACCTACAGCCCTGTGGTGGTATGTGGTGACATGAGGAAAACAAGTATCTCAAAAAGTATCAGTTTCAGTTGCCGGAGTAGGAATTCAGAATTGATTAGCTAAATTAAGCATTTAAAGCATTAAAGGAAATAATGGTTTAAAAGAAACCAATATTTTAAATTAACTGGAAAATACAGACAGTTATTATTTGAGTAACAAATTGGATCTTAGCAAGTGGAATATAAGGTTTAAAAGCCTAATCAGCTGCTTTCTCTTAATATTTTTTCGTTTTGTGGAACACTACAATGAACAACGGTTCTGTTTTCTTATATGCCACTAGTTAAAAAAGCAATCAGTGTACTGAATCCTTCAAGGCAATGGCGTTGTTCCATACCCCACACAGCCCTAGCAGACACCTCGCACTGGTCTGGAATCAAGCCACAGTAGCAGTACCATTGGCTAACTGCCAGATTTGAGAAAACTAAAAAAACCAACCTGATATTCAGTCAAAAATTAGGGCACACTCATTAACTGGAAATGAAAGCATTTATCTTGTACAACTTACACTTGGTTCATAACTAGTGCACATTTAGAAATCATGTGAACTAACTTTCTGCCAAACTGACGATCTAATGCGGATCATGCTGCCATTAGCAAAATTAGCCTTTCAGTACACACAAGAAGTTCCTGACCAAATCACAAAGTACTGCCAGCTGATGAATAGACCCTGCACAGCTTCTGAAGCCGTAAACTTGAGTCAGTTAATTTTTTATTTTTTTAAAAAATAAATAGATAATAAACAATCCCTCAAACCACTTTGTTTCCTTTCATTCAGAGCAAAAATATGTTTTCAGCTTTAGGGGGCAAATCGTCTACTTGCTGCCCAACCGCTGGCATGGCTCATCTCCGGGGAACTCCACAGAAAATAATTCTTCCTCCCACTGGATGGCAACCTTTCTAACTGAGCCTCTGCCCTCCCATAATGGGGTGTTCTGTGCTTTGGTGGCAGATTTGCACAGGGACCTACATCCTCAATACTGTTGTCCCAATGTTCTTGCTCAGAAGAATATTCCATTTTCTGAAATACATCAATACTGCCCTGCCTACAGCCATCCAGGGCATTTCCTCATTTAATGTCACTCCCTCAACCCCATTGTCCAGTCTTCCTGAGAAAGATTGAGATCCTCACACTACTAATGTCTTCGGTCATGTGAGAATCACAGGGGGAGGAGTGGAGGGGAATTACAACTTTTAAAATTTCCCCAGCATTTCCTGTATCTACTTAGAATTTTCTAGTACTGAAAACCAAAAAAGAGGATTCTTTAAAAAATCATGACTTGGTGGATAATCCAATGTCTTAAATCTCAACTGTTCAACTTGATCATGACCATACTAAATTCACCCAACCATGGCACATTTTCTTTTGTTGTAAACAGACCCAAATTACATTACAGAAGACCTGAGAAAGCCTTCTGCCTTTCTGTTTTAATGAATTTACTTCCTTAAAAATTTATATTTGGCCTGTTGACCAGTTGAGAAACACATTAAACACTCTAATTTCAAGCTAAACAGAATGCGTACTTTGAAAATATTTTACACACGCTAAGAGTGTGAAAGCTGTCTTATTCATATATGCAAACTGGCATCTTACAGTAAAAAAATCAAACCAAGCCCAGGCTACAGTATTTTATTAGTACATTATTTCTGAATTACAGAAATATTAATGAAGAAAGACAGACTACCTCAAAAAATGAACTACAACATCACTTACCTGAAAGTCTTTTGTAAGGCTTGTTACTGCTTTTAGTGCCATTTTGGTGTTTCTTGTCTATTGATGGAGCTATAATTCCTTTGCCGTTCAGAATCTTTTCTGGTGACGGTGGCACTGACTTGGATGTCAAACCAGATTTAACCAAAGTTGGAGCAGGTATGGTGGATGAAGAGGCTGAGGAGGAGGTGATGGTGGTAGTGGTTGCAGAATTCATTTTAACATTGGCACCATCTGCCTTCACTAGGTTAGGAATTTTCTCTAGACTGACTACTGGAACAGGAACGCTGCAAAACCAAAGAAAAATCTTCAAGTTGTACTTTCTGTACCAAAGACCTGCAGTTACTTAACCCCCTTCCACAGATACAAACATTTCGATGCAAGTGACATGGTATCTTCAGACCAGACTAAAATGAAATACTTCATAACATTATTGACTATTTTTGTTCAATCAAATGTTTACAAAACCAGGCATCTGCAAAGCCTGGCAGTGTAGAGAAATGAAAATGAACCTTTGTTGTTTTTTGGGTTTTTTTGTGTTTTGTTTTTTTTTTTTTT